>OX457127.1:602500-1205000 GCA_949752895.1 Dendrolimus pini | reverse complement strand
AACTGGGAACTGTTCGATCTTACAACCAACAATACATTCCGTAAAACAAGCAACATTTAGATACGAGGATCTAATAGAAGGAACAATAATTCAAAGCATAAAGCTGAAGAAAAAAAAATCACTTAAACGTAGAAATCACTGAGGATTCATAACTAGAATCTAGAATTTAAAATCACTAAAATGCCTAACCACAATAGAAGTACAAGTCTACACGACATAAGGGTTGTGAAAAATTCTCAACAATATGGGGGTAATAATAGAAACCCCAAAACATCAAGTCAAAGTGATTTTGTGTATGTGAACGATGCTTATGTGGGTAGTACGAACAGTGTCAACGAGCTTCGGCCGCCTATGCCCATTCAAACGTGAGTATCTCTGCTCAATTTCGTAGTATTTACAGAGAATAAACTTCGACTTAACTCTGAACTCAGTCTCTCTGAACTCACTTGAACACCAATTCATGGTTTCTGAAATTCATGATGACATTTTTTTCAACTTCTTAAAAATTTAGATTTATCACATTACATAAATATATTCCGCAAGTTCTTAGAACTTCAATAGTTTTTCACGATAAGTTTTGTATTGCAATTTTAAAAAAGTTAACTGTGAAGCCGAATGGTACTGAAAATGATGCACAGCAGGAACTCGCTACGAGATCCTGCTCTGCATCATTTTTTGACATGGAAAAAGAATACAAAGGAATGAGAATCACCCAGTTAAACACGCAACTGTCACTCTCTACAATCACAGTTAGTGCCACCAGTCCAATCTCATTTTCATACAAAATCTCAATTCTTTTCTTTCACCTTATCTCAACTATTTGGGGTTGGCACAATATGTATTTTCCTTTAACATTCCTCTATTTGGACATACAGTCTTTTACACCACAAATCATCATATCATACTTCAAGCAATCCATCCATCTGTTTTTTGGTCTACCTTTACATTAGTACCCATCCATCTTGTAGTTTAAAATATCAATCTTTTTGTCACATGACTTCCATCTTTCTTCATTACATGTCTATACCACTTTAATCTTCTTCCTCTCTATTTTTCAGTCACGGGTGCAACTTCCAAAGATCTCCTTATTTACTCGTTTCTCAACCTCCACACTTATTGCATTCACTAGCCCCATATTTCTTTTCAAAATCTCAATTAAAGTCTTAAAATTTAGAACATATAATATTTAAATCAATCATAAAATTCCAATCTTTTCAAATTCGTCGAATTTACGAATTTAGTCTAGTTGGGGGTTATAGCAAAATGGATGACATAAAAGTTATTTTCTGTAATCAAACACGTATGTAAATCGAATATTATGACAGTCAATTGATTGGTGGAAAATATCATGCGATGCAGCGCCGACTATAGGCAAATTCAAAACAAAAAAACCTTTTTTATGAACAAGCGTTTAAATGTGCTATATCGAAAATAACAGACCACGAACCTCCCACTGTTGGAGTTGTGTCTGCCCATTTCATTTCCGAAATACTTCTCTAAGGTGAATTTTATTGTGCTACAATGACTGAAACACCACTACTTTAATTTGAAATAAACAAATATGGCAATCAAAATATCGATATTTACAAAATCAAAAAAATTTAGATTTGTAAAACCGCACGTACATTACATAAAGATTTTAATAATAAATAAATTGCTTTTATGATTAACTAATGACTTATAGATTGAGGGACTTAATAATAATTTTATTGATATTGTTGTAACTTGTTTAGTATGGAGATAAGATTATTGTATTATAAATACTGTCCACATTGATATAATTGTGAATGTGACTCATCTGGATGTTTGTTCCTTTTGCACAGCATGGAAATGAACCAACAGATATATACCTACTTTATAATGATGTGTTAATCGTCCTCTTGGCTCTTTTTTGGAAAGTTTATATTATTAGACTAGGTCTTTTCTTACTGTTTACCTCTTCCTAATTTTGTTGGTTGGTTGGCACAGTATGTATGACCCTTCTGACCTACCAGTACCACTAATGTTATCATTTTTCACATTATAATTAAACATCTGTTTTCGGTCTACCTTTAGTCATATATCTATTAGACTTCCAATTTAACATCCTGTTTTAACATGATTTTCATCCGTCCCCTTATTCATAACATTTGAATATTTTACAACTTTGAAACATCTACCCTATTAAGTATTTGTGTCTCATCTTATTCATCTCAACATTCTCATTTAGATGAGTGGAGTCATTTTTCGTCTATCACTTTAGTTAATATAAGGTTCAAATTATACAAAAAATTAATTAGCTACAGAAATAAAAACTAAGAATCAAATCTACATTTAAACGTCTGAGTAACTTCTGTCCAAAGTTACTCAAACTTTATATAATTCATAATTGGGGTACCTTATTATAGTATAAAAATATTCCAACATTTTTTATTTGCAGGGTTTACCGCGAGCAATACTGGGCATGTTCCCGATGGCCCTATGGCCAAAGGATCCTGGTCATCGTAGTTGGAGTACTCCTTGGAGCTGTTCTAGGACTAGCGCTGACCATGGCCCTCTCGAACAGTGGCCAAGATACTGTTATTGGCGGTATATTCAGGTCGTCTGCACCAGACTAATAAAAAACTAATAGTGTCAATTAAATAACAATGGTATGGATTTCGTGAATCATTTTCGACTGCATAATGAGTAGTTATATATAAGAAATAATAACATGAACCAATGATGTAATTTACCATGACTACAATGACAAAACCATTTAAAAACAAAAGATATGAGTGAATGGAGGAGAGACGATATCTATCATAATATAATAAAATCCTAAAGGTGCATGTCTTTACGTTGAAGCTATTTAAAAAAACAACTGGAATAGACTATATAAACGATGGAGAACAAGATGCAATTTTTTAGATCTTTTGTTTGTTTGTTCAGGATTCATGTAAAAACTGCTGAGCTGATTTCTATGCGGTTTTCGTTGATCGACAGCTAATTATTAGACTTAAACTCTGCGCTACTAGTTATCCTGGGAATCCCGCGGGAATTCTTCTCGTGGAATGATTTAAAATGACTAGATTAAAAAAATCGAATCCCAATGTGGTTTTTTTAGTGATCGATAGAAAAATTCAATGTGTGATGTTTTTAATCCGGGAATCCCGTGGGAATTTCCAGTCAAGCATGGACGAAGTCGCGAGCATGTCCCAGTAATACATATACATTGGGGAAAATGGGAACAAACTATATTTGAGTTATAATTTTGAGTTAGTAGACAATTCTTTCATCATTTGCTTTTTTTAAACCAAGCTGTATATGATTGCAAAATTTAATTTTATATTATCTGTCGCATCTGGTTGTTTATCTGATGATTGTTAAATCGGCCAGCCAGGACACTGATAGGAATATATAAGAAATAGTACTTTCTGTAGATTTTCGCAGTTGCTATAGTTGTTAGGTCCTGATTTTTTAGCATTAGAATATTCTGTAATATTTGAACAATTGTTACTTATAAAACAAGAGGTTGTTACCTTTAAGAAAAAGGTTGTTTATAAGACAATTTTAGGTAAGGCTATGCTAATGGGGAATGAGAAATCATACAAGTTTACATCAAAACAATTAGGTAATTTATTATAATTTTTCACAACTGTATACGCTGAGTCACCTCACTAGCATCTAAGGTTCCTCCACGAGGACATGAACTAAAACTTAAACACAGCTATTAATTTATTATACAGTTAACTTTATTACCTCGGTCTAGCAGTCTGAGCAGGGCTCTATACTCTTTGAATAATCAATCGAGGGTATCGTGGGTTGGAGAGGCTAAACTAATAAACAACAAGGGGGGTCACCATATTTTATAAATAAATCATATCTAAGGGTAGTGAAGCTAGCCCTGGTAAACAGAAGTGTCTAATCCCAAGGGGATAATTAAAACTAAAACTCCCTGAGGGTTCCGGTCCGATCCTGTGTCCGGAGTCGAAAGATACGGGGGCGTAGGTACAAATTCCGGGAAGCGTTGCTCTGATTACCACGCTTTACTAATTAGCTCCACATGCCTCGGTTGTAGGCAACAGTATATTCGTAATTATACGAATACAAAATAAAACCCACTGAAAGGAGTGGAAAAAGAAATACGTTATTAACTTATCTTTACTATACACTACTTTGAAGTTCAAGGGGGAAAGATTCTAGTTGTAATCATAAGTTATTAAAATGGGATACACCCCTGGCTTTAAGCAGGTCCACAAGATGGAAAGGAGACAGTGTGAAACCAATAGCATTTTCTTTAAAAATAACACGTAATATTTAAAGGTCACGTGGTCCAGATTCAACCACGTGCCAATCACACGATTAGAAAGCGGTTGTAAGAAATATATCTCTAGAAAAAGGTATTTAAATCGTATACCTGGTAGGTGGGTTTATTATTCCAATATTATGGCTTTAGTAAATTATAATCGACGAGCCTTTGGGTAGAAATGCCTTTTTAATTTAATGCGTCGGTAGGTACGATGAAAAATATTTAGCCAACTACGCTTCCAGATTTCTGTAAATATACAGAAGAATTAAAATACAAAATGGCGAACACCGACGATTGGTTTCTTTAAAATATAGAATAATACTTACAGGATAATCTTGTGCTGACACACTTTTAAAAAACGGGCTTTTAAGCCTTGTATACTGCGACGATGCGCATTTAGAAATGACGGGCGGCCTCTGCTAACCGCGTCAAGCGAGGAATCCCGAAAGTAACCCAGCGTACCCGAACGGGACGTCGACACAGGGTTTTCAAATGGTGATATTACGTACCGTGCTAAATTCAATCGCTTTAAAATTCATAATATTACAACCAATAGGCTAAGGAACGATGACTACGTAAATACGGCGTCACACAATATGGCAGTAATATTGATAACGAATTAATTGTTATGTAAATTAGGTTATATATATATATATATATATTTTTTTTTAAATTAAATATATCCACAATCAGTCGCAACCCGAATTTAAATGAATGGTTTGTGCTGTTTTATTTTTATTAATGAGTTTGTTCTCCACTGATAACACTACTCTTTGTTTTATGGAGAAGTCCTCTCCTGTAACTTTTGGATATTATGCCTCTTCAGCCGAGATGGGTACGTACGCTGCATTAACTTGGCTGCCAATTTATTTACATGCAGAGCCAATCGACATTGGTAGCTTTTAGCAAGTTCACGAATTTCTTCTTTTGTTGTTTTTGAATATATAGGTATATTATATATTTAAACCATATGCTTCATGACGACACATCATTGTGAAGATAACTAAATTTACGTCAATTTTTAAATGTAAAACTCCAAAATTAAAATGTTTTGCAATTGAGAAAATTTTGTTAAGGTTTGAAAGAGTTGAAATTATTAATCTCAGGTGTTTATCCTTGTTAATATTCATCTCTTTTATCTTGATATCCTTCTATCTCTAACAATTATTATCTGTACTGGATTAAGTATATGCTTTAAAATTAAATTAGTTTTAATCAAACGAACGTCATCTGATAAGGATTAAAGTGGCTTTTATACACTGGTATAGACAGATAAAGGTATATTGATAAGTTTTATAACGTTATATTAAGTTAAACAGTCAAAACATTGTGAAAAACTTAAAAATAATACCTTACCTATATCTCTAAAAGATAACTTATGTATATTATTTTACTTTAATTACTTATTCAAAAATTAAAGAAGTTTTGATAGTTCAAGTTATGTGATACCCATTTTAGAGAAGAGTTCATTTAAGTTATAAATATTATGTACAAGAACAGTAATAGGATTGCCAGCATTTTTAGTATACAAACAGTACTTAAAAATACATTATAAAATTTGAGTTGTATTGATAATTATTTTACAAAATTGCATGTAAACTCAAGCGATATAAACACCTGTAACAAAACTTGTTTTTGTTAATAAAGAAGCAATCCAAATTATGTAATTTAAACAAACAGTAATAAAATGAGATCTAGTATAAAGCCCTGAGGAACACCATTTCTAGTGACATAACATTTGATACTGTTAATTTCTAAATACATTTAGTTGGTGTCTGTCTAATTTTAAGTATTGTAACCATTTTTAAGGCTGTGTTAATTAATATTTAAATAAAATATGTTGTTTTAACAGTAGTTTTTTATTTAATTTGAAAAATTAACAAGCTTTTCTTTGTGTATTCCAGTCTTTAAAAATTAAGGCAACATCAGTCAGAGAAACAGCAGCTATAAAATGACTGTTTATTTGAATAATTACTTTTACCTTACAATATTATCCTACACTTCGCTTTCTAAAAGCCTTATATATAATAATAAGAAGTGAATCTTCCGTGGGCAAATCCAAAAAAAATTAATACAATGTAACTTGTACCGCCTGCTCTTTAAACAAGGGCTACACACTAGAGATTGATCCCCGGCGCAGCCGTGGGGTTAATTCTAGTATAGTATATATAAATGAAAATTTTCATGGGATAAGAAAAGTTACCACGAGTCCACGATCGAAGCTACCTGAATAGACTTAGAAAGGTCTTATGATACAATCATCCAATAAAACTAAGATGTTTAATGATTATATTTATCTTTATAATCTTATACAATCAAATTGCAGATAAGAATATGAAATGAGCTCAAATATAAGTACACGATTGGTAAAGTCTACCATAAAGTTACAGGAAGCGCGGATTTAACACAATGTCAACATTTTCCTCAAAAACTATTCGGTCTGAATGTATGAAAATTTGGCAGCTAGTGTAACTGGCAATGAGGAAATTCTTGACGAGCAAAGCCGCAACACATCGTGTGACAAGCCTTAAGCGATTTTTGTTTCTCTACCAGCCCCACCCACCTCTCTCTCTGCAATCTAATCCACGTCATTTGAATGAGATGCGAGTGCGTTAACCATCAGCTACAATAAAATTGTGAAATGAAAAAATAATCCAAAATGAATCCAAAATACAGACTGCTTATTCAAAGTCAATGAGTCTACGACCGCTTTCAAATCAATTTTAGTTACTGTCAAAGAAGAAGCGATGCAACAAACTTCTCAAAAACATGTTTTTATTAATCGTGGTCCTGTTTTATAAAGTGAGAAGGTGAACAAAGGGTATATTAAATTTAAACTTGCATTATACACAAAAACACAAACGGATTCTACATATAGAAGCCCAATTATGTATTATGCGGCCGTACCTGCGGTGACGTTAAAGAAAAACGTGGAGAAGAAAAAGTAGGAAAGCGCACCCTGGGCGTCTAAGTGATTGCTCCGAACGCAACCGGGATTTAACGCTCGTATGATGATGATGATGATGACCTGCGGTGACGTTAAAGATATTGACGGTGGCCGAATGGCTCTTATTTAAAGCGTTAGAAATAACGCCATTAACGAATAGCCCCACGTCTATCAACATTTAACGTCAGTTACACCCAACGCCACATATGAGTGAAACGGCCTACAACTGTAACACCATCAGAGATAAAGCCCCAATATTAGTAAAAAATAATAATATAAGTAGGTATAATTTCAGTATATCCATGATATTGACAGGTTCAACAACATCCTATCAAACAGATAAAAAAATCATATAATATAAAGTCGCATTTATACTCACTGAGCTGGACATACTAACATTAGTAAATAGCTAAATTATTAGTAAGCTATTTTTTCGGCTAGTATACTAATAATTACAACTATTTTTAAATGCATGAAGTATTTACTACAAAAGCTTTATAGTTACATTTAGGCTTGCGTTTTTCACAGGACGCACATTTATTTTTTGATGTAGGGGTTTGTATAAGCCTAAGTTCAAGTTTGTGGGGCCACCACCCTTTTTTCCCCTGCCGCCATCTTAGAAAAAGGGGTGCAAAGGGTTTTCGCGCTGTATCTCGTAAACTAGCAACCCTACAGAAAATTTTACAAGACATTATTTGTAGCAAATTAAATTGTCTACAACTTTATTCGTATAAACGTAAAATGGAAAATGTTATAAACAAAAGTAACTGAAAATTTTTGAACAAGTTTCTTTTGTGTGTTATAACTTGTTTTTATGGTCATTTTACATTAAGTGATATCAGAGCAATCTTATAGAGGGTTTTTTTAACACATAATTTTACTACAAATTTGTTTAATTTTATTAATTTATCGCTCCGAAGTTGACCGTGTTCAAGAGAAAACTCGTAAGAACGATGAAAACGAACCATTAGGTTTAGTTTTTTTTATTATATATTTTTTATTAATATTATTTATCATTTTTTTAACATTTCGATTTTATTGTTAATTTATTGTCGACCTTTTTCTCCACCACGTATGAGGTAGAGTCCAGACTCTACCTTCTTGGCGAGATAATATTTTAAATTTAATAAATAATTTTGTAACACCTTTGGTGTTACAAATGTCCATAGGCAATGGTAACCGCTTTCCATTAGGTGTGCTGTCTGTCCGTTGAACTCATGCAACAAGAAATTGAAAAAATAGGCAACGCGAACGAAGTATGGCTGGCGCATTTAGGTAATATAATAAAAATACAACACGAGTATATCTCGATTTTTTCTACGTTATAATCTCCATCCAGACAATCATTTATCGAATAACAATGATATCAATGATAAGTAGTGATAAAAAATAAAAATTGTTCTGCTTGTCCTCGTTACACTTTTCTAGAAAAGTCGGTTATTGCCCTGAAAACTGCGAAATCAGATCAGTTGGGTAAGTTGTTAAAAGCCCCCCCCGCCAGCAACAAAGCGTTCGTGGTCTAGAGCATGTCGATGTAACAATCTTGAGTTGTTTTCTGGCATTATTAGCAAGGTTGCAGTCCCATCCTTTGAAACCGACAGCACATCGGTGGCACCTTTGGTGTATTTGTCCTTAGGCGACGGTAAGCACTTTCCATGAGGTAAGCCGACATCATGTTTGCAGTATTCCAGTAATAGAAAAAATGTTGCGATGGATGTGTGCGCGTTCCCACTTTGTCGTGACGACAGATAATCGTGTAGTTTTAAGTGTCGTGGTTTATATGTTTAAATGAAGGTGTTCACATATATAACGACACGATTTACTGTCGTCTACGACATTTTTTGCAGTGACGACAGATTGTCATGACAGTGGGAAGTGATAAAAATCATTACGACTAAATCGTGACGGCAAATCTATCGTAGCCACGATAAAAATATAGTCTCGTCGTTTACACGTATTTTCCCTTTCCCCCTCGCGACTGTAGTAGCTTGCTAATGATGTGTAAACGACAAAGCGACTGCCGTGAAACGATAAAATGTCGTCACGATCCAATGGGAACAGCTAAATACGATAGTCGCTAAACGATAAAAAAAATTGACGACAAACAATCGTTATAATGGGAACAGCCAGAGACGACAATCGTCCAACGATAAAATAATCGTTACGAGTGGGAACGCGCCCTTACAAGGGAATCTTTGAAAGCTGCACTCATGACTGAACAATTGAGAGGAAGAAGTTAAGATGGTATTGGCAATAGAGCGATAAAAGTCACATGACAAAAAGAACGTTAAACTGCAAGACGGTTACAAATGCAAAGATATACCAAAATAGAGATGGATGAATTGTGTTAAGGATAACATGATCATTTGCGGCGTGAAAGACGACGTATGCCAGAATAGAGAAGTAAGGAAGGAAAAGACATTGTTTTTTTTTTTCAAAATATATCAAAATTAGAAATTTGTATTCAGTACAAACAGTATAAACTGATAATACGTGCAGACTTCCTTAATATTAGCGATTAACGCAACTCTTTTACTTTCATCAGATCTCAACATGATATCTTTATAAGTAACAAAAATGTCTCTCGCCCTATATACGTCTAACATAAAACACTTACATTTCTCAATAAAACCTAAAATACAAATAAAAGCTGTCAAATCACTAAATATATAAATTTCATTCAATAGAATTTTAAACATTCAATCACTTAAGTTTAATCCTTTAATTACATCCAAGTTATCAAAGGATTATGGCGTGCGTAATAACTGTTACAAGTAAGGAATAATCTTAATAACAATTCTAATCACATCCGGCTCGTCATAAAACTATATATACCAACTGGTGGTAACGAGGTAAGCCATGCTGGCATCAATATCTTCGTAACAACACTTGGCACTGCCTCAAGCGGTGCGATATCACCCTCTCACAGAATATCGGCCTGAGATAGTTAGCCCTATGCTAATCGTATTTCTTATGATGAGTGAGAGTTCCGATAGCCCAATTCTTCTCCCCCTATGTTAATCTCCTATCCTATTTCTTCTATCTCATTCCTCCTGTCTGATTCTAATGTAACGAAAGCCGGAGATTGTTTCTAGTTTCTATTTAATATAATTTTTACAGATGGACAGAGCAGAGCACTGTGGAATTGAGGTCGGCCATCTTAGGAAGGAAGCTACCTCAAACAAAATACATGTTACAGATCTGCCAAGTTCCCTTTAATGGATCCCTCTATCTAGATCATCTAGAAATTACGTCACCAGTTAAGTACGTAAGATTGTTAAGGCTCTCATAGCGTGTTATCTCTGCTGAAACGCTTCAATCTATCGCGCACAGCGCTTAATGACTAAGCGTATATTACTTTCTGATACGAACGTTGAGACCTGTCGACAAAGCGTGGGTAGGCAGTCCGGATGCAGCGCGAACGCTGTCGTTAGCATGCGCTGGAATACCAACGATAAGAACATAGTGCTGAACGTGGCTGAAAGACGCTGAACACTCTCGTTGGCATGCCCTAAAATACTGTGGCGAGCGATGGTGGAACGATTTAGTTAGTTAAAGGAGTTTCGGAAAATGTAGAAGATTCCAGAAGAAAAAGACAAGGACAGATACATTTTAGTATAGATGATTCTAGAATAGAAGGTTCAGGAAGGAAAAGACAGAAACAGATAGATGTTTAGAAAGAAATAAACAGTAAATAAAAGAATAACGAAAGAATATCGAAATTATGGGTTCCAGAAAATTCTTCCGGAAATATAAGCAGCGTAAGGCGCGCCTACCGGAGAGTTCAGTTGAAGATAGTGAAGCGACAAGTGCGATACGAGAGAGAGTTGTAAGAAGAGCTAAGTAGAAGACATTAACGAGTTAAGTGGAAAGTTTAATGGAAAAGTTTAAGTTCAGTGAAGGAGTTTAGTGCACTTTAAGAGGAGGTCCAGAAGCGCGGTAAATTCGGAGGTGAGCACCGCAGTAGCAGGAGGTGGACTACGCAATATCGGCGACGCTATTGTGAATAAACATTTCATCGTTGGGGCAGTGAGTTGTTAGTTGTGTGCGAAGAGGCAGCCCTGCAGGAAAGAATCATGCACGGCTGTGTGAGACAATAAAAGCGTTTAGTTGAAAAAAACACTGATGTTATCTTCCGATCCTAAGTGCGTACCCCAGCTCGTACGTAGCATTAAAATAAAGAACCAATTTTGTTTTACTGTTTTAGTTATTATTTGTGTTGTTTTTGTCCTGAATAATGTATATATTTCTTACTTTCTTTTCCAACACCAGAAACGCGATATGCCTATAGGTTCTTGTTTAAACAAAGTTCAAAAACTTGTCCATTTCCTCACAAAACATTATTTCTTCACTTTATCTTTATAAATTTGATCTACAATGACAAATGGCTAGAAATAAAAAGCCAATTCATTGTTACCTTATTTAATGATACTTTTATCAATGTACGAAGTATCCAATGTCGGTTCACTGCGTTACAAATTTCAATTTAAGATACGTTATCTGGGCAGTTCCATAGAGCCCAGCGTGATATAATGACTGAAAAAGTAGCCCTAACCACTTAACTCTATCGATAAGGACGACGGCACTGGGGTCGCTTATAAATTATGCCGAGGCATAAGTTTCAGACGTGGCCAAAATAATTTATAGAGAGCAAGTGAGTGCAATATTGATACAGAAGTAGATTAGTGACGAGTCGCTTAATTATTTTATCACCTACTAGCTGACCCGGCAAACTTCGTACCGCTTCACAATCAATAAATAATAATTGCAGAATGTTTCAACTGTAGTAAAAAATGTGGTCTAAACTTTTTTATTTTAGAACGACTTTTAAATTTAATTAATTTCTAAACGACGGGACGAAAATCAAATGTTTGACAGGTAGGAATAGTTTGTAAGGGAAAACGAAATTCTTGTTTTTACTATATCCCAACCATTTTTTTCATATTTATTCTTCCCTGGACTTCCTCAAATAATACAAAACTATTAGCCAAATCAGTCCAGCCGTTCTCGAGTTTTAGTGAGATTAACAAACAGCGATTGATTTTTATATATATAGATTTATTATTTTTATTGCAAGAGTTAGCCTATAGATATTTGTAACACGTTAGGTGCTACCAATCTGCTGCTGCTCTCTAAAGAGAGACTGGAACCTGGCCACTGATGCCGGAACACAACTTAAAGTTGTTATGGCGGCATACCTACAGACCAGGGGTGGTAGCCATCTAAACGGGCAAATACCCTACCACCTGGCTGTGGGTTGTTTTGTCGCCTCTTATGACAGGCTACCCCACTGCAAGAAATTGTTATACTTTCTCCGTTCTTGTATGGATGGCAAATTAATGAATTAAATCCACCAATAATTTAGAATCCTATCAATTATTTTTCAATATTAAAACTGGTTTTGTGAGCTTGTTTGTTACGATTTTACGCCCAATCTACTATCATGGAGTTTTTCATACACATTGTCAGAGCTACAGTAAAGGACATAGGGTAATCTTAGATCAAAAAAAGTATTGTAAATATGTTCAAGCTCTACTTATATTGACCACCGACTTGAATTAAATAGGTTAATCATTTTTACTTTAATGCTTCCTGCAAGTTCCAAGAACATGAATTCTTTGACAGAGTCCACATTAACGTAAGCAAAGCCACGGGCAAAAGTCTCACTGCTGGGCTCGGGCCTTCCACTATAGGGGTCAGACAGACCCACCACGTTTGTCCAAGACGGCTTGGCAGGATTGACACATCGGTTATCTCGAGTTATCTCTGTAAGTTTCCTTCATCGTTATTATTCTCGTGGTAATTGTAACATTATGCACATGCACAAAAACTGCCTAAGTGGTACATACAATTCAAAACCGCTTTGAGTCTGGGCCGCGTGCGCTAGCTATTACGCTACCACGACTTCTAGCAGCACTTCTGTGCGGGTTTATTAAGTTGAGTGGTGCGTCGATGATGGTTAACCCGTTAATTTCTTCATTGTTCCTAATTTAACTTAGACTATATATACAATTTTTTTATCGTTTACGTGATGTGCTCATCAGTATTCTAATCAATATTAATTTACACATTTATGAGATTGGGCATTTCTTACTGATACAGACAGATGCCCAGTCTAATCGGCTACTCTAACAGCGATATCATGTATCTATTATATATTTACATAGCATCACGTTCATCTTTTAACCATTGTCTAACTGCACTAAATTATACATCAAAAAATGGTTTTAATAAACAAATTTCACATTTTATTTTCATAATATAGACCCAGTGGGTTGCACAAAAGGCGCAAATAGCGCACATAGGATAATGGTCGTAGATATACATCAGTCTTTGAGTGGACATTGTAATGGGTATAGACAAGTAATGGGCTCATGGGGCGCCCTATTTATCATTTTATGGGACTGGTTTGGTCACGGAGCATGCTCATAATGTAAGATGAATGTTTGCTGTTACAGTATTTGATGATTAAGACTTTATCGAGAACGTCGTTTTGTGTAATATTTAGACTTAGCGGCTGGCTTTTACTCGTACCAGCATGAATGTACAGGGCGACAAGATAAGTAGAAACAAATTTGTTTACACTACAGCAACTCCTTTACCATATCCAGAACGGTAAAGGAGAAACGCACAATTTTAAAAACTCTAGAGGAAAGAAGGGGGAAGATGTTTGGCCATTTGCTAAGATACGACACCTAAGGACAGGGAAGGGAAGACCAAGGCGAGCATTCGTGGATCAAATAAAAGAAACAGTGGGTGTCGTGTCTTACATAGAAGTAAAACAACTGGTCCATAATAGAGAAGACTGGAAGAGGCTCCACCGACAAGAGCATGCTCTTAAATGATAAATGAATGAAAAAGCAACTCCAATATTAGACCAAGAGTAATTTCGATACTTCTTGTAATTTTTAGTACGACATCAAACATCGTGTTCAATAGAGAGGCAGACGGCCCACCTGATGGAAAGCGGTTACCATCGCCTATGGATATTTGCAACACCAAAGGTGCTACAAATGCGCTTCTGCTCTCTCAAAGGAGACTGGAATCTGACTACTAATGCCGGAACACAACTCAAGGTTGTTATGGCGATACCAGGGGTGTTATCTATCCAGACGGATAAATACCCCACCAACTGACCGTTGTTTGTTTTGTCGCCTCTTCGACAGGCCGCAGAAAATTGTATTGTTTCTCAGTTCCTGCACGGAAAAAATATTAAACTAAATAAAGAAACGCGACTTCAACTTTATTTTCATATCTTTTAGGAACAGTATTTGTTCTGGATTAGAGATAGCCTATGTCCTTTCTTGTACCCCTGACCACGTGTATGCAAAATTTCATGATGATCGGTTGAGTAGTTAAGACGTGAAAACGTAACAAACGCACATTCGTATTTATAATATTAAAAGAGTTAGGATTAACATCTTAAGAGTAGCACCTAAATCGCCAGACTAACTAAGATACCGTTAGATTCCGGTTGCCTTGAAAAGATCGCTTTATGGAAGCAACGACAACGTGATGAGGATTTTTCCGTACTGATTTTTCGGTCGATAGCGGGGATTCCACAGACGCGGACATTTCTCTGATGCATTATTATTTTATTGTGAACAAAATACAGTAGTATTAAAAAAAAAAAAAAATTATCTCCCTTTTATAAAGACGTATATATATTTCTTATCATAATAAAATAGTTTCATGTCCACAATTTGAAGGTGATTTGGTTATTTTTTTTAACTTAAAACCAGTTTCTTAGAACCAGCGTATATTTTAAATACGAAACACTGGTAGTGATCACAATACGACAATAGGCCCTAAGAGATTACAATACACAATGGGCTATTTCTAATTACAATTTTTTAAACACAAAGTAAACAAAAGAAGTCAAAATGCGGAAAGGTAATAAAGTGTGTGTTTTATAGTAGGCAGGTGTGCATTGACTTTTGTCGGCATGTAACTATATTATGACAGCCCACTCTTTCGCAGCAACAGGAGCCTTAAGTGATAAGGCAGCCTATTGTGTTTTTTTTTTATTTTGGTGTTCCAAAAAGTGGTTATATATCTATCTTAAGACTAAATTCCATTTAAGTACTGTACTACTATTGGAGTAATTGTACTTGAAGGCTGCAGTGCAAAATTAAACAAAATCCAGCGCCTTATATTCGTATATTAATTCAATTTCTTTTGCTAAAGTGGACATTCTTTTACATGATCTACATGTGAGGTCCGGATTTAATTGCCTCAGCGGAACTTTACAAAATCAGGATTTTGAGTGAAATTTTAAAGTACTTAATTGGTATTCATTACGGAGTTTATTTTGATATGTGTTAATGTCACTTTCTTTTTCAAGTTTTCGATAAGTGGATATACAATACATTATATACTAAGGCTGTGAAACTTTTGTTACGCGATGTGCATCACAGCAGTCATGAGAACCATAGAGTATATTAATATCACATAGACAATCGTCATAGATAATAATATTTTTAGTCGATTTATCAGATAGTTCAATTTATAATGAAATTACTATTTCTATCGGTGTATCGATGCAATGTTATTTTTTTGTAGGGTAGCATTTTCGTATAAAAGGCGGTGTGCCCTGTAGACGGTGTTCATGGCAACAGTCCAGCCGAGGTAAAACTCCCTAGGGAGCTCCCTAGAGCAAGTTGCCCCCGGGGTCGAGCGCCTTCGCGAAGCGAAAACTCGCCCCGAAAACCCCAGTAAAGTTGTGAGGTCTTCGGACCAACAACTTAAGTCAAGCGGTGTGACATCACAAAGGCACACACATCAAAGGCTGAACAATAAAAATAAAAACTTCGTTTAAAAAAACCGACTTCAAAAACTAAAAAACTAAAATGTATAAAATAACTTATTTCTAAAGCTATTATTATTAATATATATTAATAATAATAGCTTTAGAAATAAGTTATTTTATACATTTTAGTTTTTTATTCTTGAAGTCGGTTTTTTAAACGAAGTTTTTAAATTTTTGACTACAGAATTCCACCACATGGCAGTTATTCCGCGTCGAACAAAAAAAGAATCACGTAAATCGAATCATAAATCTCAGAGTAATCGGTGTACATAGGGAACGAAAAGGAAATTTTCTTCATAAAAAATGTTCATAAAATGAAAACTACTGGGCCAAACTATGTAAAATTTTTAGGGGACCAATTGGAAGCTATTCCGCGTCGAACAAAAAAGGAATCACGTAAATCGGATCATAAATGACGGAGTAATCGGCGAACATACATAAAAAAAGCAACAAAAAAAAAAGATCCCGACGAATTGAGAACCTCCTCCTTTTTCGAAGTCGGTTAATAAAGGGGGAAACCCTGCCCAAATAGTTAATATTTGGTATATATGGTACTTTCTTACCCAAATCTCTGCAAGGCTGTTACACTTTGTTCGCGTTGCCGTAAAGATGACCTATGGCAAAAAGGCACCGAAAACAAAATTCGCAACCGCAGCGCCATGTTTTTGGCTATATACATCTATCCCATAGAAATGTTATTTATCGGGATAAAATGTATCTTAAGATTTAACCCGGGATATAAGCTAGCCATGTGCTGAGTTTCATTGAAATTTGTTCCGTAGTTTTCATAGGCAACAATTTTAAAAGTCGTCTTTTCGAAATGTGCCGGTCCGAATTAGCCCATTTCATTTTTTATTCTCCTAGTATTTATCTAATGCTTTAGAAGTACTAAAACTGTAAATTTAAAAAAGTTTTGGGTAACAAACAGTGCCATCTAGTAACGAGTAGCACAAACAAAATTGTTTTAAAACTTGATCCCCGTAACTCTACGTGCGGCATTTGATTAATTCACCTAAACAAATAGACACGTTTTAAAAGAAAATAAAAAAATATTTGTTTCCAATAGCAATTTGCACTTTTTGCACAATTTTACACTTATGCTGATAAATACGAATCAATTTCGTTGAAAGGTACAGAAGTAAAAGGACACGACGGTATTCAATGACATTGAATGATATGTTTAATGGAATCACTTTGGTTGATTCAGCCAAATTTATATAAAATATAAAAAATCATTCCTCAAGCTTTTACCAGCTACTTAAACTCTTCGGTGAATTGCTATGTATTATTTTCTTAGTAACAATAAAAATATTTTTTTGTGATGGAAAGTGGTTACCATCCCCATGGACATTAGCAATACCAGAGGCCTTGAAGGAGAACCTGGAACCTGGACACTGATGCCGGGACACAACTCAAAGTTGTTACGGCGGCATACTATAGACCAGGGATGGTAGCCAACCAGTCGGCAAATGCCCTACCTTATATCTCATATTCGCCCACATTGCTCAGAGAAAGTTGCTATTTTAAGAAAATTGAAACATAGAGACCAGGCAAAAATAGAATACGAAACCAAAAATAGCAAAATAATACGTAATGGTGACGCCACCTGCCGGCCGTCAGATAACGAGGCGTGGGCGATTCGTCTCAATGCCTTATAAAGGCTTTGAAACAGCCTATGACGAATACACAAACACAATTTGTTATTATTACTATAAATAACATATTATTCATCGTGATGACGATCCTTGCGTTATATGGAGGTTGCGTTTGAGGGGGGGGGGGGTTGCTTCGAACGCGGGGTCCACTTCCTTAATTTAACCTGTAAGACCGAACCACCACAAATTGCCGTAACTGTTACACACAGCTCATTGGGAAGGCCCAAAAATTTGTGGTCAAATACAGGTAATTGAAATGAACGACGACCTGATGCTTTCTCCCTCTAACTACATAGAATGTGTATTAGCATAAAAGAAACAATATAATTCTCTTGCTTTTGGCGGGGCATTTCGATGGCAGCCGGCAGCTTGTGTGTGTTAAGAGAGCGACCATAACTGCCAAGTGCGTGTCGGTCTACGTACGCACTGCCAACGGTTCCGAACAGATTTAAAAAGAAAATTTATTTGTAAGTAACTTATATCATTAAAAAAATCCATGCAAATATTTTTGACGAAGGGAAACCCATTTGAGTAGAGCTCGCGGGGAAATGCGCGAAATGCGCAGAAATGCTATGCCCAGCCAAATCCGGGATACCCACTTATCTTGGATTGTTACAATTACGCCGAAGAAATGCTATTAAAGTAAACCTCTCTTTTCTTTCACCATATCGCAATTAATTGGGGTCGGCACAATATGTCTTTCCCTTCCACACTCCTCTATTCTAACATACATCTTCTGTCACACCACAAATCATCATATCAATCATCCTTCAGACAATCCATCCATCTTTTTTTTGGTCTACCTTTACATTTGTACTCATCCATCTTGTAGTTTATCATTCTTTTTTTCACGTGACTCTTATCCTACCTCATTATATGCCCATACCACCTCAATCTTCTTCCTCTCAATTTTTCAGTCACGGGTGCAACTTTCAAAGATCCCCTTATGTACTCATTTCTCACCTTATCTATTCTTGTAACACCACACATCCATCTCAACATTCTCATCTCAGCGAAGTGGAGTCGTTTGTGTTTTATCACTTTAGTGGCCCAACATTCGGACCTATATAGCACGACTGGTCCTATGACAGATTTATATATCAGACCTTTTAGTTTCAGTGCACTGAAGTATGAAACCTAAACCTATTATAAAGGTCTATGTTCAGTGGCATTAATTTGTCGCACTGCACACCGGTTACCTGTCTCCAATTTAGTCATTGTAGTTGCTTCGTGCTTTTGAATATTGTTTTAAGTCTCTACGAAGTGAAACGACGCCATTTAGTGTGAAAACGGAAGAGTATTTTAGTTTCGTTTTAACATGACATTTAGACATAAGGCAACAGATATACTTTTTTAGGAATTTAAAGGTGGCGCCAGATACTCGCGTCGGCAACAGTCATGCTACATTTATGCTAAAGTATATCATACCCACTAAAACCCTTTGTGTTCCTTCCTTCATCTTATTTCAATGCTGTGAGAATGAAGCACCTGGCCAAGTCCTACAATGCGGAGCCCAAGCTGCACCTGCGATAATGTCATAGATACTGACTGTGGCCAGATGCGTCTTATTTTTTTCTTTAACATCTTTGTCTTCCGTGACCTCGTGATCTTTCGTGAAAAGTGGCCGAAACGTCGAAATAATAAAAATCTAATAGATTACCACGCTTAAAACATCCTGCAATTATCTTAATGGTCGTAATATCAGTATTTTATCGTCATTCTTGTTTACAATATACAAAGCCTTCGCAGCAACAATACAAGCCAAAGTAATATGTTTAATAAAACATGACACATTTATACGTAACATGGTAATAAATGACACGGAGTGACCCGTTCCGTGCTGGCTATCTCCATATTAAGGCAGACGACAGACTCGCCCACGCAGTCTGCGTCAGGTACCCATGACGTACTGGCACATACCACGCGTGGGACGGAGATGTCAATGAGAGCAAACACCCATTTGCATGATGACGTACCTACTATCCTACTTTTAAAGATTTTATTATACTCTTACGAGCTACAGGACTCGAATTAAAATAAATGCCGTTGGAATTACTATAGAGTTTATTAGAACTGTACAGACACGTATAAAACAAGTACAAATAAAACTGGATGCAACCAGTTTTACACTGCACGATTCAATGCAATTCAACACGCGCAAAGTCCGTCACTATGTCGGTAATCGAAAGTACTACACGTTTTAATCGTATCGTAGTCGTCGATTGACTGCCCCACCCCTCCGTTCGGGCATTGTTTTATACTAAACTGTATAATACCGACAAACGGGGGCCCCGTTCACACACATCGGGCAAGCTTGGACGCAATGCAATAAAAACAAGGATTAATTCGTTCGACACTAATTACAGCCATAAAATACGTACGATAACAATAGATGTTTTTAAAGTTTAAACACGAAGTAAATAAAAGTATTCGTTTTTACAACATGCAGCTGTGCGGTCTTTGTCGGCATGTAACAATATGCAATTTCCTGAAAAAAATACAAATATTAGTAGTAATATCCTTTTTAATTCCTGTAATTTAATCCATATTTAAATGAACTTTTTAGTTTCCTCTAAAAGCTCTATCATGCGCTCAAATGAAAATCTTCTTCTAACGATACCTAAACACACTTCGTCCTTCGTAGAGAATTCTTTTGACGTACAGGCTGTTCGCCTGTGGAACTCCCTCCCCTCGAAGATCAGACAAGCTACATCCGTTTCAACATTCAAACACTTGATCACTGAATTTATAGAGTTATGTAAGTGAGTAAGGGTATGTGTGTCCCTATAATGTTCACATTTCTTTGGCGGAGAGAGTAATTACTGCATTTTGCCAATTTGTTGTGGTTTTCTTTTATGTTTTACTTGACACCGATTTCAAGATACATACATACATAACTTCACGACAGGTCCCCTGCGGGGTAGGCACGAACAACAGAGCGCCATTCAGGCTTATTCTTACACACCTCACTTGCTTCTTTGATATTCATAGCTCTTGTTATGCACGCTCGTCTGTTCTTAAAGCTCCTGATATCACCTTCTGCTAGTACACAATCAATTTGATCATGGAAGGTGTGTCGTGGCCTTCCGCGACTTCTGCATCCATCCACTTTTGAATTGTATATCTGTTTAGTCATTCTTTCATCATACATTCGTTCCACATGCCCGAACTACCGGAGCATTCCTTTCCGTACCTTCACCCCGACACTCTCTTTCAGACCAACTCTCTTTCTTACTTCGGTATTACGAACGCGGTCCGCGAGTGTCACTCGATTTTGCGTAGTGCTCGCATCTCGACGGAGTTTACTCTACTTTCATGCTCTCTATTCCATACCCAACTCTCGCTTCCATACGTGAGCGTAGGTACCAGCACCGCGTTGTGTATGGCAAGCTGATTTCAAGATGTTGTAGAAAATATTTATTTTTTGTTTTTTAGTTACTCTTAAAGTCCGTTTCTTTTTTGTTACATTTTCTTATAGTATATGCACTTGATATCGGTTTTGTTATTTGGTATTTTTTTTGTTTACTACTTCTTAGTTACGCAATTACTAGAATAACTTTAGAAAATAAAAATATAGGAAACACGATGTACGTGATTTTTTTATTTATTTCTTCCCTGGGATACTCACTAGATCCTGACTTGGTGATAACCCATTATCCTGTTATATTATATACCCATTATATTATTATTGGTCCCAACCAATTCAGGAGTACTACACTATTTCGAATAAAAAAAAACTGCCAAAATAACCGAAATAACGAAAATGGCAAATCACAAAAAAATACCTAGGAATTTAGAGTTGCGTTTTCATTTCGCTTTTGATTCTAAAAAAGTTTCACTTCAAAATTCGATCCACAATAATTGAAGCAGAAATCGGGATCGAGAACCTCCTGCTTTTCAAATCGGTCAAAAATAATACTTACATCTGGTAAAGCAGTGACCAACTCAACGTGCTGGTACTCGTCTCCGGCTGCAACAGTGGGACTCTGCCACCAAGTCCCGGAGTCACCGTCCACGGCGTGCGAAGGTGGGTGTCTTCGGGTCGCCGAGCCATCTGAACCCTCGCACACGTCGCAGACTATACCGCGTCTGCAGTTAAATTATTTATTTTTGATACTTCATTTAGGCCCCAATTACACTACACTATCACATAATTATCATGCATTTTTTTATCGCATGAGTTCAGCAGGCAGCCCACTTGATGGAAAGCGGTTACCACCGCCTATAGATATTTGCAACACCAAAGGTACTACCAATGCGCTGCCACACTCTAAAGAGAGACTGGAACTTGGTCACTAATGCGGCAAACACAACTCAAGGTTGTTATAGCGACGTACTTTAGACAGGAGTGGTAGTGATCCATACGGGTAAATACCCTACCACTTGGTGATGTGTTATTTTGTCCCCTTTTACACCAGACAATTTCTTTTCTCCATCTTAAGCTAAAGAATTAAGAATAGTAAAATATTTTTTTAAAGAATCAACTTACTTGCCAGGCGTGTCCCGGCAGAACTCCTCGGCTCCCAGACTCCCGCAGGTGGCGTTGGCGCTCACGAAGGAGAAGGGAGCCACGTCCAACGGCGCTGGTAGTAAGGCGTCACTGTCTACTGGAGCCACCGAAGATGTGATCTCACTCACTGTTGTGCTCGTCAACCGGTCTAACAGGGCTCGACCTAAAAAGAAAAGAAAAATTGCTTCAAAAACATATTAACCTCTGGGCTTGGCTTAATATTTACAGTTTTCAGCAACAATGAGAGCATTATTACAGTCGGAAAATGCACTAATCGTGTTCTGACTGCGAACGAGGCGTTACCTAGCACACTTTCGTAGCGAGTATCTTATAACGACGAACTTTGCGCGATTAATGTGCTGACGATTTTTGTTGTATTCGGCTATACTAGTAAGAACTATGAATTACGTGTGTGTCCTAATAAATTTTGTGATCATTCCAACGGCATTTTCGAATTTATATGCTACAAATCCCCTACAATTCGTAACAATATTAAAAAAATATGCAATTTTGTACCGCAGGTACATGGCCCGTTTAGAGTCTGTCGCCATAAGAACATTGAGTTGTGGTCCGGAATTAGGGAGCAGGTTTGAATCTCCATTTCTAGCACTTTTGGTGTTGCAAATATCCATAGGCAATGTGAACCGCTTTCCATCAATTGGGCCGTCTGTCTGCTGAACTCCTGCAATAAAAATAAATAAAAAATAATGGTCGCATGGCGCCCCAGTGACGATAGCAATTTTGTGCCCTAGTGTACATGCCCCATTTGCGCTAATAAGCGTTAATAGTGCCTACTTAGTGTGCCCAGCTAGTCGCACATATAATATCTTGATACGAGCTAAAGCACTCGAATTAAAATGTCGATGGAATTACTATAGAATTTATTAGAACTATACAAACACGTATGACACAGGTACAAATATAGCTGGACGCAACCAGTACAAACTGCACAATTCAATAACACGCGCAATGTCCGTCACTATATAGCTTATCGAATGTACGTCTTGCTCGTATCGTAATCCTCGCTTGACTGCCTACCCCTCCGTTCGAGCATTCCTTTTATTCTATACAAATACGATATGCCTCGACGCAAAACAATAACAACAAGAATGAGTTCGACACAGCTGCCAAATAAGAAGTACAATAACAATAGTATGGTTTTCTTAATTACAATTTAAACAAAAGAAGTCCAAATGCGGGAAGGGTAATAAACCAG
Organism: Dendrolimus pini; assembly: GCA_949752895.1. Lineage (NCBI taxonomy): Eukaryota > Metazoa > Arthropoda > Insecta > Lepidoptera > Lasiocampidae > Dendrolimus > Dendrolimus pini. The sequence goes on along the minus strand of OX457127.1, from coordinate 1,181,593 downwards.
GTTTATGGCAGGCAGATGTGCTTACACTTTTTGTCGGCATGTAACAATATATTTGATACACGCTAAAGGTGAAGGCCTAGGATACCTAGATAGATGTAGGTGTCGAAGTTAAAACACTGTTAGTTGGTGAAAACATGTAATGAATCACTTTGCAAACGAAAGCAAAAAAATTCAACGACAATGTTGCTACTTTAAAAAATAAAATTATTTTATGTTGGTGTTGCCAACACTTGGTACAATAGATTGTTTACTGTCAACATTTCCCAATCTCAGCACGTGTGACTCAAACCTCAGACCGTCACTTCACTCAATGGTGCAATATCAATAAATTGGATGCAGTAAAATGGAAGAGGCCGCTATCTGCTGTACGACAGATGGTGCATTTGTCGGCAGATCATAACGAACGGAATTTAAGTGTGATCGGGCATTATTGTACAATGTTTTTAGATTAATACGTGTTTATTGTGTTTCAGTTTTAGGCATAAAATAATCTGTGATTACCACTTTACCAACATTTTTGAACAAGGTAACGGATAGACATATCGATTCATAACAAATGGGCCTACAAACAAAAGTGCAGTTTTATACAAGGGACAAAATTGTGAATAAAACAAACTTAGATTGTATAAGGCTGAAATTTGGAATACTCCTTTTTAGGAACACTAGCAAACTGGTAACATTTTCTAAAGTGTAACATGCATAGTTTTTATATAATATTATGAAGCCCTTGATATCAACTGAAATATTATTTTATTATTTATTACATAAATACGTGAAGCAAAAACTTTGTACCTCTTTTTACGAAAATTGCGCGAATGGAATACGAAATTTCGCACACTTATAGTTTATACAGAGAAGAAGTAGGAGAAGATTATATTTTTTAAAAATTATGCATAATACCTAAATACATTAAATCAATAAAAAAGAACATTACACACGTTACTATGTATTTGACACACACACACGCGTATATACTCTATTGTTAAAGTCAAATTAACCGTGCAGCCTTGGCGAAATCTGTGATTATAGAGGTATGTACTGCAATGCAGTACGTGTGTGTATGCAGGACGTGTGTACTGCAATCGGGAATCTTTTAGTGACGGACTTGCGCGTTTTATTGAATTACGGACTTCTTCTTCCTTCTTACATTACGTTTGGACTTGTTGTGTTATTTTTGTACGTGTGTTATACGTGTTCGTATAGTTCTAATAAAGTCTATAGTAATCCTAACGGTATTTTAATTCGAGTCTCGCGACTCGTAACAATATTGATTGATATATATATACATATATATTTTAAAAAGTATAGAATTTCTTGTAGGAATTTTTGTCCGCATCCCTATTAAATCACTGTCAGATAAATGGGCAGACGAACAACATATTAATAGATCATTATCCTGCTCTGGGTGCTGCAGTAACTTATATCAAAATGGATGAGTTTACTGATTCTAAGGAGCTTAGTCCTCTTAATATACAAACAATATTATTAAATAATTATAAACATTTTAACTTGCACCATTTAAAAAAGAACATAGACATAGCCAATGACAGTACTAATGTCAAACTATGTCACTGTCAAGAGAGTTTTAAAAATAAAAGAAGCTGTGACGGCTGACGGCGGTTAAGTGGTGACTCGCTCGAAATTTTAAAATATCAGCTGTTACAATTCTTTTATAAATATCATGCCAGACTATTGAAAACTTCCTTTAACGTTATTAAAATAACTACGTGTTGCCTCTGGGGACCAAGGCTACCCTTACTTACCTAGGAAAACCTATACATATTTTTTTTATATAAATAATGTGTATTTAGTCTTTTATTATTTAGTATTGTTTATGGTTTTTTTTTCTCTCTATTTCAATCTCAATTTTTGTATATTCACTTCATATCTGTTTTTTTTTCATTTGCCCGTGTCCGTGTATGTCACAGACGGTCCTAGCGGAAGATCAGCGCTGGTTATCTTAACCGGCAACTTTGCTGAGCTATGACCAATTTAGGACTACATTTACTTATTTGTTTTAATTTAAATAGTTTAAGTGGTGTTTATTGTAGTTCTAAATAAATCTTTTTCTTTCTCTTTCTTTCTTTCATACAACCAAGCCAACATATACCAGACGTGGACAGTTACCGGTCGGGCTAATATAAGAGCTCTGGAACATCTTGACTCGAAGAGCTTTCAAGGCTTCGACAGGCCAGTGTACCCTTTTTGTGCATAGAAGTCCACCGGTTGTCACGGAACAGATTAAATATACTACATAATTATCTTATATGGTTCATTGACCCACCTAAACCTATTCAGTGCCTAAGGAGGAAGCTCGGACTATTCCCCCCCACGTCACATCATGGAAGTTAATAATTATGTATTCCTTATGATATACATAATTTATTCAAACCCATGTGACACCACACATAATTTATAATGTTATTATTGCACCCGCACATTACCAGAAAGTGTTACTGGACAACGTTCATAATAATGGTCTAAGCATTCTCTCACATCATAAGCTAACATAAATACAGCATTTACTGCCTTAAGTGTGGCAAATTATTACTCCTCTCATCATTACAGGCATAATGTTTATTTTAACTTGAAATTGTTACATTTTAGACTCGTGTGAATGCACGCAATTCCTTTCAATGTTGCGGACGGATAGATATTACTGGGTGTTACTTGCTACTTGTTACTTTTTCCGCATTATTTAATTATTTTTTTCAGTAGACAGGCAGACGGCCTACTTGATGAAAAGCGGTTACCATCGCCTATGGACATTTGCAACACCAATTTTGCTACAAATGTGCTGCTGCTCTCGTAAGGGAGAATGGTACCTGGTCACCAACGCCGGAACACAACTCAAGGTTGTTATGGCGACATACAAATCAGTGTGAAAAGGGGTGGGAGGCATTAGAAATTTCGTGACGTCACATTTCATATATTATATCGTTATAATATATTTAAGCTTTAAAACACGAAATTTGAAGTATTAACGCAAAACTTCAAAACATTCCCAACCCTATCTGTATGAGCATAGTGTTTGAATTATGAAGTATAATGTAGTCTATCTCATTCTCTCGCAGGCTTGGCCCCTATAGATTTGTGTTTATCTCTTTTTAGTGTAACTTTTTCATCGAGTTTAAAATCACAATTCTAAAGAAGTTTCACTTCAAAAATAGACCGATCATCCATTTGCCTTACTTAAAATTTTAAATAAGTTCCAAACGAGTAATGTCCAAATTCAACAGATGGTAAGACAAGTAATTGAATCGTAAGATATAGGAATCGGCCATTAAAGAATGGTTCACATACCAATACCTTGCTATTGTTACATGCCGACGAAGTGAATGCACACCTGGTTTATTACCTTTCCAGCATTTGGACTTCTTTTGTTTGCTTTGTGTTTAAAATTTGCAATTAGACAACAGCCTATTGTTATTGTACTTGTTTATGGCCGCAGGCGTGCAGATTACGGTTTTTCGCAAACTTCAGTCCACGCGGTCCTTTGTTGTATTGTACAGTTTAGTATAAAACGATGCCCGAACGGGGGGTAAGGCAGTCAAGCGAGGATTCCGATACGAGCAAGACGTACATTCGATAAGCTATATAGTGACGGACTTTACGCATGTTATTGAATTGTGCAGTTTGTACTGGTTGCGTCCGGTTACATTTGTACCTGTGTTATACGTGTTTGTATAGTTCTAATAAATTCTATAGTAATTCTAACGGCATTTTAATACAAGTCCTGTAGCTCGTAACACTATAATTCCCGGAGCTGTATCAGGATTTAACCTGCGCATAATTAAGCGATACAGCCGGCGCCCGCGGCGTCGCCCGTCTGCCAACTGGCTTTGCGAATCTCGATTGGCACGCCAGACCACCTGCCAAGAGCAGATTTACCAGTAATTGGCCCCAGTTGATTTATCATTCTCCCATAGAGTAAATAATAAACAAAATTAAAACTAAATAATTACAATGAACAAGTTGGCGGTAGGCCAAATAAAATTTTAACAACACTCATTGACACTTGACATCTTTGTCTTCCGTGATCACGGCTACTGTAAAGTGGCCGAATCGTCGGAATAATATAAATCAAATAAATAACCGCGCTTAAAACCGTTTAAACGTAGTTTTATTAATTATATGGATGTCTGGCACCAACCCCAGAGTAGACCGTTGTATATTACCCATAACACAAGTGTAACTTGCTTAGCTTGGTGATATACAATGTGTGTGTTTGTCTACCGATTAAAAAAATAGCGTACTTACCTACAGGTTAATTAATTCTCGAAGTTTTCTCACCACCATTTAAGATCTAACTTAAAAGGCTTTTTGAAACTCCATTCGGTATAACCATATGTACATGTTACGTGTGAAATGTACACAATTAGCTGCATCCGGTGGCAAACATTATTCCCGTGATCAAATAATTCGATTAACATGCCCAATGGTACGCCCGGATCGTATCACACGGGGTAGTTCACTATCTACTAGTGATGGGAAGCGATGTCCAGACTTATTAATTATACAAAAACCGGCAGATACGAGTACATTAATATTGTTACATACCGACAAAGAACGCACACCTGGCTGTCGCAAACCGCAGTTTATTGCCTTTCCTGCGTTCGGAGTTCTTTCGTTTACTTCGTGTTTAATATTTAAAAACATCCTATTGTTATAGTACTTATTTTATGGCCGTCATTAGTGTTGAACGTGTCCTCGTTTTTATTGCATTGAGTCGAAGCTTGCCAGATGTGGGGATTAACTCAGTGAACGCGGTCCCTTCGTTGGTATTATATAGTTTAGTATAAAACAATGCCCGAACAGAGGGGTGGGCAGTCAAGCGACGATTACGATACTAGCAAGACGTGTGTAGTACCTGTGATTAGCGATATAATGACGGAATTTGCGCGTGTTATTGAATTGTGCGTTACATTGGGACTTATTCTGTCCAATCATATTTGTGCCTGTTTTATACGTGTCTGTATAGTTTTAATAAACTCTATAGTAATTCCAACGGAATTTTAATTCGAGTCCTGTGTAGCTCGTAACAATGTAATACACATTGTGTGTATATATAAAATTAATTAAGTGCGTGGTATTACGCAGCGAACAACTCTTAGCCTAATCCCAGACATCCAGACTGGAGTAAGTGATAGAAAGCTGGTTTATGAATATACAATACCGGTAATTGAACTCAAGGTCTCTGTTTCTAGGGAAATAGACCAATGCTTTGGACCGCTAGACTTAAGAAACAGAGATCATCTCAGAGATTTTGGAATAAATAAATTATATATATATTTGTTTAATTAGTATTTCGTGCAATAAGTGTGACATATTGGTGATATTATGAATATAAGTCTCTATACAGTTAGATTATGTTCAGGTCCCCAATGGATTTCTCTTGTTAAAAGTGTTTATTATAAGTAGGCATATATACACCTATCGGGGAAATCCCAGCGAGATTCTCGGAATTAAAAATATTATTTACATAAAATTTGCTATCGATTAGTAAAAAAATCACACTGGAATTGTATTATTTTTAAATCTGTCCAAAAATTATTCCCAGAAAAATTCCCGGGATAAATAGTAGCAAAGATTTTAAGCCTAAGAATTTGTTGTCGACCAGCGAAAAGCGCATCGAAATCGGCGCAGTAGTTTTTACTTGAATTCCGAACAAACAGACAGGATATCTAAAAAAAACATCGTGTTCGCCATCGTTTCTATAGTCTAGTGCTTTTCAATCTTTTTTTTTAATAACTTCAATGTACATGGCATGTTTAGAATGTTATATTATAGATTTTAATTGAAAATTATTTCTAATATCGTCCATCCCTAGCCGTAGTGGGCACATACCGGTCTACCAAAAAGCATCTTACTATACTTACTTACACGCAATATTGCGCAACTCAAATATATGTACACACGACACAAAGCGCTTCCTGTCAGCACAGTGCCGCTTTCCTAAGAAACATCAATGCGCCGCAAATATCTTGTGTTGCAGGTACAACACTATTTTACACAAGTTTATTTTCGAACTAATAACATCTATCTATTTGGAACTAAAAGGAGATGTTGTGATGTGCAGTTTTATTTTCTAAAAATGTGTAAAATTACTCTAAAATGAATAATAATTGTAGGATATTGATCGTTTTTGAGTAGTGATTATGTGTTTTGTGAGAAATGTGGCCTGTATAGTTAAATGGCCTTTTGAGTTGTCACAAGACTCCGTTGAATGGCACCAGCTGATTACCTACAGTTCAGCTAAGCTACACATAGGCTTAAGAAAATGAAGAAACTATATTGTAAACTAAGATCTGGCTTAAAGGCCTAGTTGGCAAGCCATAAACATAAATAAATAATACCTACAATATGTATTTAAAAAAATGTGTGTGTGTGTGCAGTTCACACGCAGTAGAAGTGAAACAAAGTGTGACAGTGGAGGGTGGGAGGAATTCTAAATTTGAAAGCTTTAAAACACGAAATTTGAAGTATTAAAGAAAAACTTCAAAACATTTCCAAATCTATATGTATGTGCATTGTGTTTAAATGATTAAATATAATGTATTTCATTCTCTTTAGTCCTCTTATAAATTTATGTGTTTATATCTTTTTAGTTTCGCTTCTTCGTTCCATCGAGTAAAGAAGTTTCACTTCAAAAATACATTTGAAATATTTTTTTGTAATGTCAACATAACAGCTTTAAATGCATATGAAATATAAAATGAAATACGTTACTTATATCAAAAAAAATTTTTTTTTTAACTTTTTTCATTTTTTTTATGGATATGTAGGTAGGAAGATGGCAGTGATAAGTGTGTCCATTTGTTCTGGCTGATCTCTAAAACAGCTGGACCGACTTTCACTGGCAGATAGCTGATGTTATAGGGAGTAATAATAATCAGTCAGTACTTGTTATCAAAAACTAAAATTAACAAGTATCTAGCCAGCGGGCTTAATTTAAATTTCCCAACTTTAGATTCATATATACCAAAGAAAAAGACCCTGATCTTGCAAGGGTTAAAGCCTTATAGACATACGCGTCAACTCGGCCACAGACCACACGCAAGCGACCGCAACAGTGTGGCCAGGTAGAGGAGAAACTTCTTGCTGTAGTAGTATTTAAAGAAATGCAATCATGCTTTATATTATAGATGATCAGAGGGCTACACTAGTACCTACCTCAAATAACGGAAAAGTATAGCGATCCAGCGAGGTAACTATAGAAGAAGGTTACCTAAGCTCAGTAGGTATTATACTATGGCCCGTAAGATCAATAGTATCTTAACGAATGTTTTTATTTATTTATTTATTTAGGTTTATGGCTTGGCAGCTAGGCCTTTAAGCCAGATCTTAGTTTACAATATAGTTTCTTCATTTTCTTAAGCCTATGTGTGCCACAGCTGAACTGTAGGTAATCAGCTAGTGCCAGTCAACGGAGTTCTTGTGACAAATCAAAAGGCCAAATTTGACTATACAGTTCACGTTTCTCACAAAACACAAATTTACTACTCGAAAACTATCAATATCCTACAACTATTGTTCATTTTAGAGTAATTTTACACATTTTTAGAAAATAAAACTGCACAGTACAACATCTCCTTTCAGTTCCCGCCAAAAACTCGTCTTAACGAATGAAATAGATAATGTTGCCATGTAAAAAGCACTAATCGAAGTTTAGTTGATCTCTCCTTATTTTCAAATTGATTTTACAGGTTTAAACCATGGATCACCTTTTTCCATAGATTACAAAATCCATAGTTTAAACTGCATTTGAACTTACGGACCTTAGATACTGCTTTAAGGGATTAGTTAAAGGAAGAATCAATACAGAAAAATTAAATTGAAGTGGCTGTTTGTAATTTCAATACGTCAGCTTTTTACTAATGCATATGAAAGTACTCGTATATACGGTTCTTACATCATAGATTTTTTTTTTCCTGTCTGTCTGTCTGGATGTTCCGGCTTGTCTCTGAAACAGCTGGACCTATTTTGACGGAACTTTCCTTGGCAGATAGCTGATGTTATAAAGAGTAACTTAGATTAAATCTCAGCTAGTAAAATACACTAATAATAAATTACTGTATCTATTTCTGTAATGAATAACAAAATATTTTAAGTATGTTCTTTTGTTTATCTTATACGAATGTAATCATAAAGGTCCAAGTGTTGGTACTTATTTAATAATTATTATCACCATATCGTAGGTTCCGGTTGCTTTTCAGCCACATGCATGCAAATAGCATTAGTGCATATTTTTTTATTTTTCCATGAAGTGGTTCCAACGCTTTCTGAATGCGCTAAGAAATATTTTGTCAAGTTATTTATAAATTTCCTACAAAAATTAGGCCTTGAATTGAATTTACTATTTGGGCTTTGTTGAGTCTTTAAAATTCAACTATTAATGAATACGAAACTCTACCTGGCAACACCGAAGCGCAATCCAGATAATGGAGTGCCACCACAACACTCATTGTTAGCGCCTTGAGGCTTATTCAAATCCAACAACTGGTAAACTGATAGCAAATTGTTAGTAGGCAATGTTCCGTTGTATTCAGAATTATTTTATTTTATGCGCTTTAGTTTAATTTACAGTCTCGATGGCAAGAAAGAGATTTTTTATTTGATTTTATGCTTTGAAAGTCCGAGATATTTGATATAATAGAATTAAAGAATATGTTGTGTTCTTTGTAGGAACGACAGTTTGTCCTTTCAAACGTGCAATACAGGCAGTTTATAATGTTGCCAGGCCATTATATTATATTATTACTATCTTGTCATTAAATTTTTCTGTTATTTGTCACAAAATAATCCAAAAACATATATCACATGATTAAAAATACTTATTATAAATCACACACATTATAACAACAGTTAACTAGTCAATAAAAAAAATAAATGTCTAAAAAAAATTATATAATTAAATAAGACATTAATATAAGTCATAAAATATGGTATAATTATTTATTTGCAATTAATTTAATATTGTTTTTTAAAATTAAAATATTCTGTAAGGGAGTAAAATTATTTTTTGTTATAATTATTTCCTTTCCAGTAAATAAATGTTATTACACAAAAAATTAGAGCAAGGTAAAAAGTGTATACCTAGGGTGCATGTTTACAAGAGATAGAAAGCATGAGAGTGTTATTGAAAGGAGAGTAATAGCAGGTAATAAGTTAAATAGAGTGCTTAACTCTATGAATAGCCAATAAGGGCACGCCTGGCGAGACTCCTTCAAGGAGTGTTAGTACCAACGCTAATGTATGGCAGTGAAAGCTGCGTATGGCAGAAGAAGTATGAAACTAGCATAAACGCAGTTGAAATAAGAACTTTGAGAAGTATATGTAAGGTTATTGTAAGTGATATGATAAAAGAACGTTGTGGATTGAAAGGGGATGTAGTGACACGAGTTGAAATAGGAATATTAAGGTGGTTTGGGCATGTAGAGAGAATGAATGATAGCAGAATCACAAAACAAGTATATGACAGCCAATGTTGAGTGGAAGAGTCGGTGCCGGTAGACCGAGACGTACTCACCATGATCGAATTGAAGATATTTTGAAGAAAGGTCACGTGCAAAGCACTTTAAATAAGCGTGTATGTTTGAAGAGATTAATGAATGTTGATGAAGCGAAAAGAGTTTTTCAGGATCATAGCAGGTGGAGATCCATCGTCTTTGCCTACTCCTACCACAATGTGAAATAGGCATGACAATATGTATGTAAGTAAATGTTGCATGGAATTAACCAAATTTAATCAAGATAATTTTTAACGCAGGTAAACTGTAGAATCCAAAGATTGACATTACCAACGTGCTACTACTGTGTTTCCATTTCCATTTTTCTAAGGAAATTTATGCACGTTTGTCTAAAGCGGATTTGCGTGTTTCACACATCGTTTATCACGAAGATTTTCTTTCACCGTCAGGGCCGGATTTACCTTAAGTGCCGCCCTGGCACCGTGAAAAATATCGTTCTATTATCTATACACTGTAACTAGACTTTAAAACGTAAATATCCATTTGAGGACTCAATTTTTAAGATTTACCATGAAATCAATAACTTCACAATTTTAGAAAACCATTGATTTATATAGCAGTAACTTGTTTTTTTTTGCTAGCACTCCAATTTTGCCGTCCTCGAAAATTTTGCCGCCCTGGGCACTAGTTCCTAGTGCTCCTAGTCCCTAATGCCCCCAGTCGCTAGTGCCCCTAGTCCCTAGTGCCCCTAGTATAAATCTAGTGATGTTCATCGTGAGCACATAATAATTGTATTAATATGCATTGGCTTAGGAAGTTTTCCGACATACTCGTAATGTGTATATTGTTACAAATACCACGTGCTAACAACGGTGAAGGAAAACATCGTGATGAAACCTGCTAACCGATGTGTGAAAGCTGACAATCCGCCTTGGAGAAACGTGGCTGTTATACTTTTAGGTTTCCTATAAGAGCGTGACCCGAGCCCAGCAGTGGGACGTTTTTGGGTTGTTATTATTACTATACCTAGAGTAAATTAGATGATAAATTATTGAATAGTTCAAAATCTAAATAAAAAAATATTGCGTTTAAAAAAACCGACTTCAAAAACTAAAAAGTATAAAATAACTTATTTATAAAGCTATGTATTATTATTAATATAAATTATCTAAATCATCTCAAAATCGGTGCTTAGTAATTTTCAAAATATAGTCATTTTTATGTTTTACTTTGCACCGACTTCGAGATGTTTTAGATAATTTATATTAATAATAATACATAGCTTTAGAAATAAGTTATTTTATGCTTTTTAGTTTTTAAAGTCGGTTTTTTTAAACGAAGTTTTTTTATTTTGTTTCTTACTTTTTAGTGCCTAGCTATGTATGGGTGGACCTACGAAAGATGCCGCGCTTCTTAAAAAATATAGGTCCCAGGAAACGCTAACATAAAAATGTTCGTAAAATGTAAACTACTGGGCCAAACAGTGTTAAATTTTTAGGGGACCAAATGGCAACTATTACGCATCAAACTAAACAAGAATCACGTAAATCGGATCGTAAATCTCAGAGTAATCGGTGTACATACGAAACGGAATGGTTTTTTTTTTATAAAAAATGTTCATAAAATGAAAACTACTGGGCCAAACTATGTCAAATTTTTAGGGGACCAATTGGAAGCTATTCCGCGTCGAACAAAAAAGAATCACGTAAATCGGATCATAAATCTCGGAGTAATCGGTGAACATACATAAAACAAAAAAAAGATCCCGACGAATTGAGAACCTCCTCCTTTTTTTTAAGTCGGTTTAAAATGAAATTCGTAAATTTCCTAACAAAAGTATCAACATATGTAAACTGGTAGTACTATTAAAAACTCTCTCGTTTCGTCCATTTGTTTTACATGACCACAGTCGAGTCAATGTCTGGGACATAGCCGGTAGTCGCGTAAACAAAACTAACAGAAGTGGATGCGCGTGCGCAACTCGAACTAAGGAAATGGTCCCACAAATATACAACAACGTGAATGGATATTTTAAACAGTTCGAAAGGACGTCGCAGATGGGCGTTTGGAAAGCCGGGTACATATAATATACAATAAACTACCTCAAAGGATAAGACCTATAGTCATGAACTCTATGACTTAATTTTAAATGTGACCATAATTATATTAGAAATCGACGTATAACTTTGTTATGAATAAAATATTTCTGGTTTCTTATATATATTTTATTTATTTTTATTTATTTATGCTATAAGCAATAATATATTATGGAACATCTTCAAATCATCTTGACAATAACCTGGCCATATTTAATTTTAGAAGTAGTATATTTTTGGTGAGTGCCATAGTGTAATCTACAATTTCATACACACGTAACATGATATTTTACAAAGTGTTTAACTGGTATTTATAGCAAAGTTTTACATAATAAATAAACCCTTTAACCCTATTTCATCATTCATTCATTCAAACATGCATTTTGTATATTTTTAATCTAAGTAAGTTACGCTTCTCTTGTAGTTAATACACAAGGGATCACTCTGGGGTAAGACCCCAGACTATATTAAATAATCGTAATTTACCATGTCAACAATTAAATCCGAAACTTCTGCGTTCCAGTGAACTCGGACGGCGAAGGCTTCAACGATAACTCGACGCACAGAGTTACCAACTTATAAAAGTATTTAAATCTAAAATCAAAGTAAAAGCCAATAACATCGGCACAACTACTTAAAAACTTTTCAGAAAAACGAAGAATTTACTTTTTGTAATAATATATTATTATATTGCGTCAAGTTATTGCACGCAACTTGGTCACGTTTTGGCGTAGTGGGGGTAAGTTCACGCATGACGCGTTCAACGCACGTATACATGTTGTGCTTGTATAGTGTCTGTGAATAACCGCGTGGTGTGATGTCGCACTGCATTCGCATCATGAGAAGTCTGTCCGTCTCTCTTGCGCGCGCACAAGCTTATGAGCTTTTTTAATTTGTTATTGCATGAGTTCAGCAGACAGGCCCACTTGATGGAAAGCGGTTACCATCGCCTATGGACATTTGCAACACCAAAGGTGCTACAAATGCGCTGCTGCTCTCTTAAGGGAGACTGGAACCTGGTCACTATTGCCGGAACATAGTTCAAGGTTGTTATGGCGGCATACCCTAGACCAGGGGTAGCCATCCAGTCGGGCAAAAACCCTGCCACCTGACTGTGGGTTATTTTATATCCTCTTACGACAGGTCGAACGGCCGCAGGAAATTGCATCTTTCCTGCATGGATAAAAATGAGTATGATAGAGACAATTGAGTAAACTCATTCCCCGCGTCCCGCTTGACAGTCAAAGAAACCTAAAGAACGACTTTTGCGCATCTTGCGACTTTGGCCAAGTTGCGTGCCGGGGATTATACGAACATTAACATTTATGAACGGCAGATATTTTTTTGAGTTAAACGTTTTTTATGCCGCTCGTCTGTATTACCTGGGGTATAAGGAAACGTTTAATTTCACTTAACGCTAAGGGTAGTTGTTTAAGCTTGTATTAGCCTGTAACGTGATATACATGGCATGAACAACATGAAACTATTTCTGAATATCTTCTCCTTGGTATTTAAGTAATTTACAGATTTAACTTCGAAAATTATGTTCCACATGTTCCGGTATAAAATCGGCAGACAAACATACATTGATCTATAACATTACTATTTCTCAAAATTTTAGTTTTGTTGCGGTCTGCTATCCAAAAAACATAAGCCACCTAAACAGGTGAAGGAGTATAGTGACGTACGTGTGAATATGGAAGAACAATACTAAGCGCAGTAAAAAACTTAACTCATACTTACCTAACCAAACATTTTTATGCCTATCTAAGGCGAAACACATATCGAGGGCTTCATGACATATAGGTGTATATGCAAACTTGCCATTTTATTGTTGTTTGCTAAAAGCTATGCATTACCAGTTTGCAAGTGTACCTACAAAGAACAGTATTCCAAGTTTCAGCCTTATACAATGAACTAGTTTTGTTTTATTCACAAATTTGTCCCTTGTGTAAAACTGCACTTTTGTCTGTACGCCCATTTGTTATGAAGCCCTCGGTATGTTTGATCTAGAAATACCCTCTAATTTGGGAATACTGGCCACAAATCTTCGGTTCATAACATTCGTCTAATCTATAACATAAAATTTTAAAAGTCTAGTCTTATGTTTTTTTTATATTTTCTATGTTTGTTCGGGATTCACTGTACCGATTTCGATACAGTTTGCGTTAACCGACAGCAAATTCCCGGAATTAAAATCTGCTGTATTTTTGATCCCGGGAATCCCGCGGGAACTTGCCTGAGAGAGGTTTTAACTGGCCAGGTAAAAAAAATCTGTGTGCAGTTTGTTCTACACGCAGTAAACGTGAAACTTCAGAGAATATACTCACAGATAATTCTTCTCTGACTTTATTAATATAAATGTAATTCCTTTAGCCTACAGTCGTCGACATATTATAATTCAAAATAAACTTCTTAAGTATCACTTTCATTTTTTCACGGTTTTAGCCTAAAAAATGACACAAGAGGCTTATTGATAACTAAAAAAGGAACCAAACGCTCTAGTTTCAATTTGATTTATGAACTTCAAAACATTTCCAACGCTATCTTTATGAGCATAGTTTAAATAATTAAATCTCTTTTTAGTGCCTTTTTTTCGTTTTATCGAGTTTCATATCAAAACGATTCGAAAGAAGTTTCACTTCAACAAATTCTGATTCCAATATTCTGACTGATTAAAATTCTCTGTGTACAACAACTGTGATCATTGCTACCCACCCATCCAACGTGGATGAAGTCTCGAGTGGATCCTAATTTCATAATGTGGCGAATGATGGTGGAACCATCTAGTTAGTTTTAGAACTTTTGGAAAAGTCTAGAAAAATCTAGAACAAAAAGACAAGGACGGATATATTTAGAAAAGGATAGAAGATAAATGAAAGAAAGAGATAAATAGATGTTAGACAGAGATAGACGACGAAAGAAGGAAAGAGATAGATAGATGTTAGAAAAAGATAGATGTATAAACGAAAGTTCCCGAACAGAATGTTCGGGAAAGAAAAGACAGAGATAGATAGATAGGTTCTAGAAAATTCTTCCAGGTATATAAACAGCGTAAGGCGCACCTACCAGGCAGTTTAGAGTTGAAAGTTTAAGAGTTAAAAGTTGAGTCAGTCCAAGACAGTGAAGCAACAAGTGCGATACTAAAGAGTTGTTAGAGTACAGAGACGAATCAAGTGGTGAATTTAGTGGCAAGTTTGGTGGATAGATACGTGAAGGAAGTGTGTAGCGTAGTTCGAGAGAGGAACCAGAGGCGAGCTACACGCGATAATTTCGGAGGTGGTCTACGCAACATCGGCGACGGTATTGAGGGTGTGACAACTTATCGTCGGAATTGTGCATCGTTGGTCGTGTGTTTAAGGACAGCAACTCTACAGGGAGGTACTGTGCGCGGCTTTGTAAGTCAATAAAAGCTTTTAAATTAAAAACTGGTGTTTTCTTCCAATCCACAAGTGCGTACCCCCGCTCGTACGTAACAATAATATAAATAAAAAGCAATGTACGACCAATGTCTGTGAATAGTGGAAATAGAAAACAAACAACAATAGCAATCATTATGCTAGAACACGTCTCGTGAGATAAAAACCAAAGAATATAAAATTGACATTACTACAAAGTCATTTGAGTTCCATACTTCATTGAGATTTGTGTTTTATGTGCTGAGACACTGAACAAAGGTATAATTTTACATACATACATACATACATAACTTCACGCCAGGTCCCTTGCGGGGTAGGCACGAACAATAGAGCGCCATATAGGCTTATTCTTACACACCTCACTTGCTTCTTTGACATTTATAGCTCTTGTCATGCACGCTCGTCTGTTCTTAAGGCTCCTGACATCACCTTCTGCTAATACACGATCAATTTGATCATGGAAGGTGTGTCGTGGCCTTCCGCGAATTCTGCATCCACCCACTTTTGCATTGTATATCTATTTAGTCATTCTTTCATCATACATTCTTTCCACATGCCCGAACCACCGGAGCATTCCTTTCCTTACCTTCACCCCGACACTACACGTATTACAAACGTGGTCCGCGAGCGTCACTCCGCAGATTTTGCGCAGTGCTCGCATCTCGACCGCTTTCATGCTCTCTATTCCATACCCAACTCTCACTTCCATATGTGAGCGGAGGTACCAGCACTGCGTTGTGTATGGCAAGCTGGGCCTTCTGGCTGAGGTTCTTAGCGCCTAGAAGTTTACCTAACGCTCCATTCACATTATATATATATATATATATATATATATATATATATATATATATATAATATAAGGTATAATTTTGATGAAGTGTAAGGGAATCTCCACACCTGCCGGGACAGGTTTTCCGGGTTGTGGGTTCTCCTACATAGGATGTTAATGATAGAAGTTGCTACATGTACATATATTGATGTTATAATTTGGGCCAACTGCATATTTGTGCCCGTTGCTGTTTAAGCGAATAACATTGAACCGCTTTTATGACCGTCTTCTTTTGTTGACTTTGTGTTTAAAATTTGTCATTGGATAATAACTCATTGTGTATTGTAATCTTTATGGTAGTCATTAGCCAGGTGTGATTCTTAGAAATTCAGTCTACAGACATATTGTATTTGTACAGTATAAAGCAATGCCCCAACGGAGGGGTGAGGCAGTCAAGCGATAACCACAAGCGTCGCAAGACGTGTGTACATTCAATAATCTATATAGTGACGGACTTTGCGCGTGTTATTCAATCGTGAATTACATTTGTACTGGTTGTGTCCAGTTATATCTGTACCTGTGTTAAACGTGTTTGTATAGTTCTAATAAATCCTATAGTAATTCCAACGGCATTTTCATTCGAGTCCTGCAACTCGTGCCATTATTTATTGCCTACATTATTCTAATGAAATGATTGTGCTAAGATCAATGGCTGTTTTACCAACTTTTTTATTTTTTATAGCTGGAGTACAACAGACAGACTGACCTGATGGAAAGCGGTTATCGTCACCTATGGACGTTTGCAACACCAGAGACGTCACCAACGCGCTGCCGGCCTCGAAGAAATTTTATGACACCCTTTTAAAAAAACTCCATATCGTAGCGCTTTGGAGAACCCTCAGCTGGGACGGAATGTATGTGATAACGATGACAACACAGTAAATAAATTAAATAACTTAAACAAGCGACAAGTTAATACCAATGGCTTAAGAAGCAATACTTAACATAAAGAAAACTAAACTATCATATAACGGGTTCCCAAGAAATTGTTTAAAAGGAACCAGGAATAGTCCGAAAAAGGAGTGAATAAAAAGACGTGGGAGCTCGTCCTACCGGCCGTTAAGGTCCAGGCTCATTAGAGACCCCAAATATGGAGTATGACATTCTTTTTTAAGGGAGATTGCAGACTTGTCACTAGTATCAAGACTGGTCGATCGATTTATCTATAACGTGATCTTTAGATGGGTATTATGATAACTGCTTTATTTGAAACAAATATTATACTTCTTTATTGCTATTAAAATATTATTATAATTGAATATACCCTTTTATACTCGTAAAAAAAAAGCAAAAATGTATTCTTCATGGCATTATTAATGCACATAATTTATTTTGAAGACGATATAAACCTCGTATAACTATTATGAATAGGAGTTATTGTCTAAAACTATTAGTATTGATTGATATTGACCGCTACAATGAGTAAGCGTAGTCTAGTTGGAGGTTTCGACTTTCATTTCCAATAAATAAGGAAATGAAAGTTTTCTTTATTTTATTGCAGGAGTTCAGCAGACAGGCAGAAGGCCCACTTGATGTAAAGCGGTTACCATCGCCTATGGACATTTGCAACACCACAGGTGCTACTAATGCGCTGCTGCTCTCTTGAACCTGGCCACTAGTGCCGGAACACGACTCAAGGTTGTTATGGTGGCATACTCTAGACCAGGGGTGGTAGCCATCCAATCGGTCAAATGCCCTACCACCTGGTTGTGGGTTGTTTTGTCGCCTCTTACAATAGGCCGCCCTGCCGCAGGAAATTGTATTCTTTCTCCGTTCCTGCACGGATAATTTGGACAAAGAATTCGAAAATCAGCGTAGTATTAACATTAAAGCATGAAATTACTGTACTAAATATAGTATTTTCTTAAATTTCCCGACTAGTACATGTAAACAAACTACGTTTAAACGGTTTCAAGCGCGGTAATGTTTGATTTTTATTATTCTGAATTTTCGGCTGAAACATGAAGTGAAGTGAAAACCATCTTAGCGGCGTAACCCGTTTATATGGTTTCAAGCGTAATGTATTAAAAAGTCCATTTTATCAAGATGAGGAACTATGACTACTGGCCTTATAACTAATAATCTGATGACTATTGTTCTACTGACTACTGATCTAATAAGTACTGGTCTTAATACTACTAATCTAATTAATACATGTCTGATGACTACTGATCTAATAACTAATGGTCTTAATACTACTGGTCTGTTGATTACTTGTCTAATGACTAATAGTCTGATCGCTACTTGTGTAATAACTATTGGTGTAATGACTACTGGACTAATGCCTATTAGTCTGATGCCTGATGGTCTAATGACTACTGACCTAATGAGTCTATCAGCCAGTGAGGCCAGCCAGCTAATTGAATAAAGAATAAGTTGATTCCAAACAATTGATAACATCTCGATTATTCAATAGAGTAGCGAGTGTATTGTTGACGCAATTGCAATTCTTTTAGTTGTTTTAATATCTCCGAACCGAGCATCGCTATTCTCAACACACCAAGATGCATTATAAGAAAACCCAATACAGATAAGTAAGGGAACGCAATAAAGGCATTCCAAGGCACGCATATATTCAGACCCATGAATAACTAAGAGCAGTTTAAATCGAACTTTTATTGCATAGAGTAGCATAAAGGTTCATTCAGAAATTTAAAGAATTCCATTTTTGATTTATTTTATTTCAATTTTATTCAAAATTTAGAAGAAGTAAACACTTTAAAATACATTACAGAAGCAAGATACAAGCACAACACAAGTGTAGGTATAAATTGGTTTAAGTATATATAATATTTAAATCGATGAGTGATATCTCATTTGGTGGCCCGCCTACATCGGCAGATTATTTCCGAATTTCCTTCAAGTTAGGTTGCCTGGGCGAGATCAATTTTAGTGATAAGGCCGCCTATGGTTTTTGCCAAAGATTATTGTAATTCTACAATTTATTAATAATTATTTATTTTGGTGAGTAATAAAGTGTCGTCCATCTATTTATTTATTGAATAATTTACCATGACATGATAATGATAATGATGAACGAACAGTGTAATAAGGGAACGTTGTGAGTTGAAAGAAGATGTAATAACAAGAGTTAAAAAAAGGATTCGTAAGGTGGATTGGACATACAGAGAGAATATATAAAAGTAGAATCACAAAACAAGTCTATGACAGTATAGTGAATAGTATAGTTGCTGCCGGTAGACCGAGACGAATACACCATGATCAAATATCAGAAGTGTTAAAGAGAGATCAGGTAAAAGTCTCTAAAATAAACGTGCATGAAGAGGTTACCGAAAGTTGTTTCAGGATCTTCACAAGTGGAGATTCATAGCTTCTACCTACCTCCATGGGAAACAGTGTGAATTATTTAATGTGACAATATCGTATATATGTATAATCAAAAAGCTAAATAAACAAAACGGGTCAACAAGAAACGTTAGTGACATATAATGATTATATATACACTTAGCGTTAAATAAATAGCAATAAGAGAGAAGTGTGAAATAAGTTAGACAGATAGAACAAATGCAAATAAATGTAAGTTACAGACAAAAACATAAAAAACATAAATAGAAAATAACTAACATATGCCACAAATATTGTATTAGAAGTAAGCAAAATGTAATAGTTGTTAAGATTTGTTGAAAAAAAAGAAAGAAAGAAATTATAATGAAAAGACCTAGTTATTAAAAGAAAAGAAAAATAAAAATGTTTATTTTGACCTATAATGGAGAAGGTGATGTAATATATATGTTGACAGTATCGTATATATGTTGACAGTATCGTATATATGTTGACAGTATCGTATATATGTTGACAGTAAGCTACTACTAACAACTGGACTCTCCCATTTTTCTTAGTTCCAAGCTCACGGACTCTAGCCCGTTATCCTGTTTTGGATCTAATTCCGCGGCCGCGGTGCGCGCGCGCATGTACGCGCCGCGCCATTACTGTGTGATGGATTACAGCTATGAAACAGAGTAACTTTCTAGAATAAATACCCAGTTAGGATTTATTATAGTTGTTAACTAGCGTGTTCGCTTTTTCTTGCTTTTCACTCGCTTTTTAGGTATCGCTACTGTATAATGAATTGAAGACTAAGGTCTGACTTGGCTAGTTCAAATATACGAATTATTATTAAACTAAACCTACTAAACCACTCTTGGAAAAGCCTTATGTTCGATGGCTAGTACCAGCAAGCCAAATTTTTGGAAGAATAAAGTAAGAACTTACAGCATTAGAACTTCTGGAGCCTATAATATAATTCGTATATTAGAACAAGCCAAGCCAGACCTTCAACCTTCCTTCCTGCAGGACCTTCAGGCTTCAATATTGTGGCGACCGAGGGTGGAACTCCCCAGCAGCGTAAATCAGTTTTAGAACTTTTAGAAAGAACTAGACATTTCTGGAAGGAAAAGACAAGGACGGATAGATGTTAGAAAGGGATAGACGATAAAAGAAAGAAAGAGATAGATAGATGTTAGAAAGAGATGGACAATGAACGAAAGAAAGAGATAGATAGATGTTAGAAAGGGATAGATGTATAAACGAAAGTTCCCGAACAGAAGGTTCGGGAAAGAAGAGACAGAGATAGATATAAGGTTTCTAGAAAATTCTTCCGGGTATATAAACAGCGTAAGGCGCGCCTTCTGGGCAGTTTTAGAGTTGAAAGTTGCAGTTTAAAGTTGAGTTCAGTTCAAGACGGTGAAACGACAAGTGCGATACTAAAGGGTTATCAGAGAAGGTTAATAGAGTACAGAGACGGATTAAGTGGTGAATTTAGTGACAAGTTTGGTGGACAGATACGCGAAGGAGGTGTTAGCGTAGTTCGAAGGAGGAATCAAAAGCGAGCTACCTGCGATAATATTGGAGGTGGTCCGCGCAATATCGGCGACGGTATTGAGGGTGTGACAACCTATCGTCGGGACTGTGCATCGTTGGTCGTGCGTATAGGGGTAACCCTACAGAGAGGTACTACGTGCGGCTGTGTAAGTCAATAAAAGCTTTTAAATTAAAAACTGGTGTTTTCTTCCAATCCATAAGTGCGTACTCCCGCTCGCACGTAACAATATATTATCTTAAGTTATAAGAGGAAATTATGTTTTAAGTTGTTAAAAATATTTTTCCAGAACATTCCTCCGGGTATATAAGCAGCGTAAGACGCGCCTACCGCGTAGTTCAGTTCAGTTCAAGACAGCGAAGCGACAAGTGCGATACGAAAGAGTTGGAAGAGAAGTTTAATAGAATAGTGACGAGTTTAGAGAGTTCGAAGAGAGCTTAGTAGAAGACAGTGACGAGGTTCGTGGGCAGTTCAGTGAAGGAGAAGTGTAGCGTAGTTTAAGAGGACATTCGGAAGCGAGCTACACGCGGTAAATTCGGAGCACTGCAGAAGCAGGAGGTGGTCTACGGAATATTGGTGACGGTATTGTGAGTGAGACATCTTATCGTCGGAACAGTGCGTCGTTAGTTGTGCGTGCAACCCTGTGGAGAAGAATCACGTACGGCTGTGCAAGTTAATAAAACCGTTTAATAAAAAAAAACTAGTGTTTCCTTCTAATCCTAAGTGCGTACACCCGCTCGCACGTAACAATATACTTTACTAACATTTCTTCGGCGTTATTGTTACCAACCCAAGATTAGTGGGTATCCCCGACTCGGGTGGCCTGTTATGGGTTACTTACTTATAACTTTTTTTAAATCCGTTCGAAACCGTTTGGAAGCGTATGTAGACCGACACGTACTTGGCCGTTATTATAACTGTCTTTAAGAGTATTACCTAATATCATTATTACTCAAACCATTCGAGCATAATTTAAGGCTGCATCGCATTAATTAGGCGGCGAGTCCTTTAAGATCCATAATACCACAAAAATACCTCTGACTGGGACACTGTGCCGCTGACAGGTGAGAAAGTAGCAAATTAATGAAAAAATGTTCTCAGATATTTTGAGAATTTCTCTACAGTAGGTGATATGCATTTAGACCTAGTGGTCGCCCGTGGTCGAAATTCGACCATGATAATTAATGTCAAAGACTATACTTCTATAATCACAGATTTCGCCAAGGCTACACTGTTGATTTGACTTTAACAATAAATAAAAGAGAATATATGCGTGTGTGTATCAAATTCATGGTATTGTTACATGCCGACAAAGTGGATGCTCACCTGGTTTATTACCGTCCCCGCATTTGGACTTTTTTAGTTTACTTGTGTTTAAAATTTGTAATTAAGAAAACATCCTATTGTTATTGTACTCGTTTTTGGCCGCAGGTGTGCAGATTGCGTTTTCTTGGAAACTTCAGTCCACGCGGTCGATTGTTGTATTGTACAGTTTAGTATAAAACAATGCCCGAACGGAGGGGTGAGGCAGTCAAGCGACGATTTACGATACATACTATACGTGTACATTCGATAAACTATATAGTGACGGGCTTTGCGCGTGTTATTGAATCGTGAAGTTTGTACTGGTTGTGTCCAATTATATTTGTACCTGTGTTATACGTGTTTGTATAGTTCTAATAAATTCTATAGTAATTCCATCGGCATTTTAATTCGAGTCTCGCACTCGTAACATTATTATAAGCCTGTACATTTTTTTTTGTCGACCCCAACAAAGCTGTTATAATGGGGCCTTTATGCCAGGCGGCGCCGGCGCCCTGGGCACACCGTACATGTACAATGCTCACGCGCATGTTCTGACGCATCTTCATATATATTATATACTAATAAAATTAATACGTTTGTCTATTGTTAAAAAAAACTAGCAATAAGGAATCGACTTAAGTATTAACTAAAAAGCAAAAAATAAATACTTTCTGTAACATCTTAAAGCCGGTGCGTAGTTATAAATAAAAATTACTATATTTTATATTTTGCAATAGTTTATTGTTGTAGTAATGTTTTTATGTTTTACTTGGCACCGACTTCAAAATGTTGTAGAAAATATGTATTTATTTACTTTTAAGAAACTCCTTAAGTTCTATTTTTTTTATTTTTCAATGTGAAGTTACGTTACGTGCACATAGGCACGGCAACAATGGTTCCACTTCGATACCGGTACTCCACTGGTAGAATTTTATCATTTCAAATATCCATAAGCGATGATAACAGCTTTCCATCATCAGTACTTTACTAATAAAAAAGTTCAAAAAATTCTTCTCGGTTTGGATTCAAACCAAAGTCACTTTAAATCCCACTTTGAAACGCGAATACTTTACAAAATGTATTATTACTTTTTAGACTTTTGTCTTTCGGTCTGTCTGAAAATAAATACGCTCTCCAATACGACTTAACGAATTTCAATTATTTTTATGATCATCACAACAACTTAAACAGTAATAATAATAATGAAACTTTATTTATTTTCCTCATTACAACAAAAATAGTGCAAAAAATTATGTTTCATTTCGAAAACTTACAGGATTTGCTAGATATATGAAGCCCAAATCTGGCACGAACGATGCAGCGAGTTTAACTAGTCAATAATAAATATGGACGCGAGAGAAAATTGGCATCCAATTGTCTGTGTTTATGTAGCCTAGGGTGTTTTGGAATATAGTAATTTTGACAAACTTGCCAAGTAAAGAACGTTTGTGCACTTTGCCTTACATTACTAGAAAATAATACTTTGAAAATAAATTGTAATATTATTTCGGAAAATCATACAAGAATAAAAAACTTAAATAATTATATAAATTATTTTATAGTGGAAACTTGATTCATATATGTATTCATTTTGTGTTTTATATTTAAGAATATTAATTATTGTATGTTTCCCAAACAAATAAAATATAATAAAATAAATTGTAACACGCACTCCAATCACATTTGGCGACACCAGTCCGTACGAAGTTTTATTGTTTTTTATTTATTTACATTTTTTATTTAAATAAATCCATCTGTGTAGAAACGGCGAAAGGATACGATTTCCTGCGGCCGGGTGGCCTGTCGTAAGAGACGACAAAACAAACTCGGGCAATGTACAAACAAAAATTGTGTGTGTGCAATACACACACGGCAGAAGTGAAACTTCTGAAAACTTGCATACAAGAGAATGAGATAAATCTAGAATATCAGGAGTATTAAGATAATGACAAGGTTTATTATTTTTATAATATTTTTACCAAGCTCAAAAATTATTTTATATTTTAATGTAAAATATTACATATTTGTGCATGCATGCCCAGTAGTGGGATATTTATGGGCTGATATTATTATTATATATTACATATTTAAGGTATATAACACATATTATTCAGATTACATGTTTTCACTGTGAACAAATGTCACGATGATAAATAAAATAGGAAAAAAATGCTCTCTGTAGTTTCAATTTGATTTATGAATTTCAAAACTTCAAAATATTTCCAACTCTTCCAATCTTTATGAGCATTGTGTTTAAATTTAAACATCTCCTTTTAGTGTCGCTTTTTTCGTTTCATCGAGTTTCAAATCACATTGATTCTAAAGTTTCACTTCAAAAAAAAGTTGATGAAGCTTAAAGTGTTGTTGTCAGGATGGTAGCAGGTCCATCAGGAGATCCATTGCCTCCGCATTTTTCTATACAGTGGAAATCCGTTTGAGGACCATAACCCGCGCGAGGGGGAAAGGTCGCGGCCCATGTGTAGGATTCGCCAGGTCAGGGTGGCATTAGCCCCTCACGTGTGAAGTGCTATTGCCACGCCGCAGATAGTACTAAAACCCCTGTCCGATCCTCGAGCGTCCTTCTTCCGGGCTGTGAGCTCGCTCGCGCATTCACTTCCCGGACGAACGACGGCCGGCCCCTTTGCGGGCTGGCCGCACCATGTGCTAACCGGCGATCTGGGTCTCATCTCGAGGTGAGAGGGGGGGGGGGGCGGATTGGTGCGCGTCCACCTGTCCTTTATGTGCGGACGGATCCGGTTTCCCCGTCCGCACGGCCGTAGCCGACGGCAGCTGGAGGTCGTCATGGACGACCCTTCGTTGCCACCACCAGCTCTGACGGGAGAGGAGCGTGGCGGACCGCTCCCTCTCCGCTCCGCCGCCTCCTTCGCGGTCATGACGGAAGGACAAACCCGTCTCGATGGCCGCGACGAGATCACGCCGCTGCTTGTCCCAGTTAAGAGCCTGTATACTACTAATTCAAATCGGTGTTTCACATAGTTTACCCCCGCGCAACCAATGTTTACTTCGATGGGACAGCGCCAATTTAAGGCGTGCGTGCGTGTGGTAAAATATTGTATATCGCCGAACATACGCTACATAACATAAATAGGTGTATACGTAGCTAACGAACATTGCACGGCACCGATATCACACTATTCATGCGGCTGAGAACAAGAGGAAGCGAGACAAAACATGATAAAGTGAGAGAAGTTCACGTGGATAATAGGTATTGAAAATTCGACACGAGGTACTAAACATGTTTGGCCTAGTGGTTTTCTAATACTAAGGTAGTGAGGAGGTTGAAGACTCGATCCCGCACACCGCGCACACAGGTGGTTTTTTTTTTCTCTTTTTGTTACTAATTTTGATACGTTAAACTTTATTCTAACGATATTAGTTTTTAGATGTAAATGTTATAAAAATCATTTCATTGTATTATGGAACAACAATGAATTCATATTATCCCTATTGATATTATAAATGCGAAAGTAACTGTCTGTCTGTTTGTTCCGTTTTCACGGAAAAACTACTGGACTGATTTGGCTGAAATTCATTTGATATATATTTTCGATGCTGAGAATGAACATAGGATGCTTTTATCCCGAAATATGGAATAGTTTCCGGGATAAAAATATATTTGTCTTTTTTTGTTTGTTATCCTTTTACGGAAAAACTACCGAACCGATTTAGTTAAAATTCGATATAATGGATTTATGTAATCAATATTATGGGTTATCCCAAAAAATGGGGTAGGTTTTTTGTGATTTTCCATTTTGGTCATTGCAGCCATTTCAGTCATTTCAACCATTTGGGCCATTTCAGTCATTTAGCCATTTCGGTCATTTGAGCGATTTGGGCCATTTCAGTCATTTCGGTCATTTGGGCCATTTTGGTCATTTCGGCCATTTCAGCCATTTAGGCCATTTCAGTCGTTTTGGCCATTTAGGCCATTTCGGTAATTTCGGCCATTTCAGCCATTTCAGTCATTTCAACCATTTGGGCCATTTAGGCCATTTCGGTCATTTCGGCCATTTGGGCCTTTTAGGCCATTTAGGCCATTTCGGCCATTTTAGTCATTTCAGCCATTTCGGTCATTTCAGCCATTTGGGCTATTTCAGTCATTTTGGCCATTTAAGCCATTTCGGTAATTTCGGCCATTTCAGCCATTTCAGTCATTTCAACCATTTAGGCCATTTCAGCCATTTAGGTCATTTCGGCCATTTGGGCCTTTTAGGCCATTTCGGCCATTTTAGTCATTTCGGCCATTTCGGCCATTTTAGTCATTTCGGCCATTTCGGTCATTTGGGCCATTTAAACCATTTCGGCCATTTCAGCCATTTCAGTCGATTCAGCTATTTCGGCCATTTGGGCAATTTCAGCCATTTCATTCATTTCAGCCATTTCGGTCATTAGGGCCATTTCAGCCATTTCAGTCATTTCAGCCATTTCAGTCGTTTCAACCATTTAGGCCATTTCAGCCATTTAGGCCATTTCGGCCATTTTGGTCATTTCGGCCATTTTGGTCATTTCGGCCATTTCAGCCATTTCAGCTATTTCAGCCATTTGGGCCATTTCCGTCATTTTGGCCATTTCCGTCATTTTGGCCATTTAGGCCATTTCGGTCATTTCAGCCATTTGGGCCTTTTAGGCCATTTCGGCCATTTCAGCCATTTAGGCCATTTCGGCCATTTTGGTCATTTCGGCCATTTTGGTCATTTCGGCCATTTCAGCCATTTCAGCTATTTCAGCCATTTGGGCCATTTCCGTCATTTTGGCTATTTAGGCCATTTCGGTCATTTCAGCCATTTGGGCCTTTTAGGCCATTTCGGCCATTTTAGTCATTTCGGCCATTTCGGTCATTTGGGCCATTTAAACCATTTCGGCCATTTCAGCCATTTCAGTCGATTCAGCTATTTCGGCCATTTGGGCAATTTCAGCCATTTCATTCATTTCAGCCATTTCGGTCATTAGGGCCATTTCAGCCATTTCAGTCATTTCAACCATTTGGGCCATTTCAGCCATTTAGGCCATTTCGGCCATTTTGGTCATTTCGGCCATTTCAGCCATTTCAGCTATTTCAGTCATTTCGCCCATTTGGGCCATTTCAGTAATTTCACCCATTTGGGCCATTTCAGTCATTTCAGCCATTTTAGCTATTTCAGTCATTTCGGCCATTTGGGCCATATCAGCCATTTCGGTCATTTGGACCATGTTGGTCATTTCGGCCATTAGGGCCATTTGGGCCATTTCGGTCATTTCAGCCATTTGGGCCATTTCAGTCATTTTGGCCATTTAGGCCATTGCAGTAATTTTGGCCATTTAGGCCATTTCAGCCATTTCAGTCATTTCAACCATTTGGGCCATTTCAGCCATTTCGGCCATTTTGGTCATTTCGGCCATTTGGGCCATTTCAGCCATTTCAGTCATTTCAGCCATTTCGGTCATTTCAGCCATTTGGGCCATTTCAGTCATTTTGGCCATTTAAGCCATTTCGGTAATTTCGGCCATTTCAGCCATTTCAGTCATTTCAACCATTTAGGCCATTTCAGCCATTTAGGCCATTTCGGCCATTTTGGTCATTTCGGCCATTTCAGCTATTTCAGCCATTTGGGTCATTTCCGTCATTTTGGCCATTTAGGCCATTTCGGTCATTTCGGCCATTTGGGCCTTTTAGGCCATTTCGGCCATTTTAGTCATTTCGGCCATTTCGGCCATTTTAGTCATTTCGGCCATTTTTCCATTTTAGTCATTTCGGCCATTTCGGTCATTTGGGCCATTTAAACCATTTCGGCCATTTCAGCCATTTCAGTCGATTCAGCTATTTCGGCCATTTGGGCAATTTCAGCCATTTCATTCATTTCAGCCATTTCGGTCATTAGGGCCATTTCAGCCATTTCAGTCATTTCAGCCATTTCAGTCGTTTCAACCATTTAGGCCATTTCAGCCATTTAGGCCATTTCGGCCATTTTGGTCATTTCGGCCATTTTGGTCATTTCGGCCATTTCAGCCATTTCAGCTATTTCAGCCATTTGGGCCATTTCCGTCATTTTGGCCATTTCCGTCATTTTGGCCATTTAGGCCATTTCGGTCATTTCAGCCATTTGGGCCTTTTAGGCCATTTCGGCCATTTTAGTCATTTCGGCCATTTCGGCCATTTTAGTCATTTCGGCCATTTCAGCCATTTGGGCCATTTCCGTCATTTTGGCCATTTCCGTCATTTTGGCCATTTAGGCCATTTCGGTCATTTCGGCCATTTGGGCCTTTTAGGCCATTTCGGCCATTTTAGTCATTTTGGTCATTTCGGCCATTTCAGCCATTTCAGCTATTTCAGCCATTTGGGCCATTTCCGTCATTTTGGCCATTTCCGTCATTTTGGCCATTTAGGCCATTTGGGCCTTTTAGGCCATTTCGGCCATTTTAGTCATTTCGGCCATTTCGGCCATTTTAGTCATTTCGGCCATTTCGGTCATTTGGGCCATTTAAACCATTTCGGCCATTTCAGCCATTTCAGTCGATTCAGCTATTTCGGCCAGTTGGGCAATTTCAGCCATTTCATTCATTTCAGCCATTTCGGTCATTAGGGTCATTTCGGCCATTTCAGCCATTTCAGCTATTTCAGCCATTTGGGCCATTTCCGTCATTTTGGCCATTTCCGTCATTTTGGCCATTTAGGCCATTTCGGTCATTTCAGCCATTTGGGCCTTTTAGGCCATTTCGGCCATTTTAGTCATTTCGGCCATTTCGGTCATTTGGGCCATTTAAACCATTTCGGCCATTTCAGCCATTTCAGTCGATTCAGCTGTTTCGGCCATTTGGGAAATGTCAGCCATTTCATTCATTTCAGCCATTTCGGTCATTAGGGCCATTTCAGCCATTTCAGTCATTTCAGCCATTTCAGTCGTTTCGGTCAATTCGACCATTTGTGTCATTCAGCCGTTTGATCATTTAGGCCCGTTCGGCCAAATATATTTTCATATTGGAAACTATCTCATTTTTCGGGATGAAAAGTAGTTCTTGGCCACCCTCGATATTAAAATAACATAATTATGTACCCAGTTTCATCCAAATCGGTTCAATAGTCTGTCCATAAAAGGATAACAAACAGAAAGACAAATATGCTTTTGGATTTTTTTTCGCGGAACCCTAAAAACGTAGCCTAAGGTACTTCTTATAACATCAGCTATCTGCCATTTAAAATTACGTCAAAATCGATCCAGCTGTGTCCGAGATTATCCGGAACATCCAGACACACAGACAGACTGACAAAAATTCTATAAATAGCATTTTCGGAATCTCCTGGTCCGATTTTTTTTTAATTTATTTTGAGATTTCAAACAGGCACTTCACTTTGCGTTTTTGGAATCTCCTGGTCCAATTTTTTAGTTTTTATTTTGACATTACAAACAAACCATTTGTTTATCTGTATAGATAAGAACTTTAAAATAAATTATAATAGATAAAAGATAAAACATAAAAAAATTAGACAGAAAAATGAAACGAGCACTCGAACCATGAACTCTAATCGTACGTGTACTAGTATCAATTCACTCTACCACAATAACATTGGAGAAAGTATTGAAAGTTTTGTAATATTTATAACTCTACTTATCCACGTGTCAACGTAATTTTCTATGAAGAATCATAGATGGCGCTTTCGAATTTTAATGTTACCGGTAAGATTGATTTAAATACGTTTTATTGTCAATAGTATAAAAGTCCAGATGAAATGAAATATAAAAATTTAGAAAAGTATTTTTATTGCATTTTATAAAATTATTTAGGAAGAGAAAAAGAGCATTTTATCAACTTTCATATCAAAATAAAAAAATCTTCTAGATCAAGTGAAACTAGTAGGGTTCGAACCCACACAGCTAGTGATTTAGACCAGACCTCTACCGTATACGCCAAACAAGTATAGCGCGACCGCTTCAAAATTCTTGTTATTATTGCTCCTTCGTTTATTTAAAATTATTTTTCAATGGCGGTCGCGGAGCAGAGCAGCGCGTGCAGTTTAGACGAAAGCCTCGGGCGTTATGATAAATTCCATACATTGGGACCGGCAGGCGGGATTTTTGCAGTCATTTTTAATAAAATAATTAATTACTTCCAAATTAAGTTAAGTAACCCAATAAAAGATCTATAATTGAATTTGTTATAATATAATATGTTACTGTTATTTATTTTAGCGATGTACGATTAACAGTAATAACAATAACCAAGATTGAATAACTCGTTTAGAGGTTACTTTGCAATTATTTTCTATCGAGAAAATTTATCGTAAATGCGTTCCGAGTACAAAGTTTACGTCAGAAATATGATCAAGATTGACATATATTTTTTTCACCGCAATAAAGTGTGTATAACTACTGTAAAAATGGTTGAGAAAATGATCTAAAAACGCATTCTGTCAGTTATCACCTTGTTAAGACCCAAACCCAGCAAAAACCAACTGCCAGACCTCAAGACACTGTGAGCTCTTTCTACGTGCAACGGAACGCAAACCAACTTGACTGATAATTTTTTTTATTTTTCCTTCCAACCATTTTAATATGTATTATATAAAATTTATAGAACTAGGCATGTTTGCTGAAGAGTTTCTTGCGCCGCTTCTTCTCTTCGTCCGTGACCACGGCCACTGAAAAGCGGCCGAAACGTCGGATTAACCAAAATCAAATAAATTACCGCGCTTAAAAACCGTTAAAACGTAGTTTTATTATGTATACAAGTCGCGAAAACTTAAGAAGATATTACTAAAATTAGTTTGATAGATGCCAAATGTAGCTTTATAGGCGACCGAACCATAAATTATGATGCTAATACGTACGATTTACGACAAACTATTATCAAGGAAGTCTTTGAGAAATGCCACACAACTTAACAAAGCTTGCCGACTGGCCGGTCGTCATCAAAGTGTAATTTGTGGAATTTCCCTCCAAGCATTTGTCACAAGCACACAAAGAGACAGAGTACGTAAGCTGTTTATGGTCTGGCACATTATGAACCACTTTTACGAGGGTGCACAGTGGGGTGTCGCAGGTAAGTGCTATTTTCTGTTTGTTCGATTATTCGACTGATATTTGTGAATATTGTTTTGTTGTGGTCATAAGTCATAAGTATTTATTTCGTACAATAATATACAAATATAAATGTACACGTCATATAAGCTACGTTTTAATTCTCATTAAAGAAAAATATATAATGTAATTAAATAATTTTTAAATTATAAAATTCCTCCATTGAGTAAGGCGATAAGATAACTATTTAATATCTTCTTAAAAGAACCGAGACTTTTGGATTCTTTTATATTGAGAGGTAGTTTATTGTAAATTAAAGGTCCCATTACATATACCGTCTTGCTCATCTTAGAGAGCGATCATGATATGGCCGCGAGCCATCCCCTGCCCCGAGTGCAGTAAGAATGCGTGCTGCCACATTCAGCAAAAGTATCCATGTTTACTCTGACGTATACCGCAACCTGGTAAATAAATATTGCAGGCAACGTCAGAATGGAAAGATCCTTAAAATAAGGTCTAGCTGACACGTCTCGCTGTACATGCGCCATCATTCTCACTGCTCTCTTCTGCAGTCGGAAACTCTCAGCCAATCAGCGGAAAGTCCCCACAATTCGACGCCATATTGTAAGACAGAATGAAAGACCGCGAAATAGCAGGCCCGCGTGACCTCAGTGGGTGTCACGTGGGATACTCGACTAATTGCATAGCATGCACTACTCAATTTACCACACAATTTGTTAATGTGAGTCCTCCATTGGATACCTTTGTCGATTTGAAGACCCAGAAAATTGATATTATCTGTTTGTTCAATGGTCATTTCATCCACCACAACGGAGAGAGATCTTGATGCTCGGCCACTCAGGGAATAATGGACGTAATGCGTTTTAGCGATATTAAGCGCAAGACCATTAATACGAAACCACCACGCCAGTTGAGAAACCGCACCATTCAGCTTTTTTTCGAGTAGATCGACTGTAGGAGCAGTTACTATTGCTGCAACATCATCTGCGTACATGAAGACGTCTGCAAGTGTCACAGCTTCTGGTAAATCATTCATGAGTAACGAAAACAGTAGGTTGGAGACGGATGAACCTTGAGGGACTCCTTTTAGTGACGACAAGGGGTCCGATTTTACTTGGCTACTACATGCAACTACTACTTGGGCACGACCCCGCAGCATGTTAGCTAACAGATGTAATGACTTTCCCCTCACGCCATAATTTCTTAATTTTTCTTTAATTAAGTCGTGATCCGCAACGTCGAATGCTTTCGATAGATCACAGCATAACATGGCAACTTGTAATTTATTCTCTCGAGCTTGCAATACTCGATGAGTAACTTCACGTGCCACCATTACAGTCGATCTACCTTCTCGATAGGCAAACTGTCTATCCGATAAGAGTTTGTTTCACGTAGAAATTCGGTAAGACGGTAACTTACACCGTTTTCGAAATTTTTTGCAATTGCAGGAATGATAGACACTGGTCTGTACGCATTGATATCACTACGCTTACCCTTGCCTATATACAGTGGTATCTCTTTACTAAGTTTAAGAACAGATGGAAACTTCCCTTCTCTAAGGCATTCATTGAAAAGCTTTGCCAGTACGGGTGCAAGAGTTACTATTACCAGTCTCACGAGTCTCATAGATATGCCGTAGATGTCCTTAGATGTTTTTGGTTGGATGGTTGGTCCTTTGGCCATTTCGGCGAGAAGTGTATATACTCTGATTTTTTATTACTTGGACTAAAATGACAGCTGCGCTCGAGGTTTATTTATGTTACAAGCTTGGAGCAACTCACCACTGTGAGTTGAATCCTATAGATCCTGAAGATGTTCTGTAAGATTTAATACACAGTGGTGAGTTGTTGATTCTTCTCATACAACTCACTTATGAATCGAAAAAAAATCTATCGCTACTGGCGTTTTAGTCCCGGGAATTATAAATCAGAGTATAAAAGTTATTTGCTAAAACTACGTTTTAACGGTTTCAAGAGCGGTAATTTACTTGATTTTTGTTATACTGGCGTTTCGGCCACTTTTCAGTAGCCGCGATCACAGAAGACAAAGATATCGTGTCAATGAGTATTGTTAGTTTTATTTAGCCTACCACCAACTTGTTCATTTTAATTATTTTGTTTTAATTTTGTTTATGGTCATTATTTACAAATGGCAAAAATAGGCACGAAAGTCTTGATTTTAACTGATTTTATTATATTTCACAAAATACATGTATTAAAGCGAGTTTTTAAAATAATATTGTAAGTATTGGGCAAAAGTTGTTTTGTACTTCGATATATGGCGCTACTCAACAAATAGATCGCGGTATGGTTTACAATTAACTAATATAAGTATAAATAATAAATATAAGTATTGCATGCAAGCATAATATGAGTAAATTTTGTATTGATCTAGCATCGTTTTTTGTTTCACTGAAGTGACCCACTGACCCGCCTTAGTTTGAATTTGGCCAACATGAACAGAGCACAATTAACATTCAGGGAGCACGGAATGAGAGAAAGGAGGAGACAATGTTGCCACTATGAATACTAAAAAGTGACACCAGTTGTTATGTAATAATTAACAGATATTTTGTTTATTTATTAGTAAAATAATATTTACTTTAACATTAACCACCGCTTCACAACATGTCGTGGCTTAAGAAAAGGGGTGTTTCCGGTTTCTACCCACTTTTTCTACCCAAAATTTTTTTTTTTCGCTTTCAACCCAAAATCTATTCCGTTTTCAACCTACAAAAATAAATATAATATTTTTTTCCGTCTTCTACCCAAAAAGCTTTCCGTTTTCAACCCATTACTAATTTTCATTGCTTTGAAGTACGATCAGAAACATTATTTGCTTTTAAATATTTATTCATTGCAAGATAAACAGTTCACAATATTAAAATATTTAAATCTACTCAATATTAGTTCACGAACGACCTCTTAGCTGCAAGTGTGTATGGTGTCACTGGATAACAATAACCCAACACACAAATGAAGAGACAAGTTTTTTTCAAAATTATTTCACCTGAAACAAAAACCAGAGCCTGTTACTTTCACTTTTGCCAAGCGATATATAAAAAACGCAAACTATCAATATTACCAAAAACAGGCATTTTAAAAAACATGTATGTATGTTGTAACTTTGATCCTTGCCTTAGGTTTAATACCGAAAGAAATGGTGGATGATGCTTTTCTCTATATTATGGAATAGAGTGCCAAGCATAAAGATGCAGTGAGATTTAATGATTATATTGTCAAAACATATATGTTTCGCGCAAAATACATACATAACTTCACGCCAGGTCCCTTGCGGGGTAGGCACGAACAACAGAGCGCCATTCAGGCTTATTCTTACACACCTAACTTGCTTCTTTGACATTCATAGCTCTTGTCATGCACGCTAGTCTGTTCTTGAGGCTCCTGACATTACCTTCTGCTAGTACACGATCGGAAATATTGGCGGAAAATATCCCCTAGAATTATGGTCTTCATGTGGATGTCGACACAGAACAACTAACGCTCTTGAAAGCTAGCATGTGACTGTAAACCGCGTTGTGGCAAAGAAAAAGTCACTAAACATGCTTTAGTTCCTTTCAAATATTAATAATGACGCTAAAAAATAAAATACACGGTTCAAAGGAAAAGATATTGTAATATCAAGGAATCGAAAAACATGATGTGTTAGAGAGAGACAATAAATAGAATCTGCGCTTAATGACTTGGCTTGTGGCAAAATTTGCATAGGCCACTGTTAAGAAAAGTTAGCTCGTTTATATATTAAATTTAAAAAAAACTATTACATAATTTATGTCAATACTTCATACTTTTAACGTCGATTATTAGTATTACTCAATCTATCCAATTATTCAAATTTTACTTAACTTTTAGTTTTCAATATTATGATTCCAAAAGCAATAAATGCATCCAGTGTATTGAACAATAGTTACAAACGTTTTCTTTATTAAACTAATTTATTAGTTTTAGTTTTATTTAGTTAGTTCCCCAAAGTCTATTTGAAATTTTACTCTGTGTTATTTGATATTTCGACGAGGTTGTGAATTTTGAAAATGTTATGTACCAAACGTTAATTATGTGATCTATGTAATAATGTTTCATAATCTAAATGTGAGTTTTAGTTGTTTGTAAAGTATGTATATGAATCTTTTTGACTTTATTATTATTTAAATAAATATTTTTAATCGAATTAACTTTTTCTGCTGTCTGTACTTAGTTCACTGGGTAGAAAACGGAATTGAATTTTGTGATGGATTGAAAACGGAATAATTATTATTATTTTACACTTTTGGGTAGAAAACGGAAACACCCAAGAAA
Source organism: Dendrolimus pini (assembly GCA_949752895.1). Classification (NCBI taxonomy): domain Eukaryota; kingdom Metazoa; phylum Arthropoda; class Insecta; order Lepidoptera; family Lasiocampidae; genus Dendrolimus; species Dendrolimus pini. The sequence continues at coordinate 1,146,283 of OX457127.1, read as the reverse complement.
AGCGGCGCTAAAAACTCTTCAGCAAACATGCCTAGCTCTAATAAGTTTATATAATAATAAAATAGGTGGGAGTAAAAACGTAGTTTTATTATGTATATTAGTCGCAAAAACTTAAGAAAATATTATAAAAGTTGTTGTATCTTTCTAAGCCTTTTTATCCGCATGAAAAACTTGTATGTTGGAGATTCCAACAAACTGAAGGGTAATTTTCTGCTGTGCAGTTTTATTTTCTAAAATGAAAAATATTACAATAATATTACTTGAGAAAGAACAATAGTTTAGGATATTTTTGGTGTTTGAGTAATAATTATTGGGTTTTTGTGAGAAATGTAAACTGTGTAGTCAAATATGGCCTATCGAGTTGTCGTAACAACTTCGTTGATTAAAGTCGGTAAAAAAATACAATACGGTTAAAATAAATAAATATTGTTACGAGTTACGCAGGACTCGAATTAAAATGCCGTTGAAATTATTATAGAATTTATTAGAACTATACAAACAGGTATAACATAAGTACAATTATAACTAGACACTACTAGTACAAATTTCACTATTCAATAGTCCGTCACAATATAACTTGTCCAATGTAAATACGTCTTGCTAGTATCGTAATCGTCGCTTGACTGCCTTACCCCTCCGTTCGGGCATTGTTTTATACTAACTATACAATACAACAAAGGACTCGTAATATGCACACCTGATTAATTATTCCTGCGAACGGCTATAAACAAAAATAATAATAACAATAAGCTATTGTCTAATTGCAAATATAAAACACAAAGTAAATAAAAAAGTTCAAATGCGTGGGAAAAGTAATAAACCAGGTGCGTATTTCTTTGTCGGTGTGTAACAATATGTAAAATAAAGTTTTTACACATTTTTTGAAAATAAAATTATATAGATACAACGTTATAGTTACCGCAAAAATGTCCCTTAGCCATAATCGCGTCTTAAACAGCTCATTTGTTTAAACAAAACAATGTATTGATAAAAGAACACAATATAATTAATACTCAAATTAACTTTTAAAACTTAAGGGTGTCTGTTAGATGTCCACCGACCGACAGATCAATTAACACTCCATAATAATAAAAACATAACCTCAAACTTGCTCCTCTATAAGTTTTTTTTCTATTCCCACGCGCCACCCAGACGAGACACTGCGCCCATACAACGTAATAGCTTAATAAAAGCGATACAGCTCCATCTATTATCGAGTCGTAAAATTAGATATCATGGGAATTTTGTTTTCGATTTGTTGTACCTATTGCCTTTTCCCTGCACCACCTATTTCGCCCGATTCAATTTTTTCTCATTTAGTTAGTTAGTTTGCCTGGACTCTTCCAGGCAAACTAAATGAGAAACATTTCGCTTTGACCGATAAGGCCGCCTATAGTATTGCCTAGAAAATATTGTTAATATGATATGTTTCTGTAATTGTATATTTTGGTGTGCAATAAAGTGTTATCTATCTATCTATCTACCTTGATATATTGTAAGGGGCTATCTTTTTTTATTGCACGAGTTCAGCAGACAGGCGGACGTTCCACTGATGGAAAGCGGTTACCATCGCCTATGGACATTTGCAACAATAAAGGTGCTACAAATGCGCTGCTGGTCTCTTAAGGGAGAGACCTGGTCACTAATGCCGGAACGCAACACAAGATTGTTATGGAGGCATACTCTAGACCAGGGGCGGTCGCCATCCAGTCGAGCAAATACCCTACCACCTGGCTATGGGTTGTGTTGTTGCCTCTTACGATAGGCCGCCCGGCCGCAGGAAAATGTATTCTTTCTCCGTTCCTGCACGGAAAAAACTATACTCAATATTCCAAAATAATTCATAGTTTCATTAATTGTTGGGATAAGGTTATTCAAAGCCATTATAATATCCAGGGCAACAAAACCACTGTTGACCAGTGTAATACATTATATTTTTTATGATTGAAACCCTGTTTGAATGAAAATTGTATTATTCTAAAACATTCGTATGTCGCCGATATTGTTGAGATTCAATACAAAGTCGTAAGTATTTTCAGTCTTTATATTTTCATAATTGTGGTAATGCGCGAGCGAGATAGCTGCTTAATGGAAATAGCATTCAAATTACTTTTAATAATACCAGCCCATAAACGTATCACTGATGGGCTCGGACCTCCCCATTTTGAGAGGAACTGATGATATATCTGTATATCTGCTACGCTTGCCTAAGGCAGATTGCCAGGTTTCACACATCGATTACCGATGTGCAGATTTAATTATGATTTTCCCCACATCAGCATTTGGTAATATTATAAATAATTTAAATAAATCAATCGGCGGACAAACACATATATTGTATTATACTCAAATTAAGCAAGTTACGCTTGTGTTATGGGTAATACAACGGACTACTCTGGGGCCGATCCCAGGCACCCAGACCATAGTAAATAACGAAGAAAATACGTTTCCGAAATTTACTATACCAGGAATCGAACCCGGAGCCTTTGCGTTGCAGTGAGGTAGGCCGGCAAAGGCTTAGCCCGCTCAACCACAGAGACCGTCAATTATGTATGGTATATTACTAAAATTCATCAGGATATATGACATGCGTGCCAATGGTCTCAAAACGGGGGATGCTGAAGACCGCGCGAAGTGGAGTAGAAAAAGTAGGAAAGCGGACCCTGGGCGTCGGAGTGAACGCTCCGAACGCAACCGCGATTTAACGCTCGGATGATGATGATATTACTAAAATTCATCAGAATTCTCATATGATAGGTACTTTTGTCCCGAAAACTCATTTCTGACTTTAGATAATCCAAATTTTAGTCGAACGAAGCCGAATGAACACATCATTGTTGACAGTATTAAGAACAATAGATCCAAGCCATAAATATTAAAAAAAAAGAACAATAGATATAATTGTTGACGCCATTAATAAAATAAACAGCGTCAAAATTGAGATAATAAACTTAACAAGCTGTCAATATAACAAACGATCTGTTATCGCTTCGTAATTATTAAGCCTGATTTACAATTGCATTGATTAGTTAAATATAATTTGGGTTTTTTAGAGCTGATAATTCTTTTCAAAACCGAAAAACGCCCTTTTTTAGGTTATCGTAGCCAAATGACATTTATCAAGCTTACTAATTCTCGTAAGAGGCTATAAACTCAAAACGAGGTGGTAGGTCATTTGCCCGTCCGGATGGCTATCAGCCCTGGTCTAGATAGAGTATGCCGCCAAGTGGCCAACTACCACTTCCCCCTTCGAGGTCGGCAGCACATTGCTCTTGTAGTGTTGCAAATATGTGTGGTTGCGCCGAGGAACACCTAATAAATTCTCCCTCCCCATCCTCGCCAACAAGAAAAGAATTAACTTTTAAATAAAAAATGCACAACACAAGACGATGCTCTTAGTGTCAGTGCTGTCACCGCAATATAGTGAAATGATTGTTGGAACACAAATGGAAATAAACCATCATAATTTAATTTAATGCTCATAAACAAACCCTAGTGAGTGTGTGAACCCAAGGGGGACGATTGCAGTGTGGCGGTGGACTAGTGGCGAAGTAAGTCACTCTTCCCCTGCTTCTTCTTCCATGTCTCTGTGCCGTCTTCCGGCCATCGCATCGCGCCCGCAATGTATATTCCACAGTGACCACTTCCCAACAGGTTACATTCATCCTCTCTACATTCAGGTCCCTTACCGTATCTTCACAAATCAAATAATTGCAACTTCCTGAAATTTACAATCTCAGAGCAACTCCTTTATACAACGTTTTTACGTTCAAAATACTTTATTCTAAAACTGGACATCAAAGTAATAACGATCATTAAAATAAACGGTAATGGCTAGTGAATGTCAAGTAATGAAACTAAATTGCAAGCAGCAAAAGGTGTGATGATCAATTTGCATTAATTAATGCCTCCGACGACTTTACAGTCCATAATGACCATTGACTGACTAAGCACATACACCTCGCCATAAAGCATCTTCGCGAACAGTTTTCTAGTTATAAAACGTTCATCAGTTAGGCAATAAATTTTAAAAGTAAAAATGTTTTTTGAAGAATAAAGTCGCACTTTAGATATTGAGAATGATATGAATAAAGGCTATAAAAATGGGAATTTTGTTAAAGGGTTCCTAGCATAGAGAAAAAAAAATTATCCAAAGAGCAATCAGGAGGAATGTTTTGCATCTGACTGACAAAGACAAAATAAACAGTGATTAAATACGTAGAAAGATCAAAATCTTTGATGTTTTAAGGATAAAAGTGAAACTAAAGTAATCCACACTCAAAATTGTTATTGCGGCATATTTTATTAGACAACGAGTGGTAGACATTCCGACGGGCAAGTGCCCTTAGCCTGGCTCTGGATTGTTTTGTTGTGTGGACAGGCCACAGGAAATTGTATTCTTTCTCTATTCCTGCACGGATAGTTTATATAGATAATGATAGATGTTTCCTAATCATTAAAGACCGAGGTATACGCAGTCGCAGGCGAGCTGCGTTACGGCCATAGCAATCATGATTCCCTCTGACGTGACTTGCCAGGTCTCTGAAGTCAACGGAAGTACGCATGGTTTCTGGAACCTCTCCATTTAACCTGTGAACGTACACCTTCTTCTTCTGACAACGTACAACTTCGCTGAGCGTAACTGAAACTGCACCTGAGACAATTTTATTTCACCATAATCAACTACGGTTATTGATTTCAAAGCTAATTTGATAACACATTCAAATAATCTCGAAGAACCTTTAGGCGTTCCAATTAGGTAACCAAAAATAGTCCTGACCGCAACAATACGTCTTGTTACCTCCCCCTTATAAGGTACACGCGCAGCCCGTTCGGCCATTTTGGAGTGTATAATGAGCGAAAAGCGCCAACAAAGGGAATATAATTCCATTAAAGATTGAAACGCAGATGGATGCGTAATTTGTTGTATTCGTTATTGCATATAATGGCTGTGTCGTACTCTTTGGGTGTGTTATGGGACGCTTATGTAACATAGTGTACGAGAGAGTAAAAAGGTAGAGAGATTTGAAAAATTATGGAGAAAAGAATGGAGAAGAAAATATTGGAATTTCTAATTAAGGATCTACCTAAATGCATTGAATACTTACGACAAGTCTGTTTTCTATTGATCCCGACTATGTTACGAATGTTTCACAAACAATAAACAAACAAAAAAATATAATAGTTTTCATTCAAACAACATTATATACTGTCACGATCGATGGTGGAACGATCTAGTTGGTTTAAGGAGTTTCAGGAAAATGTAGAAGATTCCAGAATAAAAAAGGCAAGGACAGATATAGTTTAGAAAGTGATAGATGATGAACAAAAGTACTACAAAATTCTGGAGTAGAAGGTTCAAAAAAGGAAAAGACAGAAGAAATAGATGTTTAGAAAGGGACAGTCAGTAAATAAAAGAATAATTATTCGAATAGTTCCCGAAGATTCTTCTAGGTACACAAGAAGCGTAAGGCGCGACTATGGAGTAGTTCGGTTGAAGACAGCAAAGCGAGAAGTGCGATACGAGAGAGTTGAATACAGTTAAGTAGAAGACAAGTTTAGTGGGCAGTTCTGAACGAGGAGTTCAGCGTAGTTTAAGAGGAGATCCAGAAGGGAGCTACGCGTGGTAAACTCGGAGGTGAGCACCGCAACAGCAGGAGGTGGTCTACGCAATATCGGAGACGGTATTGTGAGTGAGACATCTTATCGTCGGGACAGTGCGTCGTTAGTTGTGCGTGTAGGGGCAACCCTGCAGAGAAGAATCACGTGCAGCTGTGTAAGTCAGTAAAAGTATTCAAGTTAAACAGAACGTTTCCTTCCAATCCCAAGTGCATACCCGCTTGCACGATACAATATAAAAAAATTACAATTTTATTTTTCACAACAATTATTTGTATCGGTCTCATTCATATTGAGTTAGAGAGTGAGTTTGAAGGCTTCTTTATGGTTCTTTAAGAAGCCTTTAAACTTGCTCTAACTTAATATGAATAAGAGAGAGAGTTTTTGGCGGGAACTGAAAGGTGATGTTGTGCTGTGCAGTTTTATTTTCTAAAAATGTGTAAAATTACTCTGAAATGAACAATAGTTGTAGGATATTGATAGTTTTTGAGTAGTGATTATGTGTTTTGTGAGAAATGTGAACTGTATAGTCAAATGTGGCCTTTTGAGTTGTCACAAGAACTCCGTTTAATGGCACTAGCTGATTACCTACAGTTCAGCTATGCTACACATAGGCTTAAGAAAATGAAGAAAATGTATATTACAAACTAAGACCTGGCTTAAAGGCCTAGTTGCCAAGCCATAAATATAATTTAAAAAAATATATATGAATAAGACCGTATTTGAAAGGTTCATAATGCAAAATGATTGTTTTACGAAACTTTCGTAATTTTTGTTGACATTTGTCGTAAGTATTAGGTCAAATAATATTTCAAAAATATGATGATGCACGAGTGAGATTGAAAACTCTATTTACATAGCTCCTTTAAATACTTTTCTATGGTTCTTTAGTCAAATAACTAAAACAGGGATTTGACATCTCTATGGAATATTTCCTTGAATGCAGACTGCCAAGTACTTATCGGGTTTATTATTGTCTTTTCCAACAGTATTTCAATTCAATACCATATCTGTCACATAATAAATAATTGGTTAAGGCGCACAAGGTGCACCATGTTCGAAATATCGTATTTACTAGTTAGGCCTCATGTGTACAAGTGGTTTCAAATTATGTATTTATCTGCCCACGCTATTCGAATGGCGACAAAAGATACAGACATAAAAATAAATCGAATATTGGTCAACATGGTCGTTTTTATCAGGGTTCCGTAGACATTACGTCAAAAACGGACAAAATTAATGAAATTATAATGATTAATTAACCTATGACATAATTATTAATTGTAATAATGTAGGTAACAAATGTCGTTTCTACGCAGTCATTGGACCAACTGTTGTTTCTTCATTCTATTTATATCACCTCTACGTACACAGTTTAACAATAAAGTATTCTATTGTATTCTTAAGTTTTCGCGACTAATTATACATAATAAAACTACGTTTTAACGGTTTTGAGTGCGGTAATCTATTTGATTTTTGTTATTCCGACGTTTCGTCCACACTATCAAGACCCAAACCCAGCAAAAACCAACTGCCAGACCTCAAGACACTGTGAGGTCTTTTTGCGTGCACCGTAACACAATCAAACTTGATTAACGAATGCATGAATGAATAAATATTTATTTGTACAAATACAGGTAATATTACAAAAGATGGTTTACATATCGATTGGTCTCACTGTATTTGACCCATAAAATATGGTCATACAAATATTTGGGTTATTTTTTTTTTTTTTTTATTGCAGGAGTTCAGCAGACAGGCAGACGGCCCACTTGATGGAAAGCGGTTACCATCGCCTATGGACATTTGCAACACCAAAGGTGCTACAACTGCGCTGCTGCTCTCTTAAGGGAGACTGGAACCTGGTCACCAATGCCGGAACACAACTCAAGGTTGTTATGGCGACATACTTTAGACCAGGGGTGGTAGCCATCCAGTCGGGCAAATGCCCTACCACCGGGCTGTGGGTTGTTTTGTCGCCTCTTACGACAGGCCGCCCGGCCGCAGGAAATTGTATTCTTTCTCCGTTCCTGCACGGATAAAATAAATAATAATTTCTTTTTCTTTTTCCTCCCACCCATTTTAATGTTACATAAAATATTAGAGCTAGGTATGTTTGCTGAAGAGTTTCTTGTTCCGTTTCTTCTCTTTAAGCCACAACATGTTGCGAAATTATAATAGAAATTAGATTAGACTCCCATAGAGTAAATAAAAACCATAAACTAAATAATTAAAACGAACAAATTGGCGGTAGGCGTAATGACGACTACTGAAAAGTTGCCGAAACGCCGGTTTAACAAAAATCAAGTAAATTAACGCGCCTAAAACCGTTACAACGTAGTTTTATTATCTATTCTATTCAATTCTAAAAATGTGTGTATGACCTCCTGTCCCCAAAATAATAGAAATAATATATGTTTATTCCTTCTAAGAAACCCTTTATTGTGCGCCTGCCACGCACTTGACAGATTTATATTTTTCGAAATAGACCCATGTTGAACACGCTAACGACATTTTAATCAGATTCTTTTAATAATAATAGACATGTCTTTCGACGTGTACCCGAGTGCAGTCTGTTTTATCCCACACAATACAATGGTGTTTTGGTGTGCGTACGCGCAGGATGTTTTTCGATTAACATTTAAATGAAAAGAACTCTTCAATATCGAATGTTGTGAGATCATTGAGTATTAGTGGTTTTCAAAACAGAACAAAACTGATGAATAAAACGTTTTTACATATAATAATGTATTTATTACTAAAATTTGGGCAAAAGATAATACATCAACAACTTTGGGACAATCTCGAGGAATGCAGGCAAGTGTTGGTAAGGAGTTTCTTTCGCCGTTTCTTCTCTCACACCCATGCCAAGCTGCGAAATGGCAGTAAGACAGTTTAGGTCGGCTCGGATCATTCCTATTGGGCTTTATATCACCCGTCGCTCGTCATTAATTAGTCCAGTGATGTCGTCTTTTGTTGGGCACCATTACATTCAACACATACATTCCTCACATGGCAACAGGCCATCTGAGGTAAAGACCCCTAGAGAGCTCACTCGAGCAGGTTGCAGGTTGGCTCGGGCACCTTCGCTTCAGCCGGCAACGAAGGCAACGAAGCTATCCCCCGAGCAAACCTGTGTTTCTCGTGGAGGATTCTAAGGCTCAGTCCATCCCGGCTGAGACTAGTTTATGCCAATTTTAACAGACATCTTTCGGCCGGCAATTTTAGCAGTCATCATCTTAATATAGGTGTCACCGACAACCCCCTGTGCAAAGCTTGCCTGGAGACAGAAGAAACAGCCGCCCATCTTGTGCTTGAATGCGAAGAGGTGGCCAAATACCGAGCAAAGTGAACATCCTAGGTAGCCTCCGTGAAGTCTTCAGCGACGTCAAGTAACTGGTGGACTTCCTGGAGGAGCTGGGCCGGATGGAGGTACCCCTCATCTACCCTCGCACGCAAAATAAGCACTTTGGCGTCGAGTTGCGGAAACCGCCCGTGTGCAGAAAAAGGATTTTACTAAAATTTATTTCTCCGTCAATTGTGGACCGATTTTCAATGAAGATGATGAATTCAAATGAAGCAGACAAACAGGCAGACGACTCCCCTGATGGAAAGTGGTTACCATCACCTATGGACGTTTGCAACACCAGAAGTATCGCCAACGTGTTGCCGACCTGTAAGAAATTTTATAACGCCCTTAAAGAACCCCATGTTATAGGGCAAAGGGAAAACCACGGCGGGAAGTTCCCTCCAGATCACTGTTGTACGCGGAATAAATGTTCTAGAGAACCGTTGCGAAGTTGAGCATGGGAGCTCAAGAAAATGGGGTAAATATCCTGTCGCTGGCGAGCGTTGCGGTTTTAAAAGTGAGGCGTTGCCACCAGATCAAACAGTTCCTCGGAACACTCCTTGTTATACAGGCGGTAAAATACGCAGAGGGACGCAAAGTCTCTTCGTGTGTTTGTGTATCCAAAAAATAGAAAACCGACTTCAAAAACTAAAAATGAAAATTACTGGGCCAAACTATGTCAAATTTTTAGGGGACCAAATGGCAGCGATTCCGCGTCGAACAAAAAAAGAATCACGTAAATCGGAGTTATCGGTGAACATACATAAAAAAAATGATTCCAACGAATTGAGAACCTCCTCCTTTTTTTGAAGTCGTTTAAAAATAAACAAATAGCAAAATGCAAAACCGACTTCTAGTTCCTCAAATTTCTAAAATTGATTACGGCAGCCAAACTTTATAAATTTTAGCACTTAACTTTAAAAAATATTGAGGCAAAGTCTTAAAAATAAACACCTTGGTAATAATTATATTACGATATACTTGGGACATAATTAAACGCCGTGATAAACATGTTGATTGCTATCTCACTGCGCCCGGTTTCGCTTGCAACGAGTTTATGTCGTAACTACTGGATGATTACGGACAAGATAAAAGGATTGAATTTCATTGCTGCAACACTGCAATCTTTTGGATTCTTAATGCATCCATAAAATTTTGCATCAACGCCTCGTAATAAAATCAGAAAAATCGTTAGGCGGTGGTTTATTTACAAACACCGTAGGCTGCGTAGGGCGTGACATTGTACGCGACCGACGAGTGAAAGATATAAAAAAAAATGTTTATACACAACAAAAAAAATAAATGTTTGCTAGTAGGCAAACTGGCAAATGGACAACCTGGTGATAGGTGGCTACCGTTGCCCATGGTCATCTGCACCTCGCTGCGACTTTAAGTATCTGTTCACGCCCTTTTTGAAGAGCCCCATATTGAAGCGCTCTGGGAAAACCGCGGGAGGGAGTTCATTCCATAACTTGGACATATATGGCATGAAGGAGCGTCCGTGGAGGACTTCCCAGTGTCCAGAACGTGTGAATGAACTACCAATCCCCGGCGAGTGGTGCGATGGTAGAAGGGCGACGTACTACATTCAATATTAAATATGTGTATAGTCGATAGAAAAAGTCTACCGCCACACTGCACTCGTCCCCCGGGGTTCACACACTCACAAAGATATGCTTATGAGCATAAACTTAAGTAATAATGGTTTATTTTGTATTTGTGTACCAACAATTGTTTCACTATATGTCGAGGCTTCATAACAAATGGGCGTGTACGCAAAAATGACATTTTTTTGTTGTTTTCTAAAATCTATGCATGTTACATTTTAGAAAGACTTACCGGTATGCAAATACCTAACTAGAAGGGTAATCAAAATTTCAGCCTTACACAATCAACTAGTTTTGTTTTATTCACAATTTTGTACCATGTGTAAAACTGCACTTTTGTCTGTACGCCCATTTGTTATGAAGACCTTGATATATTGCAGTGAGAGCACTGACACTAAGCTGAATGTGTTTTGTTTTGCGCGTTCTTCATTTGAAAGAAAGAAAACAAAAAAATAATTTATTGACGAAAAGTAATGCACAAAAAACAGTAGCAAGTACACTTTTTGTTACATAAAAACAGCATGACAATGTACATTAAATCTACGACAATGAGGCTGGTCACATTTAAAAGTTTATTCTTTTCTTGATGGTCAGGATAGGGAGGAAGAATTTATAAGGTGTTCCTCGGCGCAACCACCTCTCGGTTTTTACCTTTTTTCAAACGGAATTTGACGCCAAGTACTATTCGCACATAGAGATAAATGGTGTCTTAGTTTTACTGACCGACTTGTTATCGTCGTAGCTATTCAAACATGGAAATAACGAGAGATGCGTACAAAAAATATTTTATGTGTAGTCTAGGTGAGGAATTCCGAATTCCTAGACTACACATAAAAATATTTTTTTTAATACATATTATGATGTTCTATATTGGTCCTGGCTAAGCATGTAGCTGGTTGAGTCAACCAGCGCTAGGTTACCGCTAGGGCCTTTGATCTACGGATTACGCTAAAAGAAAATACAAAACTACTATTATTAGAATTATGCAGTGAAAATTTTAATCTGGAAAGTACAGTTTTGAAAAGCTACGACTGTAATAGAAGCGGAACGCTCCTGTCAACGTCATTAGCAGAGCACAGTTTGACATGCGCGTCAACCGTGATATTAAGGACATCCTTAGTTATCGTACGCGGAGCCTTCCTGAGTTGATATTAATACTAAAATTTTTAAAATAAGATACCTTTATTGTACTGTAAATTCAAACCAATCAAAACTTTAAAATATCTTCTATTAAAAATAATAGTATGGGAATGTCAAACTAAGTGCAAACATTCATTTTAATACTACAATTTATACGAGGCCCATATTAATGTCAGATTTTAAATGTATGCTTGTTATGGAAAAGCACTATATTGTTATTTTTCAGATGCCTGACGTGGCATACGTACGCGGCGTGCGGCGTCCGCTGTAATACTTGATCATTCCAGTATAAACTACTATACTACTATACTATACTACTATACTATCTATCTATCTACGGGTTGATAGATAGATAGATAGATAGATAGATAGATAGATAGATAACTCTTTATTGTACACCAATACAAACATGAACTTAAGACTAAAATTATATCTAGTTATGTACAAAGGGCGGTCTTATCGCTAAAAAGCGATCTCTTCCAGACAACCCCAGAAATAAATTTAGATGATAATGGCGATGGTGGTATACGTAACATATAGTACAAACTACTTACATTTTAATAATAAATACATAAATTATATATATATAAATATATAGATAAATTTTATATATTACATAGATATATACTTAATATACATACCATACAAATACATATCTACAAAATATATAAATGTTTATAAGTGAATTTAAATATCATATTCCAACGACAGGTAGTATTTTTTGATCATAGTTTTAAATATCGCTAGCGATTTTGCTTGTCTGATTGTAACAGGAAGCGCGTTCCAGAGCTGTATAGCCTTAACAGTAAAAGAATTGTTATAAAAAGTTGAGTTATGCGCAGGAGTGTTCAATTTAAGTTTAGTAGAAGGGCGTAAATTATGAGAGCACGAAAGAAATTCAAAACTTTGTTTAAGGTAATCAGGAGTACTAGGGACAAATAAAATACTATAGAGAAGAGCAAGGATGTGAGTATTCCGGCGAAATCGGATTGGCAACCACTTGAGTTTTTTTCGGAATTCAGAGACATGGTCATATTTGCGTAGTCCAAATATGAACCTTATGCAAAAATTTTGGAGGCGCTCAAGTTTATTGAGTTGTTCTTGGGTTAAATTTAGATAGCTGGCGTCAGCATAATCAAGGATAGGAAGTAATAAGGACTCTGCTAGCTTAATTTTGGTGGTAGTGGGTAAGAAATTCCTCAACCTTCTGAGGGATTTGGATGAGAGATAAAGCCGCCGACTTAATTCGGTGATATGAGGTCGCCAAGACAGCTCACTGTCAAATATAACGCCAAGGTTTTTTACCTTATCACTAAAAGGAATGATTGCCCCGTCAAACATCACACTAGGTATGGTACTCCAGTCGACCTTATTAAGCATCCGTGAGCTACCGATGACGATGACTTGAGTTTTTTCAGGGTTGACATGAAGCCCAAAAGACTTGCCCCACTGCAGAATGCGTTCAAAATCAATGTTTATGATTGAAACTGCTTTGTCTAAGGTGGCGACAGGTGATTGTGTATAAATTTGTAAATCGTCTGCATAGAGGTGATAGGTTGAAGTGAGTTGATTAGAGATGGAGTTAATAAAAACAGCGAACAATAAGGGAGAAAGCACGCCGCCCTGAGGAACACCAGCAGTGAGTTCACACCATGATGAATAATCATCTTCGACGCGAACCCGCTGCCGGCGGCCATACAGGTAACTGTGAAACCAGTCGATTACTGTAGGAGATATGTTAAGAGAGCTTAGAATACCAAGTAATATTTCAAAGTTAACATTGTTAAAAGCACTGCTGAAGTCCAGCAGCGATAGCACAGTCAATAAACCATTATCCATACCATAACGGATGTCATCGGTGATTTTCACGAGGGCAGTAGTTGTGCTGTGGCCAGGACGGAAACCAGATTGATAGGGATTAAGGAGAGAATGCCGATTAAGGAAAACACTTAATTGTTGGTGGACTAGGCGTTCCAGGACTTTAGAAAGGAATGGCAGAATAGATATGGGGCGGAATTGAGAGAAAGAAACAGGATTGGGTTTTTTAGGAAGAGGAATAATCTGGGCTTCCTTCCAGGAGACAGGAAAGGTACCAGTAACTATAGAGGCATTGAATATATGGGTGAGGAGAGGATTAATGACATCCAGTATGGGCAGAATCATGTTGCGACTAATACCATCGCTGCCGACAGCGTTCGATGTAATGGATTTTACAGCGCTCTTAACATCACTATCAGTAAATCGACTTAATAAAAACGTAGGATAGTAGCACTTTATTGCACACATAAAGGATGGTCTTATCGCCATAAAGCGATCTCTTCCAGACAACTCCAGAAATTAATTGAGAAGATAATGGCGACTGTGGTATACGCAATATCTTACTTACATTTTAATAATAAATGCACAAATGTATATATACAGACGTTAAATATATTAAATAGATATATACTTAACACAGAAGTCGTGGTAGCGTAATGGCTAGCGCACTCGTCCTAAACTCAAAAGGCGCGGTTCGCTCCTGGCCGGAAGGCATGCACCACTTAGGCAGTTTTCTGGCCTAATGTGCACATTGTTACAATTACCACGTGCTAATAACGGTGAAGGAAAACATCGTGATGCAATCTGCACATCGAAATAACCGATGTGTCAAACCTGCCAAGCCGCCTTGGACAAGCGTGACGGGTATACTGTCCGTACCCCTAGAGGGGAGGCCCGAGCCCAGCAGTGGGCCATTTATGGGCTGTTATTACTATATTACTATACTTAATATACATACCATACAAATATCTAATGTTTATATACATGACTATATACATACTGTGTGATCAATTGAATCAATAACTTCAGAGTTAAAGTGTTCAATAATATTGACGAATTCAAGAGTAAACTAAACTATTGACAAAACTTTCAAAGAGTTTCAGTTACGTCCAATGTCAAACGGGTTCAAGTGTTTAATTGATCGAAAACCTTTTAAGTGCCGTTCTATCAATAAACAGGGGACAAGGGCTTCTTCTCCCGATCACATAAAAACATAAATAACAGCCAGGACTTGTTTTCTTTTATTACAACAGTCCACAGAAACAGACATCAAACGTTACGAAAAACCAATAAAAGTATGGACAGCTACATAAATAACGCATTCGTTTCCATGGAAAAAGTTATAGTTACGATTATTTAAAGACAGGAAGTGTTCCTATGAACTGTTCATAATGGTGCCTGCGTCTTCTTTCTACCACCGCACTGCGGCGTTCATCCCCATCAGAGGAGTAGCTACCGCCCCAGCCTACAGAGGCCCGGAAGTGTGTAAGCAAAAATTCTTGAAATGTTATCCACAATCTTTTGTAGATTGATAACATTTTTGAGAATAACTGCTGGGCCGACAGAAACGGCTATCAGATTTGTCTATAGAGGCAGAAAATCTAGACAAACTGTAGCTAATCGTCTTCAACTATGGATGATGTGATAAATAAGTTTGCCAAAAAAAGGTGACAAAATTGTATGTTTGATTTGAATTGTTTGTGTAACTTAGCTCCTAGGAGTTTTAAGTGTAAGTAATAACTTATAATCAATATATAATTGTTTTAATTCTATTCGAGCGTTTTTATTTTGGGCCCTCCAACACATTTTGATACAGAGTCCGTCTAAGGCGAACTACGCCACTAATCCCCGTCATCATCCTCCTCGAGCTGCTTCGCTCTTGTACACAACGGTTCTCTAGAACGTTTCTCTTGCGCATCGTTGGAATGAGCTCCCCAGCTGTGTTTTTCCCACAGCACTACGATATAGCATTCTTAAAAAGGCTGTCTTAAAATGTCTTCGAGGGCGACAGCGCGTTGGTGATATCTTTGATGTTGCAAACCTCTATAGGCGACGATAACTGCTTTCCATCAGATGATCTGTCTGTCTTTTTGCTGTATTCCTGCTATAAAAGTGTTTCTGATAGGTTTAAATACGGCAGTCCAAACACCAAAAAATTAATCCATTCAGTCACCCAAGGATTATATAAATGCAGTGGACCGATGACCTGCGTAAGGTCACCGACAGGGGCTGAATGAGGAAGACCGGAGATCCGGTATATGGCGCATTTACTTTTACTTACTGCATTTAGTACAGTTAGTTAGCATCAAACATGTATACTACTCTTTGGATTCTTAACACAATATTCTTAAACATTAGCAACTTTTATGTTACATGATTGTAGCAAAACAATTCCAATGGCTGCGATAATAGTCTTTACAAAAACAATTGATTATTCTAAATCATTAAATCTCGTTCCTGGATTTCCTTGCAAATAAAATCTCATGCTGATAACAGACGGATCAATCAAGTTGAATCAATTTAGTTGAAAGTCAAACAGGAAGGAGAGGACATTATTCAATGAAATTGAATGATTCAAACTTATGGTTATGAGGATCATTTTGCTTGATTCATCCAGATTGAAAAACTGTCTAATATGGTTATTAGACAAACAAAGTCATACGAAACTGCAGTCAGAAGCTATCAAAGCTAAAATTCTTTATTGGATCACGAGGTACTAGAACGGTATTGATTTAAGTTGGAACAAGACCATCATTCATGACGGTTTTCAAGACAAGAGCAATAAAGTGGGACCATAAAGAGATTCACTTTGGCGTCCGATGGTTTACTGCTTAGTAACGGGTTCACCAGTTTTAGGATTGATTATGAAATGGGCATCATAAATTTAATACTACAAGACTGTATTATTGTGTTGCTAGGCTTAATCTTGTTTAATATGGTCTGTTAAAACAAATCTGCTGCGCGACGTAAAACTGATAATTTATCTACTAAAAAATAACACCAAACACTGTTATTTCAATCTCATCTGTTAAAATTAGGTTATATAACTTTGTTCTAGTACCTCAGATGCAAACTATTTTTTGTCATCACCATTTTCTTTTTTTCTATTTATTCTGTTTCATAGTCGTATATTAAGTTTATTAATTGTTTTAAATCATCAATAGTAATTTAAATACCATAAACATTAAACACTGCCGAGCTCTAATTTACCATACCTTTTAATTCCTCAATGACCTATGTGTGAATCATTGTTCGTGTAACTTGATAAATTACCTGTACCTTGATAAATTACTCACCATTTAAAACAACCTACTCTTTTACTACCTCGTAGTACTTGAAGCACTTCTATATTTTCTTATTACTATTTCTATAGGTTAATATTTCAAGTTAAGTGTTTAAGTCTCTCAAATACTCAAAAACAACAAAGTATAAATTCCCTATATAACATAAAACTACTTAAATCCCAAGTTATCGGGTCCTAAGGGTCACTCTTTGACCAGATGTTAATATTAACACGATAGTAAAGAGATATACTTTATGATTCCTCAATAAATCCTGGACATTTTACTACGCGTTAATGTCTTCCTTGTTCCGTTTGTATAGCTCCGGGCATTTCTACATTAATCTTAGATGGTTGTGTTTGAAGAAACTGAGGTAATATTAAAGGTGTGTTCAAATTTTTAGTTTTATTATATCTATTCAGTACAATTATACCCAATATAATTGTACAAGAATCTTACATGGTTCCTGCTACAAAAACTTGTTTATCTACTAGTCCTTCTAAACGTTTATGAGAGTCGACATTAACATTTAATAGCGAGGAGTATATTAGTTACCTTAATGTCTGGTAGATCATTAATTCGTGGAATGATTAACCAAGTAAAACAAATGTAAAATGGTGCAAACATCGTGATGTCAACCATCCTGTTCTCACAGGCGGCTTATATACGCTTGGACTTCGGAAATACTTTGTTTCACTGCTTATTCTACCCAGTATATAACGATAAGTGTTTCGAAAATCTGTTCAGGTTGGTGCTTTCGTTTTCTTTCTACGACCCCACCGCTCGCCATCATTTAGGCGTTCATCCTCCTGTCCTTCACTTTGTCCATTTATGGTTCCCAAGAAGGTTTCTTTTGCGTGAGGATTTGGAATGAGCTCCCAGCTAAGTTTTCCCCATTGCAGCGATATAGGATATTTCAAAAAAGGTATTATATAGACATAATTGCGTCGAAACCGGCAGAGTTATCGTAACTTCTCTGGTGTTTTAAATGTCTATATGGGACAGTAACACTTTTCATTAGGTGAGCCAGCCTGATTGCTGTACTTATGCATCAAAAAATGAGAAAATTAATCATTATTATCTAATTTCAGATTTTCTACCAAAGTCTACAAAACTACTGAATAATATGTGCCATGGTGCAGCAGACAAAATTGTACCAAATAAAGCTATGCGACGTCTATCAACAAAATGTGCCACCCTAGTCGCATCGAATGCTTTATTTACCGATAAAATTAACAATCTCATTAGAAAGGTGAAAGTTACAAGCTTTACCATTAAAATACTTCCCGATACTACGTCTACACTCGTGTTTCCATTAACGAGAAAAATAAATGGGTCCGGATGCTGCTTTGGAATGTTTCTACAAGCGATTTTTAACCTTAATCCCGTAGCGTCAGACAGTCGAATACAATATTAAGAGTAATTAGTGATGTCAGACGTGTCTTTGTATGAATAATTTATTCCTTTGTAATGGAGGCGATAGTTTTAAAATTAGAAGTACTATATAGTTATTTGTTAGTTACAATATATGCCGCTTTCTTGAGAGGCTTAAGGTATTCGAAATATCTTTGGTGTTACTTAATATATTTTTTGTTGTTGTGATTGCGGAAGGAAATAAAAGAGAGGGATTTAAAACGATGCAAGCCACGTTGTACAACGATCGATGCGGGCTTGATAGGAACAAGGAATTCTTCTTCTTGATTTTCGGTCTTCTTCTGATTCTTACGATAGTGAACCAGGTAAGTACGGTACAGCAGGTCGTAGGCAGGCCCTAACATTAGGATTCGCGAAAGAGAAGCAATTGGTTAGGTGGTCGTATCTCGTAATCCACGTAAAAAAAAAGATGAACAATAATAGTAATTATGTTGGCATAACGTCAGAAGTAGCTTCGTTGAACCTGCAGTCCACCTCTCCACACCCTTTAGCCACTCACACCCATGTTGTCGCTTGCCAATCTTGTGTGGCAATTTTAGGGGTCCATGCAGTAAGTGGCGAGTCACCGTCTGCCCATTTTTCCTTTAAAAACTTTCTCTATATTTCAAAAACTCGTTAAGTGAATAATAATATACAGTGAAACCTGGTTAAGTGTGACATCAAGGGACCTGCAATGTGGTTTCACTTATAGAGGTATTCCACTTACCCAGTGTCTCAGATATCCAGGTAAAAATAAATATCTGTCTCATTTACATAGGGTTCCATTAATAGAGGTCAGAATACAGGTTATTTTAGTTATAGAGGTGCGATTATTAAATCCCCATATTCCCAGACCCCTAGTTCCACTAGCAGTTCATCCTAATAGCCCGGTACCTTGTGTTCACCTACCCTACAATACTCCTACCCTGACCGGGGCTTGTCCTTGGGTACATTTTTATATGGTGTAGACAGGAATAATCGCTGGTCACTGTCACGCCCCATTTACGTTAGTTAAATTTGTCAAGGGACCTTTTCGTGTTGGTCTCCCTATGGCCCCACGCAAGCTCTCCAAAATGCTGGGTCATTTTTATGGCTGGGACATACAATAAGGAATGCAAGTATTACACTTATATACAGACTGCTGTTTTATGTAATACTAGTGGTCGCCCCTGGTCAAAATTCGACCATAATAATTAATTTGAATTATAAGTTTGAACATTATTAAGGTTCTGTTGTCAAAGACTATACTTCTATTATCACAGATTTCCCCAAGGCTACACTTTTCATTTGACTTTAACAATAAACAAAAGAGTATATATGCGTGTGTATGTCAAATTCGTGGTAGTGTTAGTAATGTTTTTTTTATTGATTTAACGTATTTTTTATGCATAATTTAAAAAAAAAATAGCATTCTGCACTCCTTCTCTATATAAACTTTAAGTGTGAGAAACGCCTCCGTCCACGCAATTTTCGTAAAAAGGGATACAAAGTTATTGCAGATTTTGATTCATGTATTAATATATAGATAAATTAATTTAAAGTTACATTCAATTTTAATTAAATAATATCAATATAAAAAATAATATCAATTCATTTTTCGCATATATAACTAAAACTGTTTAAACAATCAATTCAATAAATAATGAATAAATAAATAACCAGCAATCAGTGGGAATCTGCAAGAACTTTAGCCACGTGAAGAGATACCATATACAGTAACTTGGTTAAGTGGGACCTGGTTAAGTGAGAAACCTCCATAGCTGGAGCTCATGCTGAGGTCCCGACACTTTGGCACTGATTACCCCTGTTAGTGAGATGAAGCAAACCTCTATATCTGGGATTCGTTCTTTCGATTTATCATCATAGTTACCTCTATAACTGAGACAGCGAGAGAATTTTATATGCATAGACCTCTGTAACTGAGATAACATGGTTTTGTTTGTTTGCTTACTTATTCTTATTCTACTCGCAAAATCCGCACTTAACTACGTAAGTAATTTTAAGCCTTAATGACCTCCAGTTTTAGTTTCGCTTTACTTTCATACGAATGTTTATTTGTAATACGTATTATATTGTAATACTTGAATATTTTTGTTTATTACATTTGACCACGGGCCATAAAAATGGCCCGGACATTTGGAGGGCTTGCGCGGAGCCATGGAAAGGCCAACACCTAGAGGCCCTTTGACAAATTTAATGTAAATGTGGCGTGACACTGTCTGGCGATTATCCCTGTCTACACCATATAATAATGCACCCAAGGACAAGCCCCGGCCAGAGTAGGACTATTGTAGGAGGACAAAAAGTACCGGGCTAGTGGGGTTTATACCTGGATATCTGAGACGCTGGGTAAGTGGAATACCTCTACAAGTGAAACCACATTGCAGGTCCCTTGATGTCTCACTTAACCAGGTTTCACTGTATATTATTCACTTAACAACGAGTTTGGAGTTTTTGGCGGGAACTGAAAGGTGATGTTGTGCTGTGCAGTTTTATTTTCTATAAATGTGTAAAATTACTCTAAAATGAACAATAGTTGTAGGATATTGATAGTTTTTGAGTAGTGATTATGTGTTTTGTGAGAAATGTGAACTGCATAGTCAAATGTGGCCTTTTGAGTTATCACAAGAACTCCGTTGAATGGCACTAGCTGATTACCTACAGTTCAGCTGTGCTACACATAGGCTTAAGAAAATGAAGAAACCAAATGTATATTATAAACTAAGATCTGGCTTAAAGGCCTAGTTGCCAAGC
Source organism: Dendrolimus pini (assembly GCA_949752895.1). Lineage (NCBI taxonomy): Eukaryota > Metazoa > Arthropoda > Insecta > Lepidoptera > Lasiocampidae > Dendrolimus > Dendrolimus pini. Next base: position 1,125,302 of record OX457127.1, on the reverse strand, counting down.
CATAAATATAATAAAATAAAACAACGAGTTTTTTGTGTGTACTCTTTATTTCAATTTATACAACCTCAAAATTATGGGTATGAGCCTTGAAATGTTGAAGTTTACGACTGGGCCAAGTTCCCATCAAATATGTCCGCCATTCAAAGCATCGTAAGTAAAAAGGTTCATTTCGAATAGGAACCGGTCGCGGCCCAATTATCTCTCCCCCCTCCCTTCCAAGGGACTAATTCGCTGTCTGCGGTATTCCGACTAGAAGCAATATGTCTTACATTATAATGATTTCATTTTAAATACAAACGCGGTTTTGAAGGCGCTCGCGCAGGATAAGGAAAAAAACCAGAAGAAAATAAATGAAAATAATGAACTTTCAAAAACACTGCAATCTAAACAATTTTTATAAAACATTTCATTTATTATTTTAGTCATGTTTTAAATAGTTGTGTATCTCAGTGTTTTTTTTTTAATTTTCGGGACTCTACCCGAACATTGGCAGAAACATAGGAAAACATCAGCCTAGCCATTCATTTCTTATGATCTTTCCCGGCCGATTTCGGCAATGGTGACTGCATTTAAACTTATTTTCATTTTTTATCTGATTTAGATGAATTATTTTTGTGTGGCAGTCAAGTGGGTCCCGGTATGGTTTATATTGAAATTTGAATCAGGTAGATGCGCTGGAACCGGGACCCGGTAAGTGGCGCCGCTGAACACCTCTTTGAGGGTGGGACCGATTTTGATGATATATTTTTGTGTTTTATCAAGTTGATTCGAGTATGGCTTAGAATCTTAGATTAACAATTGGTCCCGATTCATGGCGCTCACACTATTAGAAATATATTTTAGATTTAAAAAAAATATACGTTTCTTTATTGATGGAAATATAATATAAACTACAAACTACTATATTAAAAAAATTAAATTAAATAAAAAAGAGGAAATAATTATAGCAAATACAAACCACTGTTACTTACCGGGAACGTTCCCAGAAAACTGGCGGCGTTGCCACGTTGTATGGCAACGCTTAATCTTTGAGCACGCCAGACTTCTGGTCGCGTATGACGTCTACTAGACGTTTGGCGACGTCACGGTACACCATTAAAAATGGACTCTACGTCATTTCTAACTGGCTATCTGTTCAGACCGACCTGTGGACCTGGCATGCTTCCCCAAAACGGTCCCGAGGAAATGTCCAACGCGGCATTCTCCACTCTCGCGGGCAAATTCGTCTAACTCGGGTAATGCTGGGTTGAATAAACAAAACGCACCGGGTGTCGATGCGTTCTGGTTACACACCGCATACCAGAGCTCGTTGGACATGTGCTGGTGCAACTCAAAAGATACAGCGATAAAGCGGATTTTTTGCTATATTTTCAAAAAGAACAAACATTCTTCAACGTGTTGTTGTGTTCATAGGTACTTGAAAATAGGTAATAGTTTCTTGACAGTTTTTAAAAAGGTAGTACAATTATGTACTAACAAAAACCTTTTAATGAAATTTCTAGTCTATAGGAACTTCTACAATGCTCAATGAATAAATATTATAAAACTTCGTATATTTCATAATTTTCAGTAGAATATCTTAAGTCCAACTTGAAGGGAGACGGCGAAAAATTCGAGTTATAGTTTTCAACTTTGGGGGACTTCGATTTCAGGGAATTTTGTAAGGAAACACATGAATGAATGAATGAATAAAAACACTTTATTGTTCACCAAAAATTAAAACTACGTTCTTAAAACTAAGTACAGTATATGTTGAACAAAGGGCGGCCTTATCGCTTAAAGCGATCTCTTCCAGGCAACCCCCTAAACTAAGGAAAAAATTAAGACAACAGTGGCGATGAAAACAATAAATAATAAGAAACATTGCAAGAGTATGTAAATAAATAAATAAATAATAATTTACACAAATACATTGCATTTGTGGAGCATATAACGACGGCCTGATGAAGATAGGGAGTTGAGCTTCGATTACATAGTGACGAACTTTGCGCGTTTTGTTGAATTACGATCTTCTGCATTACGTTTGGATTTGTTGTGTTCGGTTATATTTGTACCTGTGTTATACGTGTTCTAATAAACTCTATAATAATTCTAACGGCATTTTAATTCGAGGCCTGCTAACTCATAACAATAATATGAGATATTTTTGGCGACATTAAATAGTTGGCCTTACTAAAATTTGTAACTCATCCCATTGCAGGTTCTTCATAAACGCAAGCGTGTCTGCCTTGCGCCACAGCACCCAGTCTAAGACTGGCCGGTGTTTGTTCAGCAAACAGAGGTCCAAAGCCCTTCGTGACCGCATCGACGCCTGTTCTCAACTAATTAAAAATGCGTGTGGTCACCAATATCCAATACCGAGACGATAACTTGATAAGTTCCAAGCCCATGGTCAACATGAAAACTGTAATATGATCTCATGTTAGCTTAAACAACTTTGATGGGAGAGACCAACTTATGATTGATACTATCATATTCCTACACACGTTATACGTATGATATACAACTTTATAAGTTTTGATTTCACTGTGTTATTCTAATATATATGTGTAATATATTATGTTTCATATAAAGATACAAAAGTCTCGCTTCTAAGAGCTCCTCTAGCTAGATTGTATAACAAATGGGCGTACCGACAAGAGTACAATTTTACACAACGGACAAAATTGTTGACAAAACAAAACTTTACATTGTATAAGACTGAAATTTGGAACAACTTGCATACTAATAAGACTTTCTAAATTGTATCATGCATTGTTTTTAGTAAACAACAAAAAAATGGCATTTATTGCGTATATGCCTTTATGTTATGAAACCATCGATATGTATAGTTTATTTAAACCATTAGTGCAAATCCCCGCCAGCAATTTAACTTTTAATGTCAATCAATAACTGAAATCTAAACAAATAAAATTTCAGTGTTTGTTTGTCTGTTTGTTCTAGCTAATCTCTAAAGCGGCTCGACTAATTTTGACGGGACTTTCACTGGCTGGTGTTACAAGGAGTAACTTAGGCTACGTTTTAAATTTTTTGGGTCCTGCGTAAAAAAAACACACGGCCGGAGTCTTAAAAATACTTATATTTTTAAATATCTGCCACGTCTGAATTTCACTATACTAGGAGTTTTTGGGCCTTTTGTACATATAATGGGATATGTTTTATCTTAAATATTCGTGTAAACCTGTAAAATTATTCAAAAATTCATTAATACGACAGTTTCTTATCTGTGTGCAACGTTAAATTATTGTTTTCTTCCGTCTGTGGACTATATTAAATAAGTTATTAGGTAATACTGTTGTTTTTTTTATAGGAAAAATTAGACTCGTTTAACCCATTGGGATTAGTGCCAGAACAGATTGATAACCATTTGTTCATTGATAAGTATTTTAAAAATATTGCGAAATGGGCAAAATTAGTGCAATCTGTGAAATAGCCAAACTGGCGAAACAGGGAATCTGGTATAATTGGGGTACCTGGAAAGTTAGAGTTAACAAAAGTCCATAAAAGGCCAAAAAATTCCATACGTTCATAAAAGACCAAAAAGTTTATAAAAGTCTTAAAAGTTTACTTGTCCGCTTTGGCCAGGTCCATGGATATTTAGAAATTTAGTTTTAGCAGAATATTAATTTATCTTATTCATCCGTTTAGCGGTTGTTACTTCTTTTTTGAGGTCACGCTAATTCTCGAAAGTTGTAAGTCCATAATTTGTAACCCATTTAAACCACATTTTCTAATTAACACTCATTAGGCTTATATCACTCCCTGATCCTCATCCATCCGCTCTACATGACCGAGCCAGCGGAGACGATGAGATTATCTCCCCAATCATGTTGGGCTCAGCCGGAGTTGATTCGGACCCAGCTGCCATCTTCTTTTATTATATTATTAGTAAAGATTACCAAAATTTCGAAATTTCCTCCCCGGATAGATCCATTATCAAAACTGCGTGTACGCAATTATAATAATATTCAATATATTATTACACACTATTGCAATCGCCAGACATTAAAATCAGATACCTTAAGCGCTTTACTTGTCAAACAATCTTTAATCTGTTATTATTGACATCTTTACACCAAGATTGGCCTGTAAGCGGCTTAAAGGATTAAACTAGTCAATACCTCTCAAAGGAATCCTTACCAAATTAATTCAATTCACACGAAGGCTTTCAAAGTCGGCTTTAGGCGTTTATTTTGTCACTTTACTGCGTTAAATCTATGATGCATTGAATACAAGTACCGTTGCTGGAGTAACTTAAATTTGTAAAGGATTAACAGAGCTTTGACTTGAATCTAATATTAATATTCTTACTTACTTTATAAATACTACTTCTTATTTCGTGCCCTGCAACTCACAGGGCACGAATTAAAATGCCGTTGGAATTATTATAGAGATTATCATAACTATACAAGCACTTATAACACAGATACAAATATAACTGAACAAAACCAGTCCAAACGTAATGCATAATTCAATAACATGCGCAAAGTCCATCACTAAATAGATTACCGAATGTACACAAGTCTTGCTCCGCTCGTAGTTATCCTCTCTCAATTGGGGCATCGCTTTATACTGTACAAATACAATATGTCTGCTCGGCCGCGTGGACTGAATTTCCTAGAATCACACCTGGCTAATGACTACTATAAAAGATTACAGTACACAATGGGCTGTTTTTCTATTCACAAATTTTAAATACAAAGTAAACGAAAGAAGTCCAAATGCCGAAAAGGTAATAAAATATGTACAGGTATGCAGGTCTGAATTTGTCTTTTGTCGGCGTTCGGGTCGTAACGTTAATATGATTTTCACATGGAACTGTATAGCAGTGGCATGGATTTTATACAGCTCGATTCTCCATAGCCTACCTTTGAGAAACTAGCGACTACCGATCAAAAGGTCGAAAGCGCCATGAGCTTATTGGCGCTTACGTTTTCTATTCGTGCATATACTATTACTGTGTAATGGATACACTTACCATGTTCATAGTTGTACATATTTTATAATCTCTACTTGGCTTAATATATCTCAGGAATATAATACCTATAGACTTTAAATTTGGCATAAACCTTCCTTTCACCAAGTAGAGCTCAGCTAAGAACGGATTTTACGGCACGTGAAGCGGGCGGGTATCAGCTACTTTCTAATACAAGAGCAAAGTAATAAATTGAAATATCACTATTAAAGACTAAAGGATTATTATTTAACTCTGAGTGTGACATATAGTGTTAATAGTAAAAGTCAACAATTAATTTGAGATTAGCGATTTCAGTGCGCATGCGCGTAGTGACAATGAATCACACGTCGTGCCCCCATTTTGCTTTTGGACATTTAAATTTAGAATATTAGTACAATATTTATTTCTATTCAAGATTCTGTTGTGATCTTGGATATCTTGTAACACTGATCACTGATGTAATACCAGTCAATAAATTTATCAATAATTCTAAAAGTAAAGGTATTGATGAATATTGGATCGATGAAACTAGCACTCAAAAGCATGGAAGAAAACAAAAACGCGATCCAAAAATTACGTTAAACGAATTTCATGATTTTTTAACCTCTCCTCCTTCCTTGTCACAGCTGGCCAAATTCGTGAGATTCCCTCCCTAGTGTGACATCACAAATTTTGAAAAAAAATTACATCAAGTAGTTATTTAATAAAAAGGGCAGTCCCCTAATTAGCTTTTTAAAAACAAAATTGCAGTAGTTCAGCCGACAGGCAGACGGCCCACCTGATGGAAAGCTGTTACCATCGCCTATGGACATTTGCAACACCAATAGTGCAACAAATGCGCTGCTGCTCTCTTAGGGGAGACTGGAACCTGGTCACTGATGCCGGAACACAACTCAAGGTTGTTATCACGACATACTTTAGACCAGGGGTGCTAGCTATCCAGTCGGGCAAATGGCCTGACCTGGCTGTGGGTTGTTTTGTCGCCCCTTACCACCGCCCGGCCGCAGGAAATTTTATTCTTTCTCCGTTCCTGCACGGATAAGGAGGATTATTTCCATTTAACAGATATTTTTAATTTAATCACTATGCTCATACAGACGGAGTTGGAAATATTATCGAGTTCTTCGTTAATAGTTCAAATTTCGTGTATTTTGAAATGTGGCGTCACGAAAGGACCCATCCCACCCCATATTATACAATGTCTCACTTACAACAATGAATACAATAAAACATTAATCAGTTTTTAAATATTGTTACAACTCAGGTCCCGACAAAATCCACCTGCATATCTGAAACAAACACATTTATTACCCGTCGGCATTTGAAGTAATACCTATTCAAATTGAAACGATTATAATTCTTTTATGATCGTCTTCTTTTGTTTACTTATTGGCATACGGCCTATTGTTGTATTGTAATCATTAGCCAGGTGCTACGGATAATGATTCTAGGAAATTCGGTCCACGCTACCGGGCGGTCATATTGCATTTGTGCAGTATACAGCAATGGCCCGATTGAGGGAGAGGACAGTCGAGCGAGAACCACGAGCGAAGCGAGACGTGTGTACTACAATCGGGAATCTAATAAGTGAAGGACTTTGCGCGTTTTATTGAATTACGACCTTCTGCATTACGTTTGGACTTGTTGCGTTCGGTTATATTTGTACCTGTATTATACATGTTTGTATAGTAGTTCTAATAAACTCTATAGTAATTCTAACGGCATTCGAGTCACGCACTCGCAACAAGATTTTCTCGATTCAATATAACCAGCAAATACAGCTCGAAGTAGACCAGTAGCCATGATCTTCTTAGTTTCATCCGCACTATTAATAAACGCAACAAACTCGCGTGTACAGGAGTGAATCACCACTGTCACCAAGCCCCTCTGATGCTTGATTAGAATTAGTACTACACGTCTAAAAATATCAGGACGTTAATCTACCACTGTTGTACATAAGGTTCTTAATTTCTGGAGGGATGAACCAACACTTGTGAATTATTTATAAGCTAAAAAGACTATCGTCGTAACTTTAATTTTACAATGGTTAGCAAAACAAATTCTGATTCCAGACGCGACGTACTCAAGGCACAATCACCAGCTGGTATAAAAACTGATTTACTAATAATTAATAAGCCAGTGTAACTTGCGAAATTAGGGAGTCCAGCCCTTATCATCGTTTGGACAGATATTCGCCAGCAAAGCCAGCTGTCTACGCCTGGAATGTTGACAGAGTTTTCTTACAGTTACATAAATGTAGCCTTGGTTCTGTAATGATAGACGACGAAGAATAGGCATTGGGTTTGACACAGTGTCCTCCGTTGATGATCTAATTCAGCTCAAATGGTTAATTTATTTTAGAAAAGGTAATCACCTCAGCGGCAACGCGTAGTGATTTAAATAGAGTTTTAAATTGTATCAAGTAATATTAGTAAAAGAAATTATTATCAGCTAATAGTGTCGATATTTGAATTTCATACGATAGCTGATGAATAACCGCCATCCCGATTTTTTTTTAATTCTTGACAGTGACATTACTTGACAGACATTAGTACTGTCATTGGCTATTCTATTCATTTTTTTTAAACGGTGCAATTGCAGCGTGAATGTCCAATGCAATATGTATTTTTAAAAACCAGGTTGACTTAACTAGTTATTTATCAGTGTGTGAAATTATGAATATTCAAATTCGTCAGCTTATTATTATGCACGGTGTTAATTAGTAGCCATCGAAAAGGTATGGTACTTAATAATATATTTTAATTCGAATTGCATAAGACAAGCTGATCTACTAATTATGAAGATCATAATTATCTTTCACGGTTTCCCGTCGTTGAATGTATGTATCCAATTTGAGAACGTAATTTGTCAGATGTAATCTAAGATACTGATAATATTAATACAAGTTTCGAGAAACTATTTGTATTAGGGTGGCGCAAAGAAACAGACAATTTTTTGAGTGTCGAATGAAGAAATGTTAGTTTTTGATGAAGAACTCCCTCCAAAAGACAGTAAAAAAAAAATGTTTAAGAGTTTGCGGACACGATGGCCGGGAGAAGGCAAAGGGATGGGGAAGAAGAAGCAATGAAGGACTTACCTCGCCACCAGTCCGCCGCCGCACTGCACTCGTCCCCCGGGGTTCACACTTCACTAGGATTCTGGTGGTGGTGGTGGATTATCATTAAATGCAAAAAGTTTATCTTCTTTATTTTTGTTCCAACAATTTATATGGTATATTTATTGCGGTGACAGCCTTGAGAGTAACTGAATGTTTCTTGTTTTGCGCATTCTTCATTTAAAAGTATATTCTATTCTCGATGGCGAGGATGGGGAGGAAGAATTTAAAAGGAGGTATTCCTCGGCGCAACCAGAAGTCGCTCCAAATTCTTTAATATTTCAAAAATCGCCAAAACTGGTTATTTTTATTCAATTTCTTTTCTTGTTATGGTATATTTTTATAGACCAAAAAAAATGTTTCTGAAAGTTTCACTACAAATTTTGAGTTTTAAAAGGTCGCTCATAATTTTTTAATAATTACTAGTACATTACCCGCTCGAAAATATCTAAAGTAATGCACTAGTAAATTTACAAATTTTGAAGTAAAACTTTCAGAAACGTGTCGTTTTTCGTCAATAAAATTATACCGTAACGAGAGAGAAAAATTGAACAAAAAATCAGCTTTAGCGATTTTCGAAATCTTAAAAAATTTGTAGCGACCTCTTAACATTTCTTTTTTGAACTGCCCTTTGGAGAGAGTGCTTAAAACATCTAAAACTATATATCATTTTTTCACTCGAGACCCGAAAAAAAAGTCTTTTTGCGCCACCCTAATAGGTATACCTTTTAAAACAAAAAAAATATTTGGGGTGTTGAGTTTGTATAATGGATATAATAATGAGGAAAAAATGAGAGAGGCTAATTCAGCCAGCAGTTTTTAAAAATGCAACTCTTAGAATTTGTCTGACTTGTTTCTAACAGGCAGACTGTTAGAGCATCACGTGAAAACTAATGAACGGATTTAAATGAAACGCGACATAGGTAATTAATATCCCGAGTCAACATATAGGATATTTGTTATCCCGATAAATTTCGTTTTCACGGGATAGACGAATAAAGCCAAAAAGGTGATGTCACATCTTTTTTCGCAATTCAATAACAAATTCGCGAACGCGAACGAAGTTTCGCTTGTATTGCTGGTCTACAAAAATGTGTATAAAAACTTCAGAATTGTCTCGTGTGTACAGTCGTGGAATGAATATGTTCGTCACCTTAAAGTCGACTGTAGCTTGCACGAGTACAAGAGACAATACTGCGAACATTTTAAGAAATGTTACGTTTCGTAATATAGATAAGCGAAGAAAACAAATTGCAATGTTGACAATGACACGCAGATATTTCCAATAAGATACAAAGAGCATATTTAATCACTACGTTTAACATAATTATTGTTCCGAGTGCGGGACTCGAATTAAAATGCCGTTGAAATTAATATATAATTTATTAGAACTATACAAACACGTATAACACAAGTACAAATATAACTGGACACAACCAGTACAAACTGCACGATTCAATAACACGCGCAAAGTTCGTCAATACGCAATAATATCTATCTATTTATATAAACAAATACACTTATCGAATGTACACGTCTAGCTCGTATCGTAAACGTCGCTTGACTGCCTCACCTCTCCGTTCGGGCATTGTTTTATACTAAACTATATAATACAACACTCGACCGCGTGGACTGAATTTTCCAAGAAAACGTAATCTGCACACCTGTGGTCATATATGAGTACAATATCAATTAGATGTTTTTCTTAATTACACATTTTAAACACAAAGTAAACAAAAGAAGTCGAAATTCAGGAAAGGTAATAAACTGCAGGTGTCCATTCACTCTGTCGGCGTGTAACAATATTAAAACCAAAGGTATTATATATCTAAACAATCTTCTTAGAAAATAAAGAAAATTCAAACTTTATTGTCAATAGTTACATTGAAATTAATCAATAAATTAATATATTTATGAAACTTAAAAGTGACTCACACGTCATTTTTTATCACCTCTACGGAACGCTTCGTTGTATGCAGACCGACAAGCACTTAACCGTTTTTAAGAAACGCAATCATCTCAACTAATTTTAATAATAACTGAAACAGACTTTGTAAGAAAGTCGTCGTCGAAACAATAAAAGCAGTTAAAAACGGAATCTCATTAAAAATTTCAACCAAAATCAATAAGCCGGAAACGAATCAGACGAAAGAACCTCATTTGAGTTATGATTTCCTTTGGATTTGCTCAATGGACCGCTGAAAGTAGGGAAGAATAAATAGTACGAGACAGGCCCTTTGGGGAGGGGGGTCGCACGGCTACCGATATAGACCGACATATCACACAAGAGCAAAAGGACTTAAGTACCAATCCTTGTCAAGAAATTTTATACTTTATTTCTTTCACAATAAGATGCTGGGGTGTTAAGAATATAAGTCGGTTAGGTGTTTAAGGTTTGAAGAGACTGAGTCACCGGTCACTACCCTCGCGAAGTTGGAAAATAAATTTTACTATAGTTTCTATTTTGTTACGTCTAAAAGTTATCAGGTCAGGGCCAAAGGTGTCTTCTAACGTTAATAGTACTAATAATGACATTAGTTCAGTAAAAGAGTTAAAAGAAACTCAGTAAACTATATTCAAAGCTCCATAAATAATTACGTCAGGGTAATTAGGAGTTAAGTAGGCGGTTGTTTCTCTCCTCCAGGTCACTCTGGCGGCTGAAAAACTTCCTTCCCATCGCCACCAAAATTAAGCTTGCAGAGTCGCTACTTTTACCTATACTTGATTATGCCGACGCCAGCTATCTAGATCTAACTCAAGAACAACTTAATAAACTTGAGCGCCTCCAAAACTTTTCCATAAGGTTCATATTTGGGTTACGCAAGTATGACCACGTTTCTGAATTTCGAAAAAAACTCAAGTGGTTGCCAATTCGTTTTCGCCGGAATACTCACATTCTTTCATTGCTTTACAGTATTTTATTCATCCCTACTACTCCACAGTACCTTAAAGAACGCTTCGAATTTATTTCTTGCTCTCACAATTTACGCCCTTCCAGTCAACATAGACTTATTACTCCTATCCATAAGACAACATTCTTCAATAATTCTTTCACGGTTAAGGCTATCCAACTTTGGAATTCATTGCCTGTTGCTGTCAGACAAGCAAAATCCCTAACAACATTTAAGAACTTGGTCAGAAAATTCTATCTGCAATATAATGATATGTAATTTTTTTATAATTAATAGATATTATATTGCATATATTTATATGTTTATTATGTTTAAATAGTTGCATATTATCACAATATCTTGTATATGTATATAACTTATGTGTATATTTGTATATATAGTATAGTTATATATTTATTATTAAAATGTATGTAATCGTACAATAATTATGTATACCACCATCGCCACTCCCAATCACAATATTCTTGCCACGGGTTGTCTGGAAGAGATCGCTTTTTAGCGATAAGACCGCCCTTTGTACACAATTAAATTATTACCTACTAGTAGTCCGTAAGTTTTCTGTAATGGTGTACAATAAAGTGTTATCTATCTATCTAATTACTGTAGGTAAATTGTTAACAGTATATACTTCACTTAACGGTCGGCACAAACAAATCACGCCTTAGTAAGTGTTTAGATTAAACTTAAAAGAGCCCCTTTCATGTTGGAAAGCTCTAGTTTTGGTTAATGTAAATATTTGTTTTAATTGTTCTTCTTTCCTCCAACGAATCCATAAATTAAACGAGAGATCGCATTTCACGTTATAGACAACGCATTCGAGTCTCTACTTTATAACCGATTTCACTTACAACATGCTCATACTAAACTTTAGCTTCAATATTTTGTTATTAATCGTGTATTCAGATATATAAGTAAAAAAAACACAAATTACAACCGAAGTTAGATGTGTTAATTTTCGTCTTTCTATACAGAAAAAACATAATTTTCGTGTTTTGTTAAATTCATTGTAAAAAGTATTGATTTTTGTCGTGTATATGTCTATCAGTAGTTTATACCCAACAATATCTTATATCCTAAACACAAATTTGTCCTTGAAAATATTTCATAAACTAAGAAATACCAATAATTAACAAATAAGCAGGTAAACAGTTAAAAAAGTCACATACTCCTATGATACCTTTTTTTAAGTTTTTTTCCAAAAATTATTAAGAGGTGATTCAAATCCAAATGAACCATGTTACGCTTGTGATATACAACGGACTACTCTGGGGATCCCAGACCATAGTAAGCAATGGTGAATTTTCTTTTCCAAAATTTGCCATGCCAGGAATCGAACCCGGAGCCTCTGCAGTGAGGCTTAGCCCGCCCAACCACAGCCTCATTTCTAACAAATTTGAGAGCCGGAAAGGAACCCATATGTTGGCATTGCACACTCTGCAATGACAGTTGACGCCCCAGCGTGTTTTTGTTTTTATAAAAAAAAAAAAACTAACTAGCTGTGCCCGAGACTTCGTCGACGTGGAATTTCTGTTTTCCGGAAGCTTTTAAAACCTTTAAACAAGTAGCCTAAGTTACTCCTTACAACATCAGTTATCTTTCAGTGAAAATCCCGTCAAAATCGGTCCAGCCGTTTCTGAGATTAGCCGGAACAAACAGATAGATAACAATTATAAAACTTATTTTTTTGTTATATGTACTGTATATACTTTCATATGTATTTAGTAAAAAGCTGTTATTTTATTTTATATAAATAGACAATTCAATTTTATTTATATGTATCGATAACCGTGGCCAGTAATGATAAGTGTTTCTCTCCGTTTAGTGTCATTTAATCTTACAGAAAGTATGGTTCAAACAGTACTTATAATACATAATTATGTTGATACTTATTCACACTATGGCACTCGTAAGTTCTCTGATACATTCTGATTCCGAGAAATAAGTCATTATTTCTATTCCAAGCACGATTCGGATTTGATTCAGTCCTTATAGGATGGAGGGATGGTGCTTTTCAATCTAGTCGACGAACCATTTATCAAGCGACCGATTGATTTATGTTTTGTACTTCATACACGTTTACTGGCAAATCCGTATGATTCAGTCGTTTTGGAAAAATTATATATTAGTACTCTTACGAGCTTAGTAGTAGTAGCTCTTACGATTAGTATAGAGTTTATTAGAACTGTACAAACACGTATAAAACAAATACAAAAAAAAACTGGATGCAACTAGTTCACACTGCACGATTCAATGCAATTAAACACGCGCAAAGTTCGTCACTATATCGCTAATCGAGAGTACTACAAACGTCTTATTCGCATCGTAGTCGTCGCTTGACTGCCCACCCCTCAGTTCGAGTATGTTTTATACTAAACTGTATAATACCGACAAAGGGGGCCCCGTTCACGCACATCTGGCAAACTTGGACGCAATTCAATAAAAACAAGGATTAATTCGTTCGACACTAATTAAGCCATAAAATAAGTACGATAACAATAGGTGTTCTTTAAGTTTAAACACGAAGTAAATAAAAGAATTCGATTTTTACAACATGCAGCTGTGCGGTCTTTGTTGGTATGTAACAATATTCCGAGAATCTTACGGAAATTTTCTTTGGAGAGGTTTAGCGTGGCCAGGTCGACAAAAAGTTGATTACTATGCGAAATTTTCACCACTCGATAAAATAAGTAAAACAATTGTAGTTGAGTATACCTTTAGTAACATTACTTATCCCGAGTTTTTACGGGAATTTCCGGGATTCATATATTTCCATACTTAAAATAGCTATTACCCTGCTAAAAATAGCTGTCATTTTTAAAACCAGTCCAACGTGGACAAAGTCGCGGCCAGTTTCAAGTTCTTTAATATATTTTTTAAGTTAATGAGGAGATTTTTTTGCCTATTTAACAGATTTTCTACGCGCTTGAATTTAGAGATAGGATGTTTCTGGGAGATGCATCAACATTACTTTGTTTATTCCTTCGATGAATGCTTAATTTTGACCCATTATAGCCCCTTAGGCCTGGCACGAATCATAACACCCAGCGGTTATGGCACCCAATGCAATAACTAGTCAATCAGGTTTCAAATAGAGACGGAACAGGTACAATGCAAATGCCTCGACGCGAGTGCCAAAGGACTTGTACCCTGAATATTTAAGTCAAGGTTGCATAAGACTAAAAAGGCAAGTGGTAGCGTAACGGCTAGCGCACGCGTCCCAGACTCAAAAGGGCGCGGATTCGAATCCTGGTCGGAACGCATGCACCACTTAGGCAGTTTTGTGACCTAATGTGCATGTTGTTGCAATTACCGCGTGCTGACAACAACGGTGAAAGAAAACATTGTGATGAAACCTGCCAAGCCGCCTTGAACAAGCTTGGCGGGTATACTGTCCGATCCCCTATAATGAGAGGCCCGAGCCCAGCAGTGGGATATTTATGGGCTGGTTATTATTGATTGTGTTGCATACGACTGGATCCTTCAAAATACTACTTGGTTATACGAGAAGGAATGACGAATAACTTATGTTTTTATTGTCCTACTCCATTGATAGAAAGTTTACGTTGTATGGGGTTTATGTTAAATTTTAACCACAAGTACGGCAAATGGACTGTAAGATATAGAATCCCGATAATAGACGAGCCCCCTTTTTTTTCGTGCAGGAACGGAGAAACAATACAATTTCCTGCTTCCAGGCGGCGTCGTAAGATGCGACAAAACAACCCACAGGCAGGTGGTGGGGTATTTGCCCGACTGGATGGCTACCACCCCTGGTCTAGAGTATGCCGCCATAACAACTTTGAGTTGTGCTCCGGCATTAGTGACCAGGTTCCAGTCTCCCTTAAGAGAGCAGCAGCGCATTTGTAGCACTTTTAATACATACATAACTTCACGCCAGGTCCCTTGCGGGGTAACCACGAACAACAGAGCGCTATTCAGGCTTATTCTTAAACACCTCACTTGCTTCTTTGACATTCATAGCTCTTTTCATGCACTCTTGTCTGTTCTTAAGGCTCCTGACATCATTTTCTGCTAGTACACGATCAATTTGATCATGGAAGGTGTGTCGTGGCCTTACGCGACTTCTGCATCCATCCACTTTTGCATTGTATATCTGTTTAGTCATTCTTTCATCACACATTCTTTCCACATGCCCGAACCACCGGAGTATTCCTTTCCTTACTTTCACCCCGACACTCTCTTTCAGAGCAACTCTCTTTCTTACTTCCGTATTACGAACACGGTCCGCGAGCGTCACTCCGCAGATTTTGCGCAGTGCTCGCATCTCGACCGCGTTTATTCAACTTTCATGCTCTCTCTTCCATACCCAACTCTCGTTTCCATACGTGAGCGATAGCTGAACTCACGCAATAAAAATAATCTCAAGGATCTGCTTGCTTCCCTAAATCTTTTAGTACAATAGTTATTTATAGGAAACATTCTCATAACGCCGTGAGATAATCAGTGTCAAGCTGTCTCCGTAATGGACATACGAGCCTATGGTAATGGATCACGCGGGAACATTTCAATGGCATTCGATACGGCGGTGATGTTGTGTAAACCTTCAACAGTGCACACGGCGCATACCGATTTCAAAATTAAACATCAAAATCAGCCAAGTGCGTGCCACGCACATCGAGCGGTTCCGTAGCGACGACCAATCTCCAGTATATTCGTCAAAATATCGAAATGTGTGCTTGAGACACATAGTAGAAGTGACACTTCCACGGACAAGTGGAAAAACGAATCGCAAGAAAATGTTAACTTGAAGTTTTACGTTTACTTCAAGTTAATATTTTTTTGCGATTCGTTTTTTCTCTTGTCCGTTGCGATTCGTGTTGCCACTTGTCCGTTATCATTCGTTTTTCCACTTGTCCGTTGCGATTCGTTTTTCCACCTGTCCGTTGAAGTTTCACTTCTACTATGTGTCCCAAGCGGCACAAAAATAACAGACTTCTCTCCTTTTAACGCCAATTCTCTATAACGCCATAAAACGCCCAGACACTTCGGTGTCGTTATATAGAGTTTACACTGTATTTAGATTTACCTATTAGAATGAACACGCCAGACACCGCAAGACAAAGCCAGTACCCGTATAAAATTCCTTTCCACATCCCCGCAGCAAATGCGTCCGTCCCACCTCGGCCAAATTACAACAGGTTGTTGAACAGAGGGCTCTGGGTGAAACAATGCGGTTCTACGAAGGCACTTACCTGCCTCCCCAACAATGGGGTTGAATTCAAAAGTCAGCGCGAGCGTGCCATTAATTGTGGAATTTTTCGGCAAAAACACTTTAAATAAATTATAAATGGCACGCTTCATAAGTAGATAACTCTTTATAAAACCTACAAATATTGTTAACTAAAGTTTTTAACTATCCAACGGGAATTCTTTAATTTTTCGGGATCAAAGTATCCTATATGTTGACCAGAGATATAAGCTACCGCCATACAAAATTTCACTTAAATCGGTCCCGTCGTTTCGGAGATTAGCCCGTACAAACAGAGAAACAAAAAATTTGAAAAAATCTAAATTAGTTATATTTCACTTCTTCCAGCCCCCTGACTCGGTTTTTATCATTTTTTTTTCCATTGTACAGAAATTCAACCTGTATAGTTTTATTATATTAATTATGTATAATATATATGTATGTCAGAATAGAGGAGTGTGGAAGGAAAAGACATATTGTGCCGACCCCAATTAATTGGGATATGGTGAAAGAAAGAGATGTGCACAATGGGAATCTTATCGCTAGAATCTGATCTTTCAAATAGTCGAGGTAGGAATAAAACAGATTAAGGTTCCTCTTGATGCAAAAGTAATTACTGGTCACTAATTTACAAAAAAAAAAACAGAAATTTTCACTTAATGAGACGTGGCATGATTTTTACGTAATTTTTCTATAGTTATTTTAAGATAAGAAAAAAAACACCAATCACCAATTATTGTCATGAAGCCATTTTACTTTTAATTTTTTATCAAATTAAGATAAAAAAATATCACATCTTAATAAAATAGAGATAAATAATTTGGTTTTTGTTTAATACTTCATTATTTTATTCACAATTTCACAATTCACAGTGCATCTGATAAACGACCGCGTGAATGGAATCTGCTATCGCCCGAACAAGAAATTCTAAGCCTTAAAATGTATTGAAGTATTTCATCACAATCTGATCAATGGTTTAGGAACGCATCCAGGACAAACATTGATTTCGAAGTGAAACTTCTATATAGATGGGGGTATTAGGATTTTTTCTGTCACGAAAAAGCCGCGGTGAAAGGTGGCATAATTTTAGAGTGTACATATATGGATGTTTTTTTTTGGTTCCGGGTCGAATTTGTTTTTTTGTTTGATAAAATAAAACATGCATTCATAAAAATGTACCAGTGAAACAAAAATTTTACTTGAAGATTTAGTTATTTTTTTCTGTCCGTTGCCATTAGTTTTTCCACTTGTCCGTTGAAGTTTCACTTCTTTTATGTGTCCCAGCAAACATTTTTTTTTATAAGACATATATCTATATATAATTGAAATCCACGTATATAGTGACTCATCAGGATATCTCAGGAACAGGACTAGACTTGAAATTTGGCATGGACCAGAGGTCAGCTAAGAAATATATTTTACGGCACGCGAAGCGGGCGGGTATCAGCTAGTACTTAATATACATATCTACAAAATATATAAATGTTTGGTCATAGTTTTAAATGGTAACGATGTTTTGCTTGTGCGGTAACTTGCTTAATTTGGGAATATACTATACGTGTGTTTGTCTGCCGATTATTATTATATTGTTACGACCTAGACGCCGACAAAAACAAATTCACACCTGCATACCTGTAAAACACATTTTATTACATTTCAGCATTTGGACTTCTTTTACGTCTACTTTGTGTTTACAAGTTGTGATTAGAAAACAGCCCATTGTTGTTTTGTAATCTTTTAGCCGAGTGTTAGTGTGTGTGTTATTTTGAACTACGACCTTCTGCATTAGCTTTGGACTTGTTGTGTTTGGTTATATTTGTACCTGTGTTATACGTGTTTGTATAGTTCTAAATAACTCTATAGTAATTATAACGGCATTTAATTTGAATCTCGCGACTCGTAACAATATTGTCAAACAAAGCTTTCGTGCTATCTTACATGTTTATTTCAAGCGCTTTCTCTCAATGATAACGTGAAATGAATGATGCACGATATAATTGTGAATTTATTGGTTATTTGTGATAACGTGTTACAAATGTACGCCATTGATTGGTTCTGTTAATAATGTTAGCATTATTTTCTTATCTTATTATTTACTATTAACAAAGAAGTTCTTGTGGTTATTTACCACGGCTTTTATTCTTCGGCCATAGTAAAACCTAATACTTTTGAATATATATTAAATCAAATTTTCTACAGATAGACATATAAATATAGCCTGTTAAATACATATTGGTTTCGTCTTATATGTGTTGTGTATTAGTATTACAAATCGATCGTGCTATTACTTGTATTGCTCTATTTTTGTTTATCTATGGTTTGGTGTACAATAAAGTGCAGTCTATCTATCTACCTATAGCCATACCTTATAAGTTTACATTATTCGACAGATCTCCGCATAATTTCTAAGAGTAAGTGTTGATAGAATCTCACGCGAGAAGTTCCCGGAAGGATTCCAGGAATGCGGGTGAAACGTGACGACGACACCCGACACTGCCCAGACCGCTACACGGGTTAATTAACAACATTGCACCGCACCCTCAAATAAACAAAGGCTTCACAAAGCCTTCGATTTACAGGAGAGCAAAAGGGTGCGGTATAAATACATGGTACGTGAATTTTAAGTAATGAGGTGTACGAAAGTCGTGGTAGCGTAATGGCTAGCGCACGCTTCCTGAACTCCGTGAATTTGAATTTAAATATCAGACCATATTATTGTTACGAGTTGCAGGACTCGAATTAAAATACCGTTGGAATTACTATAGAATTTATTAGAACTATACAAACACAGGTGCAAATATAACTGAACACAAGTACAAACGTAATGCACGATTCAATAACACGTGCAAAGTCCGTTAATACATAGATTATCGAATGCACACACGTCTAGCCTCGCTTGTAGTTATCGCTTGACTGCCCATCCCTCCCTTGGGGAATTGCTTTATACTGTACAGATACAATATGTCTGCTCGACCGCTTGGACTGAATTTCCAAGAATCACACCTGGCTAATGACTACCATAAAAAATTACATTACACATTGGGCTGTTTTTCTAATTTTTACACAAAGCAAACAAAAGAAATCCGAATGCCGAAAAGGTAATAAAATGTGTTTCTACAGACGTAACACTCACGTCACCTGGGTCGTAACACTCATACTGAGACCGGTACACGTCGTTGGCACTCTCGAAGTTGTTTAATAATATATCCATCTTGGACAAATTAAGGCAATAGAAGGATTCAATTAGCTTGGGCGGCATTCGGAAAGCTCGGTCTTTACGTCAACCATTCCGCAATTCTTGAAGACGAAAGTCGAGCAGTACGTTCTACCCGTGACGTGTGGTGCCGAGACGTGCACATTGATAGTAGGTTGGGATCACAAACTAAAGGTCGCTCTGAAGACTATGGAACTAGCTATGTTGGGAGTGTCTCTTATGGATAAAATAAAAAAAAGAATATCCATAAGAGAACCAAGTTTAACGACAGAATAGCATGGCAGAAATGGCAGTGTGTCGACTACATTTGTGGCCGATAGATCAGACGAGTCCTGGCGTGTAGATCGCGTTTTGACGAACGTAGTGTAGGATGCCCTCCAGCCTGATGGAACGACTATCTGCGCAAGATCGCCGGTGGGGGCTAGATGAGAACAAGACAGATGTTGTCCTGGCTTGTAAAAAAACCTTGTAAATTCAAAATCGTTAATTTTCTTCTTTTTATGCGCGAACATACACTTCTTACACTAATTTTTATTTATACAGAAGACTAGCTTCTACCTAGTTTTTTAACTATCCATATCAAAAATCCCTAACCAGGGATATAAGCTACCACCATACAAAATTTCATTTAAATCGGTCCAGTCGTTGCGGAGATTAGCCCGTACCAACAGACATACAGAGAAACAAAAAAATTGGAGAAAATCTAAATTAGGTAGTTCTATTTCACTTCTTACATCACCCTGACTCGGTTTCAAACACTTTTTTCATTGTACAGAAATTCAACCTCTGCAGTTTTATTATATATATATATAGATTACAAGTACTTAACCGACAAAAATATATAAACTAATTTAAACAATAGTCATTACCTGGTTTGTGGTGGCGGTGCTTCCTGCCCTTGCCTGTGGCTGCTGCCACCAGCAGCCCCACGACCAGCCAACACAACTTCATGTTCACAACATCACAGCACTACACAGAAATAGACCTCAATCAGTTATTTGTTCACTTAGGTCAGTCACTTTATAATTAATCTTTGCAAACACGACATAAAATAAGTTTCAAGCAGTTTATTAATCTAACCTATAAAATATAAACTCTCAAAAATTGATACACTGAATTTTATTTTTTTAAAGTATGAGAAAATGGAGATTCAAAACATTTGAAAGTACGATTTCTTACAAAGAACAAAAGTAACAAATATTTTTTTATTTAATAAATGTTACTTTTCTTACACGTACGTAATTATGATTTAAATATATTTTACAGTGATTATAAAATCAATAGGGAAAATCTGTTTATAACATACATTACACACACTGTTTATAAAATATAACGATATCAAACACGAACTTTGGAATTGTTTGCATAAAAAAACACACACGACACATACACCACACAGTCTCTCACAGACTGAACGACAGTGAACGACTGCGATGTCGACTGGAAAGCTTGCCCGCGTGCTGTTGCCAGTTTTGCCTTTAAGCTTTTTTCTTTATTCGCGTGTTCTTCAGTTAAAAATTCTAGGATTAAATCTTACCAAAACTTTCGATACAAATGATCGATTACAGAAAGTCTAATTTATTATTTAAATTGAGTTTGAAATTAGTTTATAAACTTGCATTAATATCTTTGAAAGTTTGAAAGCTTTTGACATTATCGAAAAGCTTCATCAGAATGTTCACGTTAAAGTTTAGCTACTGTACAAAAGATGGCGCTGTAATAGATGATATATTATTCCTGCTAGATGAATGCTTAGATTTTATAAGTTCTTTATTATTTATATGCTTCTTTAATAAATGTGACAGTTCCCTTAAACCACATTCATGTTAATATTAAAAGAAATAATTAAATTATACGTTGTTTAAAGGTTTGACTATTTGACGCTAGATTCCACTAGATGTTACACAGAAACAGTTTATATAGATTTAACTAGATGGCATTGTAACTAGTAAATCCATATTTAGTTTTTTCATAAGGTGTGCACGTAAATTCACAATTTAACGACTTGGATACATCATTGATACACTGTAGTGTAAATATTGCTCAAAGAAGGATTGAGAGTATTTGAGAAATACGCTTTTACCAAAATTCATATTTCAAGCGACCATACTCATTGCAGACGCGATACGATGGCCCGGAAAAGGCAAAGGGACTTAAAGAAGAAAAGAACCAGAGGAAGAGCTTACCTTACTGTCACTTTCCCTCCGAATATTTCACACATCACTAGAGTTCTCTATTATTATGCAAGTTGTTTTGAGTTTTTGGCGGGAACTGAAAGGTGATGTTGAGTGCAGTTTTATTTTCTAAAAATGTGTAAAATTACTCTAAAATGAACAATAGTTGTAGGATATTGATAGTTTTTGAGTGGTGATTATGTGTTTTGTGAGAAATGTGAACTGTATAGTCAAATGTGGCCTTTTGAGTTGTCACAAGAACTCCGTTGAATGGCACTAGCTGATTACCTACAGTTCAGCTGTGCTACACATAGGCTTAAGAAAATGAAGAAACTAAATGTATATTATAAACTAAGATCTGGCTTAAAGGCCTAGTTGCCAAGCCATAAATATAATTTAAAAAAAATGCAAGTTGTTTAAGTATATATATTTTTTTTATCTCATGTATGTTGCAACTATATTAGCTACGATGACAGTCTTAAGCGTTTGTTTTGCGCATTGTTCGTTTGAAAGTTTTTTTATAGCTTAAATATCCCGAATTTTGATCCGGGATAAAGCTAGCTTTGTACAAAGTTTCATTTAAATCGGTTCAGTAGTTTTCACGTTATGCTCTTAGAGACCGAAAATTAAAAAAAATCCTATTTCGGTATTTCTGATCAGAATAAGCCTCCTAATTTGTTTTTAAATTCAGTGTAACTTGTCACCCCCAACAGATAAATGATATAGTCTGTCATTTAAAAACTGTGCTCTTGTAGGTGGAACCTCTTCCAATCGTCTCTGTTAAGGCCAGTTGTTTTACTTCTTTGTACATCTACAATAAAATTCCAATCCATATCAAAGTGTTTATAGATAAATAAATTAAAATCAGCTAAAGGAATGGCTCTTAAATATAATGTCTTACTCAGTGGGCGAATTCCTCAATTGTAAATAAATACTTGCTTTGACTTATACCTTACCATAATAATTAATGTCAAAGACTATACTTCTATAATCACAGATTTTGCGAAGGCTGCACTGTTAATTTGACTTTAACAATAAACAAAAGCGTATATATGCGTGTGTGTCAAATGCATGGTAGTGTGTGTAATGTTTTTTATTTATTGATTGAGTGTATTTTTTATGCATAATTAAAAAAAAATCATTCGTCGCTTTTTCTCTGTATAATATCGACGGGTGCAAAGTAAAAAGAGATATCTGCAAAATAGCTACTTTACAGGAGAGCGGAAAGATGGTCGTATTAACTTCGTAGTATTTGAAAGAACATACGTAGCTGGCTTTTTTACGTACGAAAATTTATTGAAATAATGTGATATATGCAAAACAAATAATGTCATATTGTAAAGAATTGTTTTATTAAAACGATTGTACAATAAACTAAAAATCATCATTTTGTAGATAACTTTATTTACTTTGCACCCGTCGATATTAGTGTGCGAAATTTCATACACCTCCGTCCGCGCGATTATCGTAAAAAGGGAAACAAAGTTTTTGCTTCACGTATTAATATATAGATTTAATCATGCTAATACATTTATGATAATAACTTAAGTATTTTGAAATATATTATTGTATATATATATGACTATTGACTAAATGGCTATGTTTATATGTACGTATTTGTATATTTATTTCTTAAATTAGTTTGAGTATTTATGTATCTATTGCCTTTTTCCTGCACGACCTACATCGCCTGATTCAAATTTCTTTCATTTAGATTGCCTGGAAGAGATCGCTTTGACCGATAAGGCCGTCTATTGTATTGCTTAGAAAATATTGTAAATATGGTCTGTTTTGTAATTGTATATCTTGGTGTGCAATAAAGTGTCATCCCTCTTTCTCATCTCTCAATTTTCTTCAGAGCGTAGTCTCTATGGAAACGAACCAGTTAAAAAAAATCCAATGAAAGGACTGTAAGGTCTAATAACAACTCAATAACATACGAACAATAAGCCAAAAATGTTTAATGTCATATAGTTAAATTTACATTGCGTTTTATTAACACCAAAAACTGGACACCCACAGCGCTTCCGCGCCTTCCACTAAACGAGTAAAAATGTACCTAAAAAAGGGCTAAATCAGGTGGGACATAGATTGTCAATATATTGGGCGCCTGCGGGAACTGTGGCGCCCCCCCCTGCGGGCCCGAGGCCGCCTCTGAGACACACCAGTGATTCACAAACTTTAGACCGTGACCCCCTATATATTATATCAACACGCTTACAAATTTTGCATAGTATAGAAAGGTAGAGCAATGAGTCTCAGCATAAACGTAGCATTCGCTTGACACCATAGATAGTTGTAGATACTTAATAGATTAATTTCTCTTATAACAGTTTTGGCTTTTAATATGTATAATGCCGCATTTATAACTAGCCATAAATATTGTATTAAATGATTTTAGTAAAATAAATGTATCTATATAGAATATAATATATTATTTAAATATATTTTGCTTGTCTATTTTGTGTCATACATTAAAGAAATCAATCATTATTAATTTGAAAAACAAAAGTATAATAGTAATTCATTTCTAGTAATAAATAATCTTATTACTAAAATGCATTTTAATCAATAAGTAGGTTCATTATAAAGTTGATATTGTTATGTAATTATATTTAATTTCATTATGACATAGACAATGATGCATCGAAAAATCTAAATTAGTCCTATTTTCCTTTTTCTGTCACACGCTCCTAATTATTTGGGTTCAGCACAGTATCTCTTTTTCTGCCATTCTCCTCTTTTCTACTATACACACTCTGACACACCACATATCATCATATATCCATCAATCTCGTCGTTTAACATTCTTTTTATCACATTCATTACATCCCTTTTCATTAACAGATTACCAGCCCATATCAGCTTAGTCTTCTGTCTCTTAAGTTTTAAAAATTAGTCCCATTTTGTAGTTCATTTATTATTTTCTCATACCCAATCAATAAAACAACTGTACTTTACCATTACGCTGAAATACTCATTAGTCTACTTAACTATGATTAAACGAAACTTTCTTACAAATCATAACAAATAACTGTGTAAGTTAGTTATCCAATCAAATTGCTTTACAAAATTACTTCTGTAATAAAGAAATAGTTGATTAAAAACAAACATAGTATATTGTACTATTCTTGAATCAGGTTTAAACTTTTGTTTTTATTTTGAGTACTATAAAAATATTCTATTCAATTTCTTAATATAATTTGCAAGCAATTTGATGGAGCTATTTTTGTTCTTCTTTCTAGTAGAAGAGTATCATTAAGGCACTTATGACATAATCATAAGTATTTCTTCGACCATAAATATGAAACTAGCTGAGGCACAAAACATATAGTTTAACATTCTGTTTGATATGTTTGTAAATAGCGTCGTAATATTTTATTTGTTACACATCTATTAAGGAAATGTTTCAACACATGATATGGTGATATGATATGTTTCTACAATTCTAGATATATTTTGTTAATGTTACAAGCGCCACGATTATGCTTCTTTTCGTTACAATATTAGTGGTGTTTGCTTGATTATAGTTATATATCTGTTAAACAAAAGCAAGCAAACATTATTAAGGTGAATCTGAAAGTTCTTAATTGGAAATATAATTTAAGTTGACATATTATACTTTATAAGTCTATATAATCTTAAAATAATATGAAAAGCATTGTTTAAAGTAAACCAAGTAAAGAGTACAGTTTTAAATAAACTGTTAAAAATCAAAAGTTACTTTATAATCTTAACATTTCCTCAGCAACAAATTAGATATATACTAAAAAAATATCATAGGAAACGTTCGTACCCTTGAGGATATTGATACTGTTAAAGTCTATAAAATTTATTTCGTAGTGGCTCTTATTCACAATATTTTAAGGCCGTTTCCTAATATTGCCAAACACCATCATCATGTGTACGTTAAAATAAAATTTGTATATTTATCTATTATTTATAAATTAAACACTAGTCTACCACATATTTAACGCAAACAGATCCATTTCTAACACATTCTCTGAAAACTCCCACAGTAGTCACTTACTCAAGTTTTATTGCAATAAATACAGCATTATGCCATAGAAACTCTCATACAGAATTTACTTTATACACACACGAATACAATAGAAAGTTCTTATGTACAATCAACTCTGACATTTTGCAACATTACCACTAAACCGCGTGACACACTCAACAAATCGACAGCTTACGGTTAATATATTTTTCTATAAGTTACTTTATCGCACACACGTAGGAACGCGTCGAATATAATGAATAAGAGCCAGCGGTTGTCAACCTTTCGACCTGCGTGGGGGTCGTGAGGTTGGGGGCCGGGGGTCACGGCTTAACGGTACACGGTGCTAGACGAACCACTCGTCCTTGTGCGGGGCGGCGCTCAGCGCTGCGCCCGCGGCCTCAGGCGGCCCGCCCGCGCCGCTTCCAACCCGCGCGGGCCCGCAGGGAGCGCCCAGTTTCCCGGCAGACGCGTGCTGCCGGCCTCCACTCCCAATCCCACGCCAACGCCCACACCGGAACTCGCGGCGCCTGAACCGTTACTGCTGGCCATTTGCTGCACTGGAATAACAAACACCAAAACAGTTTCAAACTTGTATAAGATATGAACTACATCGTATTTAAGAAGTCTAACCATTACTACGGATCTATAGAGACACTGGTTCCGAGTTTCTATGTCGAGTTTATTATGGCCACAAAAATACATACTATATAATAACGTGTTAATATAAGTCCTAACAATTTATACAAGCATAGCACAATTGTTGGTTTGTTGGACCAACGATGATCTTCCGCTTGAATTTAGTGATTCAAATGCTAGGTTCAGGCAAGCTAAAGTAAAGTAAAGTCCCGTATACTTCCTTTCATACTATCCTAGTTATATTGCAAAACCCATATGTTTCATAACTTTTTTTTATCCATCCCAGGGTTGTCTGGAAGAAATTGCTTTTAGTTATAAGACCGCATTTTGTTTTCTGTACTGAAACCTTACACTGCATCTTAATGTTATGCAATAAAATGTATTCTATTCCATTATTTCTCAACGATTTTTATTTCGCGATTCATCAAAAAACCAAAAAGCTTTCTAAAAAGTCTTGTGATCCTTTAATTACCTAATTATAGTAATATTTTAATTAATAGTTTATTTATACGTTCGATTTGTATATACGTTTTATTTTTTTAACGGACTACGACCCTCTTTAACAACGAACTCGAACCCCACATGGGTCACAACCGCGGGTTGAGAAACAATTGTTCTATTCTATGCGTTACAAAATTATTTCATTCATCTGCGAAATTTCTATCGTGAGACAGAATTTTTGATATGACTCAACACGTGTGTTATGAGGCGATAGTTTCATATGTTAACAGTATATGTCCACCCTTACAATGTAAATGTGTGCGGTGAGAGGAGGCTCTCCGACGGCAGAGACAGCACGCCGCGGCGGCCACGGCTAGGGTGAGCGCGGCGCACCCTGCCACCAGCACCACCAGCCACGTAGTCCCCGCGCCGCTGGTGCCACTTTCTGCAACGAGCGATCATTTATTTTTACATTAGTAATGCAAACAAGCAAACAAGCACTCGTACTTGACTATAAATTATCAATAATATAAGGATACGAAAAATTCAATATATCTAATTGTAAATTAATAACAGTGTTTATATTTAATGCAGAACCGTAGTTTTCAAGGCACGGTACCGCTATCTCTTGTTCAAACCGCAATACACATTCCTTTTCTTTTTTCTTAATTAATTTGTCATTTTCTGAGGGAGTTTTTCCGGAAAAACTTAAACTATCCATAGTCAAACCTATATATAAAAAAGGCGATCCAAACAGTATGGGAAATTACAGGCCAGTTACTTTAATACCTATACTCTCGAAAATTATAGAAAAATGTATGATGACTAGACTAATAGAATTTACGGGTAAATTTAACATATTATGTACCGAACAGCATGGTTTTAGGAAAAATAGATCAACGTCTCTTGCTATTTACAAACTCATTAAATATGTAGTTGAAACTTTATTGAACGGTGACATGGTTGTAGCTATATATATGGACATGAGCAAGGCTTTTGACTTTGTTCATCATAATATGCTTCTATCTAAGTTACAAAAGTACGGAATTCGTGGTATTGCTTATGATTGGTTTGCAAGCTATCTTAATAGTAGGTCTCAATGTACAGAAATTAACAGTATGGTCAATGATAGAAGAGTCGCATATAGATCTGAATATCGGGATAACTGCTATGGAGTGCCGCAAGGTGGTATACTTGGCCCCATGTTATTTCTGCTCTACATAAACGACTTACCAAAGTGTACTAAACATGAAATAATCTTATATGTAGATGATACAACAATTTTAGTAAAATCAAATAATAAAATCACTTTGGAAAAAGAAATTAATGAAACTATAGGACATGTAATTGATTGGTTAAATGAAAATAATTTAAAAGTAAATATAACTAAAACTAACATTATGCAATTCCATTTAAGAAATAATAAATTAAATGAACTTAATATACAATATGAAAATAGTAATATAGTAAAGTGCAAGTTGTAAAATTTCTGGGACTACTGATTGATAGCTCATGTAATTGGAAGGCACAGATTGATAATATTTGTTCTAGATTAAATAGATTTGTATTTGCACTAAAAAGAATTAAGAACACAGTTTCCCAAGAAGCAGCTCTTCAAGCATACCACGGTTATGTTGCATCTGTCCTCCAATATGGTTTGCTCATGTGGGGAAATTCGACTGACGTAGACAAAGTATTTAGATGTCAAAAGAAATGTATACGAGCACTTAGTAGCGCACACTATCTAGAACCATGCAGGCCACTTTTGAAAAGGCTCCAGCTGTTAACTGTGCCTTGTATGTATATAAAACAGGTATCAATGTTCGTAAAAGAAAATCCCGAATTGTTTTCTAGACATCACGAATTGCGGTCACGGCAACTTAGGGCGAAAACAGACAATAGATTATTGTTCCCCAGCTGCAAATTGTCTTTACAGAAAAATGCAAACTCTATGTCGGTGAAGGTTTATAACAAACTTCCAGAAGATTTTAAATATTTGCCCACAAATCTTTTTAAACATAGACTACATAAATGGTTGTTGGATAAATGTTTTTACTCTGTTAACGAATTTTTAGGATTTTTTTTTTTTTTTTTACAATAATCATGATTGACATTAATGTATATTTTTGGTCCTTGTTAATTTTATAATAATAATTGTGATGATGTGTTTTTAGTAATCTTCTTTCTTGAACATTTGCACGCCTTATAGGCAAAACATGTGAACCTTGTATTCTAATGTCACCTCAAATGTATGTACCATGTTTTAAGCAAATAAGTGAATTTGAATTTGAATTTGTATAAAAGTATGTATTTATATCTCTTACAACTTGGAAGACGTCGCTATTTTGTCGTCGGATTCCTTTGCGGTGTAAATAGACAGATATGTGAGAAGTAATAAGATTTTTGGCAAGTGCAGTGAGTTGTTGATTATTACAGGATAAAATGGGACAAATAATGATTAGTCTCTCACTGCATGGGCTCTCTTAAAAACGCTATTACAAAACAGTGAAGGACTACAGGACTATTACAGGTATATAATATAATAATAGCAGCCCACAAATGTCCCATTGCTGGGCACGGGCCTCCCACTATAGGGGAACGGACAGTATGCCCGCCACGCTTGTCCAAAGCGGCTTGGCAGGTTTGACACATCGGTTATCACGATGTTTTCCTCCACCGTTATTAGTGTTGTGGTGCATGCGTTCGGGCCAGAATCGAACCCGCGTCTTTTGAGTCTGGGACGCGTGCGCTAGCCATTACGCTACCACGACTTCTTATTCTTTTTATAGGTAATTAGTCACAATTTTCTAAGAGTATTTAAGAATATGGATAAAATGGGACAAGGAATGTCTTGTCTCTCTCTGTATAATCCTTCCAATGTGCTGAAAGAGAACAAGGGGTACTTTGAATCAAAAATTAAATGTTTAACATACTTATTAAATGTATTAATTAAAAAAAGAGCCTAAGATAAATAAATATGAAGAAAACTGTTGCTGTGGAGTTTGTTGCCGTTTCTTCTCCTTTCACAGAGACAACACGTTGCGACGCGGTGTACATAGAATAGGAAGTACATTTAAATTTTAACTCATATATTATGACCTTCAAAAAGTGCTCACAAGTGGAAATTATTTTGAATAAAAACTTTTGAATTTGAATTTGACAAAGGTGCGAGTGTTTGAGAGGTATGGTACAGTTTCATCGAGGATAACTTAGCTTTGGAGCTGAACTCCTAGCTCTCGGCCTCCATCTATTATATTATCTATTACATAACTTATGTGTCTATTTGTATATATAGTATAGTTATATATTTATTATTAAAATGTAAGTAATCGTACAATAATTATGTATACCACCATCGCCACTCCTAATCAAAATATTCTTGCCACGGGTTGTCTGGAAGGGATCGCTTTTTAGCGATAAGACCGCCCTTTGAACCCAATTAGATTAATACTAGTTCGTAAATTTTCTGTAATGGTGTGCAATAAAGTGTTATCTATCTAAAGCAACCCATTAAAGTATTGCCAGTGAAGCTTCAAATCGCAGACCCCTGCAGGAGAATTAATAAGTATAGCTAGCACTTCAGATGCAATATGAAGTTGGAAATTGCTTACCAGGGCACAGCAGCGCGGTGTCTTCGTCGGAGCCATCGGCGCAGTGGTCTACGCCGTCGCAGGTGAGGTCCGCGCTCACGCAGAACTCCCGCTGCTTACACCTGAACTCTTTGCAACCGTGTTCTGGAACAATAGTCGGAAATTACAAATATATATGGGCGTAATGAAACATTCATAGCGATTGCAACACTCGCAAAGATTTGCAGACAATTTTTATGGATTAATTTATATGGATAAAATTATAGTAATATGCGCTCCACACTCGCGATTACGTCAACACGAGAAGCGTGAATAAATTATAATTCTAAAATACTCTAATATGAGCAATAGTTGTAGGATATTGATAATTTGTTTAGTAGTAATTATGTGTTTTTGTGAGAAATGTGAACTGTATATTCAAATGTTGCTTTTCGAGTTGTCACAAGAACTCCGTTGAATGGCTCTAGTTGATAACTTACAGTTCAGCTGAGCTATACATAGGCTTAGAAAACGAAGAAACTATATTGTAATCTAAGATCTGGCTTTAAGGCCTAGCTGCCAAGCCATAAACCTAAATAAATAATAATAATAATATTATCGATTTTTGGACCAAAGACAAACGACCTGTGAAAGCGAAAACAGCCGAATTTTCTAGCATTCTAAATTCAAATATTCTTATTGAAATCACTGTACACGCTGAGCTGCCATTTTATTTTTGTACTTATTTGATCGACGCCATTTTGGCGCTAATAGTCAAGGCGCTGAGAGCGAAAGCCCTAGTGAACTAAAAAGTTACTTATGTTGGTAAAGGTAGCAGCGCTTCTCTCCTATTATATTAATGTACTCTGTGCCAGAAGAGGGCAGTGATTAAGTTCCATTGGGAACTTTTGTTTTAACTAAGTCCATCGTATGTACTACAGCATCGTATTTTTTATTGAGTCTCGCAAGGTTCTCGGCAGAATGTGGAGTGCCTATAAAATCTAGAATTCCGTATACATTTTGCTCACCTAAATATCTCTATATATAAAGTTACATCTGTGTTATTATGTTAATAAATTCCTTTACTTATAGAACTGAGAAGGTTTCAGGGCTTAATTGAAATGGGTTAGAAGGATGTTCAAAAGGGTTGTTACTTAAATATTTTAGGTATTTAATTAACGGAGTACCCTTTTTTGTTGCAGGGGTGGTAGGGGTTAAGAGGGAGGTTCATATCCCGGATTTGGATAGTTTTTTTAAAGATATCATGTTGTATTGTTAAAAAAAATAATTTGTGTGTGCAGGTCACACGCAGTAGAAATGAAACAAGCTGTGACAAGGGGTGGAAGGGATTCTAAATTTTATGCCGTTACATTTTATATATTATATCGTTATAATATATTTAAGCTATTTAAAACACAAGATTTGAAGTATTAACAAAAATCATCAAAACATTTCCATCTCTACCTTTATGAGCATCTTCTCTCGCAGGCTTACTCCTATATTTATGTGTTTATCTCTTTTTGGTGTCGATTTTTAGTTTTATCTCAAATTTCACCGATTCTAAAGAATGTTCACTTCAATAGTTACTAGTTTTGATAGCTTAGTGATTAAAGCAGGCGTGTCGTATTCAGATGACGTGGATTCGAATCTAATATACATATTTTACAATACCTCCTGTTGATGGTGAAAAAAATCATCGCGATGAAACTCGGACATCAGGGTAACCGATCTGCGAAACTAGAAAATTCGCCTATGACGAGCGTGGTGGGAATAATATTACAGTTTGACACATCAGTTATCTTGATGTGCAGTTTTCATCATGATATTTTTCCTTCACCATTAGTACGTGATAATTGTAACAATACGTACATTAAGTCAGAAAACAACCTAAATAATAAGCTAATCACTAAGCTAGCACGGCTTTATAAATAGTTATATATCAACAAAACTCCTTAAATATGCAGAAGAGCAGATCACCTACCAACCACAAAGCTTTTGTACTTCGGTAAGGAATTACGTCTCCGTCGTTTACATTGCCGCACAGGTACGGCCGACAAGCCGACGTGTCCTTATAAAGCCGGCATGTACGGTGTGCATTGTATAAAATTTCATAAGGGGTTGCCTGCATAATTCAGGAGCCCTAAGCGTTTAAGCATGAGCGAGAATGTTTAAATTGGTTTAAAGCTGGTTGAGAGAAATATTTTTTATATTCAAATGTTGTTGTCTTTAAGACGAAGATCTTTCGAAGTTGCAAATTAAACAGCATACTAACAGCATCCAAACCTTTGGTATAAATGGTTTAATCAAAAATATTAAAAAAAATTAGCAATTGAACGGTGGTAACAATACTTTGTCTCTGCTCCTATTTTGGTTTTAACAACAATATTGGGTATTGTTGAAGTTATAACTTCTTATAGGAGGGTAACCCACTTCGTTACGTAATGCGTTACGACGCCAGTCTGTCTGGCTTCCTTTTCTCTCACGCATACAGTAGGCAGGCTCCCCCTATTTCACTCTAACACACAGCGCTAGCCGCATTTCGGTAATTATATTAAATAATGATACTAATTATGTGCATACACAAAACTTGTATTCAAGAATTGTAACTAAGTATAAAATATACTTTATAATCAATAAATTTTTTTATTAATAAATAACCTTTCCTTACATAAAATTACTTGTAATAACCTAAGCTTTTCTCGAGTTAAACAATTTCAATATTTTTTCTAAAGTTACATTACGTATCATAGCTTTTATATATTTTACACGACGCTCTATGGCACGAGTAAATCGATGAGGTTTCTGTGTCACTGTCGAATATGTTTCTATATATATGAAAGTACCCTATATTGGAAAATAAATATTAAATATAACATAAATCGCAAGAGATTCTGCAAAATAAATGCAGATCCGAAAAACGTAGTAAGTGTTAAATTAAAACCAGGGGTATTTAAATATAGGGACCCAGTAACGTCAAATTGTTAAATCTTGCTACAAAATTTATGGTAGGCGTTAAAATTTTTTGTAATTTATATGACTCTAATTTTGTAATTATTACGGTACACTTAATCCTTCATTATTAAATAAACTGCAGATTTTAGTTTATTTATTATACCTAGCATTAAGTTAAACAAAAGCCAGACTCTCGTATAAATTACGTATGTACAGTTAGTTTTCAAATAAATTAAGTCCACGCCGGTCTAGAATATGTTTGGGTTTAGAGTTGCCGAGTTACAAATTATTTGCGCGAAATGTTGTTTATGTTTTACTGATCTATTATTATGTATGTAAGTCATAATCGGAGCAACTATTTGCTGTATAACCGAGCATGAATCATTTATTAACTTTATAAATTTGAAACATGATTGTATGATTCTATTTAACTTATTATGTCTTCTACAGCAATCTAAATTGTTGTGTTCGCCATTATCCGAACATAATTAGACTATTTGCCCTTTCATGAAAGGTTTTGTTAAAAGATATTTTAGTGGCTATATCCTAACATCACATAATTTGGCGGTAGGTTAAAAAATACGTTGGAATAAAAATGAAATAAAATACCCCGCTAAAAACCGTTTCAGCATCCGGGCTTGGAAGTAATTAATCTAATCTATCGTTATTCTTCAATCCAAATCCTATCCCCTTTATCCCATTCCTCCTATTCATTCTTATGATGAAAACATTACTTTATGATTTAATCTGATTTGAATTTAATATGATATGTTATTAAACCTTAAAATAGATGTATAAATATAACAAAAACAACATATACGTGTATATTTACTTTTACGTAACAAACAATGTTGATGTCTCTGTATTTTTTACATATATATTGTAATGTATGTATGTAAGGTAATGTACAAATTAATTTTTTGTGTACTTACTAATTGTTTCGAAGGTAGTTCGAAACAAATTTCAATCTTCTTGTTATTTTTAAGTTATGGGACGTGAACTTGCTTTGCCGCAAAACAGTTTAAAACTAGTACCGGGAGTAATTATTGTCGCATAATGTTAAATTAAGCACTATTGTATATTGTACTTATTAAGCATTATAATTGGAGACCAATAAAGTGTTTAATTCCTATCCAAGCCCTCTACCTCATCCCCATATCCCCGTCCTCTCTCTCTCTCTCTCTCTGTAACCCACCCTAAAGGCTGGCAAGGCGACGGTAACCACCTTTTATAAGCTGGGCCGTCTGCCTGTTTGCCAGCCTCGCAATAAAAAAGTAGTCTAGTTAATAAAAATCGTAATTACTTTCATCTCATCACTAACATTCGAGTAATTAAATGAAACTAATCAATAGCACCCTAGTTTAAACACGTAATCGTCCTATACGGTAACATGTCAAATAGAACCAGACAACCCTAATTCTGGGTAAAACTAATTTGGCCAAGTCAATTGGACCCGGTATGCACAATTTACTTTATTTTAACAGCTAAGCCCTCAGTTTATAGTCTCACTCAGTTTAACTTGTTACTTATTGGTGCCTACATACTCGCAGCTTTCGCTACTTAAGTCAATCTTAATCTGGTAAAGCTTAGAAAGTTATGTGTCTGTATATATGTTTCCATAACTGTTAAGTACGTCAAATTAAGAAGAATTAATTCTAATAAAATCGAAACGACGAAAGAAAATTGTAAGAATATGTATGTTAATTTATTTTTAAATTTCATTCATTTTTTTACCACTATGTGGTAGAATGTACTGTGCATCTACAATAGTATAACACGTGTATAAACTACATTCTTGCAAATAAAAATATTGATTGATTGGTTGGAATTATTGCGAATAATGTGGAACTAATCATAGGCAGTATATACATATGTGATACATTGTTTCTTCAAATAGTCTTTCCCTGTTTCTTTGACGTCCTTTCACTGACCTTTAATTCATAATAATGATAATAATCCTAGAATAGCTCTACTACGTTAAAATTTTATCGTGAGCTGTGGAGCCTGATATATTTGATGAAGAAACACGGGCCAACAGAATTGCCATAATATTTCTGCAGGCGTTTATATTATTTTGTATTAAATGGAATACATTCACTTTATTACGTATACCTTGTAAGTCAATATAGCAAGATTACCCACGTATCCTGAATTTAATTTATTCTTCCCTAAGTTCTTACCATCGGGTTTATTCATATTCAGTTAGAGTTAGTTTTCAGGTTTTTCTTAAAAAGCTTAAAAAAGTCTGCAAACTCAATTTAACCTGATAGGAATAAGACCGTATGGATTTTAACATGAATTAAACCATCGCTACAGTTATGAGCCTATTTTTATTTTAACCCCTTTCATAGCTTTGAATATGAATCGATTAGAGACTAGAAGAACTATAGAACATCTTAAGGATATGTTTATCTATGACAATATTCGGGGGAATAGCTGAATATCTTTTAAAAATCCTTAATCTCCACGTATTAACAACAAACAGGTCGTAAAAAGAGGAAACCAATAATATTGGATCGTGTGTTGGCGATAAACAAGGAAAACTACACGATATTATAAACAACAAAGGACGTGAGCGCGCGATCGGAACACTAGTGTTGGGACTTTGCCGGCGAATCGGATAACTCGAGATATCCGTTCTTTATTTTCTGTACGTCGTATAAATCCATAGATATTTGTTTCATACTCATAGGAGACGGTGAAATAGGCTCGGAATTTACATGGTGTTATGTAATTTCAGGAAAATACAAAGCTTTTGTCTCTTCATTAAATTCTGAATGAATGAATAAATCTTTATTTAATTTTGTGGAGATATTGGTAATAGTTGTACATAATATGGTCAGAAAGTTAAATGCTCTTATTGTATTTGACCTATATATGATCTTAAAATTATTTGGATATACGTCAATCTAAAAAACATATAACAATTCTAAATGTACAATTAAATCACATTATACATAAACAAAAGTTTTTTTTTTTTTTAATTTCATTTTTTTAAATGAAGTATTTAATAAGAAATACGTCGTTAACATTACCATCTAATCTAAAAAGACTAATACGTAATTTAAATATAGCCTAAATTAACTTAAAATATTCGTACTAAGAAAGTCCATTGACACTTTTTTTATTGTCTCTATTAAGGCGAAGAAACTTTGTTCATGTGCTCTTTATTAAGATGGCACATTATACTACACTGTTGTTTTGTTCATAGCACTAGTACAAATGGTTTTGTTCTTATAAGCCTTCTCGTTATGTCCATGTTGTCGAATGTCGAGGTGATCCAGCTCCTCGACAACACGGTCAGATAAAGAATATAATGAAAATAAAATACCTTCGATGTCAAAGGCAAAATATAAATATCATCATTTACTTACTTAAATCCTTAATATGTATTACAAAAACTACATAGTGGCAATATGTAGACGTTATCCGTGCCGGAACGGAGAAAGAATACAATTTCCTGCGGCTGGGTGGCCTGTCGTAATTGGCGACAAAACTACCCACGGCCAGGTTATTTACCCGTCTGGATGCCTACCACCCCTGGTCTAGAGTATGCCGCCATAACAACCTTGAGTTGTGTTCTGGCATTAGTATTAAGGTTCTAGTCTCCCTTAAGAGAGCAGCAGTGCTGTCGTAGCAGCTTTGGTGTTGCAAATGTCCATAGGCGATGGTAAACCCTTTCCATCAGGTGGGCCGTTTGCCTGTCTGCCGAAATCATGCAATAAAAATAAAAAATAAGTTTTGTTTCGTCATTTTTATAATGACTTAAATCACAAGATTTAAATCATATTCTTTATATACCGACAAGAAAACAAATAAAACCTAAATCATAATTTCGTATTATGATTCAGGTTATATGAGAAGGCCGAAGCCTTAAGAAGTCTTCGGCCTTCTCATATACCTAGAAACCTCGAATCCCTACTTTACTAAGTCCCACTCAGTCGTAAAAAACCCTAACAATTCGAGTATATTTTGGAGGCGTACGATTTTCCCATCCCTAAGTCCATAGTCGACCCTTCAACGTATTTAATTTGTTCGTGTTTGTTTATTCCCGGGTCCGACAGGCCAGTACATTCCGCATTTATTCCACCCTTTCGATTGTACTCGCACCCTCATAAGGGTTCAAGTATTTTTTATTGCTCGCCCTTTATGCTAGGTGTCGTCTTGACACTCCAATAGGACCTGTTGAGCTCGCTGCTGGAATATTCTGCATTATTAGTTACTAGAGCTTTCTAAGTGCCTTCTCGAACTTTCAAGCGTACGTATGTATTTTCTGTAATAGAAAAACATCCTACGTTTATTTATACTAGTAGTCAACTACACTGTTAATTTGACTTTAACATACATACATACATACATAACTTCACGCCAGGTCCCTTACGGGGTAGGCACGAACAACAGACTTTAACAATAAACAAAAGAGTATATATGCGTACATACACGCATATATACTTTTTTGTTTATTGTTAGTGTCAAATACATGATAGTACGTGTCTTTTTTTTATTGCTTTAATGTATTTTTTATGCATAATTAAAGAAAATATTCGCATTCTGCACTCCTTCTCTATATAAACTATAAGTGTGCGAAATTTCATACTCCTCCGTCCGCGCAATTTTCGTTAAAAGGGGTAAAAAGTTTTTGCTTCACGTCTTAATATAATGATTCTATAAATGTGTCTGAAATTATAAATGTATTATTTTTATAAATTATCGTATGTATATGTAATTTGTACTTATGTTATTTTTTGCCCCACCTACATCGCCAGTTTAATTAATAATTTCTTTTAAGCTAGGTTGCCTGGAAGAGATCGCTTTTAGTGATAAAGTCGCCTGTTGTTTTGCCAAGAAATATTGTAATTATGCCTTTCTTGCAATGTTAGTTTCAGGTCAGGTGTTCTCTATTTGATCTCCTGTCTTTATTACACTTATTAATATTTATTGAATTTTGTCTATTTATTTTGCTGAGAAAATGATTTCAAGTTTACTCACTTAACCATCCGCAAAGTTTTTAAATTGATAAGTATTTTGTATCAATAAGAAAATAACTTGAGATAGGATTTTTAAAGTAATTTGGCTATGGGGGTTAGGCATCAGTACATTTTGGAAAGAGGGTCTCTTGCCCAAAATAGTTTGGGAATCTCTGATTTAGATTTTTCCAGAGTAAAAACGGTTATCCGACTCCGATACCAGCGTCCAACGTCGATTGATGCTAGACGCCGCTTTCAGCATTTGTACGTATAGAAAAACCCCTTCGCAACGTTCCACGCGGAAATCTCTCACATAGACGGGGGGGGGGGGGCTTGACCTTGGGTGTATTTTTATATGGTTTAGACAGAGACAATCGATGGTCAGTATCAAGCCACATTTAGATTAAATTTGTAAAGGCCTCCACATGTTGGCCTTCCTATGACCTCACGCAAGCCTTCCAAAAGTCCGGGGTATTTTTATAGCCCGTGGTCTTCAACGACATTCAATATGTAATATCAAATCGGCAAACAAATCTGTGTGATCAAATATGTGTGAATTGTATATTTTCATGTTAAAAACTGTAGTTTCATATAAATGAGTTCAGTAGTATTTGCGTTAAAGAATAGGTGCCTAACATCCATCTATCTTCACAAACTTTCTCATCGATATAAATAAAAATGAATCCTAGAAATGGAAGCGCATACCTTGAAAACACCTTCACCGATTTTGATACAATTTTTAATGTGTGTTTGAGTGGGTCCCCTGATTTTTTATATTTATAGTTGGAACCGGCATGTGGCGCTGGGATCAGGTTCTAGGATCCTCCTTATCTCACGATTACGATGATATTTTTCATGTGTTTGAATGGGTCCCCGGATGGTTTAGATTTACAATCAGAACCGGGAGGTGGCGCTGCCCGGACCCCTAGTTTATAATATTAATAGGATATATTGATACTGTTTGACAACATTTCCAGTGGAGCGAAACTATTTTCGCTCCACTGGTGTATACCTGTATCCCAATTTCATCGTCTTAATTGCTCCTAAAATCGGATCCCAATATATTCGGAAGTAAAATTTCGCATAACGAAAGGACTGATGCCGTCCTCCATGAAATCCTTTAGTAGCGTTTTCCACACAGCCAAGTGGAAAATCTAATTGCTTTTATGTACACACAACGCATGGAAATAAGTATACATTGAGATTTAGGGATGCTCTCACGTTTCGAGCAGGTTTTGTAAGGAGAAAGTTTAGGGATCGTTTCTTAAGTTCGTTTTTTTCGTAAGTTGTTGACAATAAACGGGATTAAATGTCAAGTATATTGATGATCTTAAAGCATGTGCTAGCTATAAATAGCATCGAATGTCTTTTAGAATTCCTTAGGTTAGGTAACGTATAACATATATATATATATATATATATATATATATATATATATATATATATATATATATATTCAAGCGTATTTCAGCGTGAAGACATCGCGTTTCAAGTCAATTAATTTATCAAACAAATCTGTTCAATCTAAATTGGACTGATAATAGTATCTTTACTTCATAATAATTATGTAGTAAAGGTTTATGTTGCTGGGGAGTTTCTTGCGCCGCTTCATCTTCTTCTCACTGAAGAGTAACTAAAGATGCTTTGGAAGTGATGATAAACTCATGATTTTCAATAAGTAATCTGTAAGATTTCATTTTGGAATAAATACATTCATTTAGATCAGGGTCAGTGGAAATCGGTTTTCCAGATACAAACGAAAACTGATTTTGGCAATTAACGAGGTCTAAAATTCGACCCCTTACACGATTTCTTATTTGAAACTTTTAAGGAACTATAAGAATGAATAATATTTTATTAGGAAGGAATTTGTACAAGTAATGATTAATTACACTCAATATTTACTGAATTTTGTGTCTATTTATTTTGCTGAGAAAATGATTTCAAGCTTACTCACTTCACCATTCGCAAAGTTTTTAAAATAGTAAGTATTTTGTATCAATACGAAAAAAACTACATATAGGGTTTTTAAACTAATCTGGCTATGGGGGTTTTGTATCAGTTCATTTTGAAAAAGGGTTCTCTTGACCGAAATTGTTTGAGAACCGCTGATTTAGATGTTTCCAGAGTTAGAGTAACGTCGATTGATGCTAGACGCCGCTTTAAGCATCTGTAAGTGTAGTCACACACTTGCGTGACTTTCCTCGCGGAAATTTCGGCGATGGAAGGATCGCGTTTGTAACCATAACGCAGCGGAAATTCCGTTGATGTGTCATAGGTTTATTCAAGACTTCGTCTTGTGGGCTGACGGGATCGATGCGTCGACATGCGAATAAATTTTAGATCTGTTTAAAAGCTGGGTTCTAAGCGAATTAATTATATGTAGAATGTATTAAATTTTCCTATTACAAATATTAATTTTAACTGTTTCTACTGCAATTTCGTTTCAGTTGAAATTTCAGAATGCAAGCTCTAAAATGTAATTAATTAGAAGTCCGAGAGATGCGATATTAAATTCAGTCATAAAATAGGTACGTGGCAAACAGAAATGAATAAATATATTTAACATTTAGCAATGGTCGTATGGTACTATTAAGCATTATTTACACAGCTTGCAACTTTAGGGCGCTGTATGTGTCTTTGGATACCACTCTAGTCATTTTCGTAATAAGCATCTGTAGGTTGCGTACAGCATCACGCTAGACTCAGCCTACAGCATTTGTAACGTATCAACGCCTTACCGTGTGTTTATAAGTAAATAAGGTGAAAGATAACAATATTTAACAGAAGCCATTTATTTTATATTAAGAAGAAGAAGAGAAGAAGAATCTATTTATTTCAATGATATGTCATACTACACATACATTTTTATAATTTCCTAATTAAATCAAACTATATATACAGATTAAATTAAACTATAAAGTCTAGTACCAGACCGCTGTCAGTTGGAAACGTGCCCTAAAGACTGGCTACGTTACCTCACTCTATGGCAACGGTGATACGTTTATTTTAAATTATCTATATTTATTTATATTAAGAAGCAATATTTCACATTGAATGTTATTTGTACTTTATTTTTCGATAGCAACAAGGTTGAGATTAATTCCTTAGATTTCAAAATAATGCGCCACCGACTTACTATCAACATACCTAGTGAAGCAATTATTATATTCTTTTTTAATAAACAACGAGTGTCAATTATTATCAGGTTTTTGGGAATAATGTAAAATGATTATAATCTGTGGCCTTATCTTTCGTTAGAAGTAGCAACTTTTATTAATTATGATATGGATGTTACGAGCAATTTGTTAAATCCGGTCACTATGAATAATGACCGGTGTTGGCACCACCTATTTCCCAATTAGCAATTGTGTCTTGGTTTTATAGCGTCTGACAACCCCCGCACGTTGCCGCCGCCCGCTCTGCGCGTGAATCAGTACGTTGCCAAACGCCACGTTACCGCAACGCACGCGGAGTAGTATAGCACCCACCATTCATAACCATACATAATAAGCTATCGAAGATTTCCGCGTTCAGTTAGTTACTAGGACATTCGCCTTAATAAATATATTGTTACGACCGACAAATGTGGATTTACACCTTTGGATTTCTTTTGTTTACTTTGTGATTAAAATTTGTGATTAGAAAAACAGGCGATTGTGTATTGTAATGTTTTTGATAGTCATTATGATTCTTGGAAATTATTGTTACGCGGTCGAGTATTGTGTCGAGACATATTGTATCGGACAGTATAAAGCAATGCCCGAACCGAGAAGTGGGTAAATCAAGCGATAATCGCAAGCAAGGCAAGACGTGCGTACATTCAATAAGCTATATAGTGCAGGACTTTGCGCGTGTTATTGAATCGTGCATTACATTTGTACCTGTTTTATACGTGTTTGTATAGTTCTAATAAATTATAAGTATTTCCAAAGACATTTTAATTTGAGTCCTACAACTCGTAACAATATAAACTTAAGTGGTGAGTATATCTGTGTCCATTGCGCCCCGGGGCTCGCGTTGAAGGTCCTAACTACCTTTATGTATCGCCACGTGATAAGCAGCGGCAGACCCCCTGAACCAGCGCTGTCGGGGACTAGTGGCTGACTGCGAGGTAAATGCAAGATTCTATACTCTCCGGGCACCAGTTCCTAGTTGGGGAATAAGGGATCGCCATATATTGAGCACATAACCCCCTACCTTAGACCATTTGGTCTAAGCCCCCTACCCGCGCAGATTGCTTAATTGCGTCTCCAACCGGTCCGTATACATAATGCCAGTATCAAGTGGGCAATATAATAAAACACGGATGAACTGTAGCTTTTTGGTTTATTAAATGAGGTATCACTACGGCAGAAGTTATATCAAGTGAATTTTGAGTCGTTATAAAAAAAAATAACCACGCCTTGTATGTAACCTAAATAAATAAAAAGAATCTTTGCATAATAAATAAGATAGATAGACAGATAATATTTTTTTGTACACCAAAGCATATACAAACAGAAGTA
The DNA here is from genome assembly GCA_949752895.1 of Dendrolimus pini. NCBI lineage: Eukaryota > Metazoa > Arthropoda > Insecta > Lepidoptera > Lasiocampidae > Dendrolimus > Dendrolimus pini. Next base: position 1,082,645 of record OX457127.1, on the reverse strand, counting down.
GAAAATATAGTACAACGGGCGGCCTTATCGCTAAGAAGCGATCTCTTTCAGGCAACCCTTAGCAAGGATTGATAGAACTTTAATACAGACGATAAATACAAATATTATATAACTAGCGGCCCTGGCAGGCGTTGTCCTGCTGTGTAAAAATAAAAATCTAGAACCCGATCTCAGCGCCACCTACCGGTTCCAATTGTGGATTTAAACCATCCGGGAACCCACTCAAACACACAAAAACAAAATCACCAAAGTCGGTCCAGGTGATTAGGAGGATTCTTGAACCCGATCTCAGCGCCACCTACCGGTTCCAAGGGGATAAAAAGTATTATATGTCCGTCTCCTGGTTCTAAGCTACCTCTCCACCAATTTTCAGCCAAACAGCCGTTCTTGAGTTATAAATAGTGTAACTAACACGACTTTCTTATATATAAGGTAGAAGATTATATCCCATCTTTAAATGAATTAAACTTACATAATTCTTATGAAAAGGTAACTGAAATTAACACATTGTCCGGCTAGAAGTAGGGAAGTATTCATACTGCCCGGTCCAAGTGATAAATTCAAGTTATCTTTTTAAATGGACCACGGGCCAAAGTAATTAATTTATCAAATCGACCGACGCTCTTGGTCATTATTCATAACGATCGGTCCATATTAATAATGCCCGATTAATCAAATTGCCCGTAACATGGATAACAGTATGTGAAAACTCAATACGGGAAATTTCCTTGAACTGCCATCACGCTTGACTACAACGCAATTTGTCTATGGTGCGCACCAAATCAATGGCAAAAAAATCCATTGGTTAAAGTAGTAATACATTAATGTTGTAAGAAACCTACATATACTCGTACACTGGCTGTTGGGAAGCCTCATTAATTGAACTTAGGGTCGCTTGCATAACGAGCGCCTTTAAATAAAATTAGTTAATCATATTAAACTGCCCAAATAGGTTTTACACAAAACGTATTGACACTTCTTGAAACATGTTTATCGGCAAATGTTGCTTTGTGCAAGACACTAAACGTATTTATGGTTGTTACATGCGTTTAGTATTTCTTAAATAAATTTAAGGAACGTCTTTGCAAGCGGCCCTTAGTGTCGCTTAATATAGTCAGTTGCTCTCAAAGAGTTCAGTAATTTATTAGGAGAGTTACTATTGAATTGTTAATGTGAAATATTATATTTAATTAACACAAAATATGGTCCCAATGAAGTGTATTTTTATCATATGGTTAGACACAAGGGAGCCGTTCATCTTTTTGAGGCATTAAAAAACCATCAATTATAGTAAAAGTTGTTCACATAAGCTTATTTGTGTGATTTTTTTTTCTTAAAGGTGAGAAACGCTTGGCAGCACATCTCAAACGTCCACAGGAGATGGAAACCACTTTCCATCATGTGGGTTATCTGCCTATATACTTGTTTGGGTCAATTAAAACCACTAATTTGATAATATAAGACGCAAGTTCACACCAGCTCATTTGTGCGTCGATAACCGATGAACTTCTGCTTATTGGCGTCTCTTTGACATCGACTCTCAACTTTGGCTCCTACATCGAGTATTATAGCACATATATAAAACCTGGGCATATTCTCGAAGGTGAGACGGTACTTCAGATCTGAACAGCTGCTAGTGTTGTATAAAACACAAGTAAGAGCATTTATGGACTACTGCTCTCACCTATGGGAGGGCTCAGCCAAATACCAACTCGAAGCACAAGACTCGATTAAGCGGAGAGCGTGGAGGCGGGTTGGCAACGACCAGCTTTTCGACGACAAAACTTAGTCTAGAACATCGACGCATAGTTGTCAGTTTATCGGTTTTCTATCGGATACACTTTGGAGAGTATGCAGCTGAGCTCTTCGATTTGATACTGTCATCTCCCTTCCATCATCGGACCACCAGTTACACCAGCATACGGCACTGATACATGGTGTATATTCCACCTAGGACCGAAGCGCTTTGCATGTAGCTTCATCACACGCACCGCAAAGGAGTGGAATTCATTACCGGAGTTTCTCTTTCCCGATACTTATAACCTGGGTGTCTTCAAGTCCCGTGTGAATATATGAAGGTACCTTCTAGATAAGCATGCTCCATCCTAGACCACATCTTCGCTCCACATAGATAATGGTCAAACGCGAACCACAGTACAATAAAAAATAAAAATAATAATAGAACCTACTGGAATGATACAGATGTGGATTCTGGATAATTTAACAAGCGTGTAACACTCACTGGGGTCTTTGACGGAGGTGATGACCAGCTTGAACCCGTTGGCATCGGTACCCCAGTTGTCGGTGACGTATTTGAGGGTCACGAAGTTGCTGCGGGTGAACAACGCACCCACTTGCTGCTTTGTGTTGCGACATGATAAGTCCGCCTGGAACAGTACAAACAAAAAACTATAGTGAACATTTTGAAAGCAAAGTTTGTGCAAGAAGGCATTATACGACGAAATATTATATATGATGCGCGAGGGCATAACGCTATAGCCACCAAGCTTTTTCAGTACTTAATCATTCATATAAATTACTTTGTTAAACCTTGTATAATCTACATTTCAAAAAAGACGAATAATAATAATTATTATTGTAGGTTTGTGCTGGTTTTAAGATTGTATGCGTTATTTTAAAATATTACTGTGGGAGATGGCGCGCGCAATGAATACATGAAGGAACAAGAACAAAAACGAAACAAAATGGCCGTAGAACATCTCGCGCGCAGCAAGCTTCTCATCCCGTTCTATAAATGTGTCTTCGCACGTATTATTCATTTTACCACAATAGCCGATAAAATAGTGCTACGAGTTACGGGACTCGAATTAAAATGCCGTTGAAATTACAATAAAATTTATTAGCACTATACAAATACTATAACGCAGGTACAAATATAACTGGACGCAACCAGTACAAACTGCACGATTCAATAACACGCACAAAGTCCGTCACTATATAGCTTATCGAATCTACACACGTCTTGTTTCGCTTGTACCTATCGCTAGACTGCCTCATCTCTCAGTTGGGGCATTGTTTTATACTGCGCTAATACAATATATCTCCACACAAGACTCGACCGCATAACAATTATTTATGAAAATCACACCTGGCTAATGACTATTATAAACATTACAATACACAATAGGCTGTTTTTCTAATTACAAATTTTAAACACAAAGTAAACAAAAGAAGTCCAAATGCCGAATAGGTAATAAACTGCAGGTGGCCTTCGTCGGTCGCAACAATATAATTCCAACACTCACAATTATGAAGTACAAGATATGTTGCTGGGGAGTTTGTTGCGCCGCTCGATGATGCAGTCGAGCGATAACCACAAGCGGAGCAAGACTTGTGTATATTCGGTGATCTATTATGTGACGGACTTTGCGTGTGTTATTGAATCGTGCTTTGTGTTTGGACTGGTTGTGTTGAGTAATATTTGTACCTGGGTTATACGTGTTCGTATAGTTCCAATAAACTATAAAATTTCCAACGGCCTTTTAATTCGAGTCCTGCAAATCGTTACAATATATTATATTTATTACAAAAAAAACTATAAGTAAAAAATAGACTCCAGGTCGCTGTCGGCGGGGAGAGTGCCCAAAATGCTGGCCGCATTTCCACGTTGGATGGCAACGCTGATGCGTTGCCCTAGGTGCAAGCCAGCCTTTTGGTCACGCGAGTCTATTTTTCACTTATAGTTGTTTTTTGTAAGTCTAGTTATATTTATATTTTAGTTTAATTTTAGTTGATATTAGTTTATAATTAGTTTTATTTAAGTTAGTACATAAATTTTATTAGTATAGATCTTAATCAATATATATATATATATATGAATACATAAATCAATGACATCGATTTCCACGTTATTTAATGGAAACCACATTCCGTGTCATTGTGTCGATTGAACACGCGATGAAGGCTACAAATTACTTTAATGGCGTCCGCGGCGACTGAATGTCGTTTCATATCGGGGTACACATGTCAGCACTATTTATGTAATCAACTGAAGTTATCGGTTATTACATTATAGGTAGGTGGTAGGGCATTTGCCCGACTGGATGGCTACCACCCCTGGTCTAAAGCATGTCGCCATAACAACCTTGAGTTGTGTTCCCGCATTAGTGACCAGGTTCCAGTCCCCCTTAAGAGAGCAGCAGCGCATTTGTAGCACCTTTGGTTTTGGAAATGTCCATAGGCAATGAGTAACCGCTTTCTATCAGGTGGGCCTGCATCTCCCTGTAAAAAAAGATAACATTTTATAGATACATAGATAACACTTTATTGCTCACCAAATATACAATTTCAAAAATACACAATTACATATTGTCATGGTATACAATAGGCGGCCTTATCGCTTAAAGCAATCTTTTCTAGGCGACGTAACTTATGGAATAATTTAACCTAATCTGGCGATGTAGGTGGTGCAAATCATTAAATATATCGTAAATAAACATACTTAAACTACATAATTTATAAATTAAATACACATACTTAAACTACTTTATAAATTGAATACATACATACATATATATTAAATAGTCTATAATATATAAATTAGGCATAAAAGTATCAATGAGTGACAGTGGATCACGCGTGGTTCCATATTTAACCACGCGAGACCACAGGTTGACAACGCGTCGTCCACCCGTGGACAGCGTTGCTTGTCCGATGTCGAGGCTATAATGAGCTAACCCTGATACCTTATATAAACAAACCATATCGCTCCAAAAATAACTTCTACTAAATTTTCACGAGCTCAGCAATCTTAAGATTGATTTATATAGCCAATCGGCGTGTAGCAATTCCGCCAGGCAGACCGTTCCAGTCCATTGGCCGAGTCGATCGTCTGATCGGTCAGGGCCCCCCCAATGTTTCCCCCATCGACAGGGTTTAACATCTAAATTATATCACCCTCGTATTTCATAGAGAAAGATTGCGGCGACGTGACGCTGCTTCAGGGGTTACAGGTTACGTCTTATAAATTGCGGGACAATTTAAAGAATTTTGTAGGGTGGTTTTATTTATTCACTATGCATTTTTTATGTGTAAAAGTCTGGGAGTTTTCTGACATAATGTGCCTTTTGTTTCAATTACCACGTGCTAACAACGGTGAAGGATTTAAACATTGTGATGAAACCTGCAAATCGAGGTAACCAATGTTTCAAACCTGCCAAGCTGCCTTGGAGAGGCGTGGCGGGTCTACAGTCCATTCCCTTATTCTGGGAGGTCCGAGTCCAGTAGCAAGACGTTTATGGGCTGTTATCATATTATTATTATATATAACTAGCGGCCTCGTCAGACGTTGTCCTGCTCTGCAAAAAAGTCTAGAACCCGATCTCAGCGCCATCTACCGGTTCTAATTGTGACTAAACCATCCGGGAACCCACTCAAACACACAAAAACAAAATCACCAAAATCGGTCCAGGTGATTAGGAGGATTCTAGAACCCGATCTGAGCGCCTCCTCCCGGTTCCAAGGGGATAAAAAGTATCCTATGTCCGTCTCCTGGTTCTAAGCTACCTCCCCACCAATTTTCAGCTAAATCAGTACAGCCGTTCTTGAGTTATGAATAGTGTAACTAACACGACTTTCTTTTATATATATACTGTTGACTGACTGTTTATTTTCTTTCAGCCGATTGAATGTTATGTAGAAACGCCAGCAGAATAAATCACACGAAACGTGTCTCAAATAATAGAAGAATATCAAAGTTATATTCGAAATTCAAATATCAAAGAGCACAGACTATAATAAAAATAGTGCCGTAACAATCTCCCGAGTAAAGTGGGCCAGTGCACAAAACATCTGTAATACTCGCTAGCTGGCAACCCAGAGCAACGAGGCCGCCGTGCAATTCGTCTCAGCGCTTTGCACTTCTTATTCTTCATAAAGCTGACTTTAATAAAGCTAGATTTGATATTAAAAATTCTCCGGTGAGACATTCCATGGATAAGGCCGGGAATTAACGAGAGTTTTTGTTATGCTAACTATGCCAGACCCTTAGTTGCGTCGGAACTCTTTAATGTGGTCGTTGCCCCCTGAATTATGAATTTAATTAAGGTTTTAGAGGGAATATTAAAAGCGTGGAGTAGCTGTTCGCTCTTTATTATATCCTGACAACGGTCTATTGTGTGTTGCGAAGGGCGCGGCCTGTTGCCTCTTTGTTTTCTCTTCGCTTTTATCGATTTTTTCTTAACAAGGCTATCGCTAGCCTTTATTATATTCTAAGAAAATTTAGTACTAGCTTGGGGAAGCTTTTGCATTTATGGTAGAATACGGTACTTATAAACAACTGATGCAAGAGTGTGAGTACAGACTCAAACTGGTTTATTACGACTTTAGTCACTGTGTGTTTTAAAAATGTAATGTTAAACATTACAAGACTTGCACATCAAGATTATCAAAGAAGCCTTAAATGTTAAAATATTTATTTAACTAAGTCATTATCAACTAATAGATTCAAGAAATCGTAACTTAGTTATAACTAAACTACGTTTCAACGGTTTTAAGCACGGTTATTTATTTTATTTTTAGTCGTCTACTTTTCAGTAACCGTGATCACGTATTACAATTATTCAGTTTTAATTTTTTTTGTGGTTATTATTTACTCTATGGGAGCCTAATCTAATTTACCACCGCTTCATAACATGTTATGGCATGAAGAGAAGAAGCGGCGCAAGAAATTCTTCAGCAAACATGCCTAGAACTAAATTTTTTATATAATATTAAAATGGGTGGAAGGAAAAATAAAAGAAAATATCAATCAAGTTAGTTTGTGTTGCGGTGCACGCAAAAAGAGCTCACAGTGTCTTGAAGTGTGGCAGTTGGTTTTTATACTTTAATTACGTGTACGGTCGCGACAACTTGAAAAAATATTATGTAGCTTAGTTATGTTGTATTCTACCTATAATATAATAAAACTTAGAAAAAAATACGAATATTTTACGGAAACAGTCCACTTCGCCTTGAATCTATTAATCCCTGCCAAGGGGTGCCTGGAAGAGTTCGCTTTTTAGCGATAAGGCCACCCGTTGCACTATCTTTTGTATTTTTCCACTTCTATTTGTCTATGCTTTGGTGTATAATAAAGAGTTACCTTACCGCACCTTACATTATATTATGAATATACCGGTTAATATACTTTCAATAAAGACGATGTACACATAAGTAGCATTCAGTTCTAGAATATAAGAAATTTTCCACGACTGGAATGTTCTAGAACTATTCTGATTGATTTGATACATTATTTGTTCTTTACACTAACAGTTCCTTAAGTAAAGTTCACTGTAAAGGACTGTAAGCTATTAATAAAGCTTTAGACACGAAACTTCTCAATTCCCGACCACTACGGACGGGCAGTGAGTTATTGCCCAAGTCTCACAGCCCGGAATAATAAGTGGATGCAATCGCAGCAAAGAATCTCATGCGGGCAAAGTAAGAACGAGCTGGGTGTAACAATGTAATACTTTGCTACTACTTTGCTTATTGCGTAGTTCACTTTGCTCGTTATGAGCCTTTAGAATTTTTAGTTTATTTTTGTTGTTGGCAATAAAGCTCTACAGAATTTTTTGTTCTTGTTTAGTATAAAATGTAAGAAGGTATTAACATTAAAAAGAAAATAGGCGTTTGTAGCAGTTTTTCTTTACAGTCGCGGATGCAAAAGAGCAAAGTAAACCCTACGAATTCAGTATGTATTGTATATTAATTTTCTGTTCCTAGTGAACATCTCAAACTAATTTTAGAAACATTGGTGTATTATCGACGACCGGAAGAAACAGTTCAAAACAAACAGTATGCCTTACTAGATGTCATTACAAGAATGGATGAATAGAGTTTAAGAATAATTAAATTTATTATTATAAGAAACTGGTCTTCTCATATGTTTATGTAAGGTTTATAAAGAAACATATCTTGTTAGATTCCAACTGAAAACCGCAAGGGTCCGAATGTCTTATACCCGAACTTGCACGAAGGCACCACAAAGACCGCAACCCAAAGACATCAAGACCTCATCACATTAGTCAAAGGAAACTTTGCATTGTTTTGCTATTGTCGCAAATTCTATACAGATAGTTAGAGCTTGAATTCCACGGGTTGTACAGGTGGTCGGCCGAGTTTCCCCTTTGTCCGAGCCACAGCGGTAATGAATCCTGCGAACATTGTTTCGAGAGTGTACACTGTAGTTTCAAATTTATTTGAATCTACGGCAGTTTTGCGGTCTTTGCGCTTTCCGTTGTGTAGATTCGGACTGATATTATAAAGTTTAAAATTATTGAGGTTAAAATCCTTCTCGTGCTTTCATTTATATTGTGGCGAATTATGGTGGAACAATCTAGTTGGTTTAAGAACTTTTAAGAAAAGGTAGAAGATTCTGGAAGGAAAAGACAATGGCAGATACATTTTAGAACGGAATAGATGATGAATGAAAGTTCTAGAATAGAAGGTTCGGGAAAGAAAAGACAGAGATAGATAGTTGTTTAGAACGGGTTAGTAAATAAAAGAATAACAAATAGAAGATCAAAATTATGGATTTCCGAAGATTCTTCCAAGTATATAAGCAGCGCCTACCGGGCAGTTGAGTTCAATTCAAGACAGCAAAGCGACAAGTGCGATATGAAAGAGTTTAAGCAAAGTTAAATAGAAGACAGTGGCGAGTTTAGTTGTGAATTTAGTGAAAAGTTTAATAAGCAGTTCAGTGAAGGTGGAGTGGAGCTTAGTTTAAGAGAGTTTTTTGGAAGCGAGCTACACTCGGTAAATTTGGAGGTGAGCACTGCAGTAGCAGGAGGTGGTTTACGCAATATCAGCGACGATATTGTGAGTGATCTTATTGTCGGGACAGGGCGTCGTTAGTTATGCGTATAGGGGCAACCCTTTGGAGAGGAATCACGTACGGCCGTGTAAGTTAATAAAAGCGTTCAGTTAAAAACTGGTATTTTTTTCCAATCCTAAGTAGTCCCCCGCTCGCACGTAACAATATTATGAACTAGGATTCGTTCGTGTTGGACGGAATAAGCTAATTAATACGTGTCCTAACAATCTGAAATCACTCCCGGGAAAAATTCCATGGGATTCCCGACATATAATGTATCGCAAAATTTTATTACATACGATTTGCTATGGATTGGTGAAAATATTACATCAGAATCCGTTTTTTTTTCAACCGGGCCACTATAAAACCACATTATCACAGATTTTAAATCCGGGAATTTGCTATCGGAAACCGCATTTGAATCGGCCCAGTAGTTTTTACATGTCGTCGTCGTCATCGTCAGCCATTCGCAATCCACTGCTGGACGTAGGCCTCCCCAAGACGGCGCCACTCATCCCTGTCCTTTGATTTCCCCATCCAGTGCCTACCGGCGACCTTGCGCGGGTCGTCGCACTATCGGGCTGGAGGGCATCCGACACTACGTTTTGCGAAGACGCGGTCTCCACTCCAGGGCTCGTCGGCTCCTGCGACAGACGTGACCGGCCCACTACCACTTACACTTGCTAATTTTACGAGCTATGTCGGTTACCTTGGTATTTTCTCACGGATATCGTCATTTCTAATTTTATCCGTAGGAGAAACACCCAACATAGCTCGCTCCATAGCCCGTTGAGCGACTTGGAACTTGTGGATCAATCCTGTCATCAATGTCCATGTCTCGGCCCCGTAGGCCAAGGAGGACGCACTGCTCGAAGACTTCTGTCTTTAAACATTGCGGAATAGTCGACAAGAACTTGACAAAGTTTACCGAATGCTGCCCAGCCCAACTGAATCCTCCTATTGACTTCCACCTCGAAGTTGTGCCTGCCTACCTGTATTTTCTGTCCAAGGTAGACATATTCCTGCATAATAAACCTCTTCAGAGGACTATTATACAGAAGGTAAAACATACTAGAGAGCAGAAGTCTCAAGGGCTAAAGGGTCCTAAACCGTTTGTTAAAGTAGGATCATCAAGAAACAAAGGCCATTGTGTGAGATTCCAACAAGTTACATTAAAACTTATTTCTATAGTAATATTAGTTCAGTAAGGCTATACGTTACGCTATGCTTACTACTGTGAGCGGACAAAAGTTTTGTTAAGTTGGTCTTGCCTAGAGATTTATTGGCGTTCTAGTTTCAACGTAGGATTTGTATTTATTATATTACTGCTTCATCTGGGATAATTTTATAGTTATAGACCGTTTCACGCAGATGTAGCCATGGGTTCAATGCGTTATTTGTGATCCCATCTTGTCCGGAACGGAACGGAGAAAGAATACAATTTCCTGCATTGGGGCGGGCTGTCGTAAGAGGTGACAAAACAATCCACAGCCAGGTGGTAGAGTATTTGCCCGTCTGGCCGTCTGACTACCCCTGGTCTAGAGTAAGCCGCCGTAACATCCTTGAGTTGTGTTCCGGCATTAGTGGCCAGGTTCCTTTCCTTTGGAGCGCGGCAGCACATTGGTAGTGCCTTTGTTATTAGAAATGTTGCAGGAGTTCATCAGACTGGCAGACGGCTTGATGGAAAGCGGTTACCATCGCCTATGAACATTTGCAACACCAAATGTGATACAAATGCGCTGCTGCTCTCTTATGGGAGACTGGAACCGGGTCACTAATGCCGGAACACAACTCAAGGTTGTTATGGCGGCATACTCTAGACCAGGGGTGCTAGCCATCCAGTGGGGCAAATACCCTATCACCTGGCTGTGGGTTCTTTTGTCGCCTCTTACGACAGACCGGCCCAATGCAGGATAAAGACAATACTCCAAAATTATATTATTTTCCGGAAAATACGAAACTTTTCCAGACTTCATATGTGAAACGCTCTAGTGGAAACGGTGTAACTTTAACAGTTACTGAAATATTAATGAAATTCAAATTCAAAATGTATTCAGCGTGAGAACTGCTATCTTTCCACCACTTGGCAGCAGGTGTCGCCACTCGAATAATTAGAACATAGCCCGCTATGGAGCCGCAACTTTTGTGAATATTTTAAATGCAAATTGAAGAACAAATGAGAGTCAACATGCTTCGGCAAGTTTCACAAGTTTTTGTTTGTCTTTCTCCGTTTGTTGTTCATTGTAATGAGTTAAATATTTAAATTAAATGTAAATAACATATATTTGTGGTAAAAGCTTTAAACAAATGGATACGCTTATGTTTAAAATTTTAATTAAATGATCCTAATACCATTCGCGAGAACCCAAATAAATTATAATTAACATTTTGTACTTAAATATCATTAAATTTTATCTAAAACTACTTTACAACGGTTTTAAGAGTATTTTTTTTCTAAGTTTTCTGATATTTCGACTACTTTTCGTGGCCACGTTTAGTTGAAGTTTGTGCCTATAAAATCAAATTAACGAGGTGTGAAAAACCATAAAAGCTGTACATAACTGTCGTGAACTTTTTAGAAAGTCATTAATTTAACAGACTACTACTAGACTACTTAGTTACAGACAACACAGGTATTTTAAAAAAACTAGGCCAATAATAACACTTTCATATGAAAACTAAGCAAGATTTTATTTTAATTAAATAAAGACAATTAATGATTTAATTAATTAATGATGCCATAAAATTTATACTCACAATATTAAAATGTATTAGTTATATTCCAATTCAAAAGTTCTTGTTCAAAATAAGTTCCACTGGAGAACATTTTTTGAAGGTCATGCATGTAAGACAAAATTTAAGTCTACTTCCTATTCTATGTACACTGTACGTACTATGTACAGTCTACAACCTGCAATTAAATAATATTAGTATAGAGACTAGAATTAAATCACGCAATCACGCAAACAATATCGCTAATTTCATCAACAGTAATATAATTTACTTCTGTTTACATTCCCCAATAGCGTTTGCTCGTTATACCAAATATATTTAAAAAAGCATCCAATCATCCTGATATCAGCAATAACTAAGCTTCCATTATTAATAAAAATAATATCATCCCACTCATCCGTCATGAAGATAAAATATCCATACTCAAGACAATAATGGCCCTATTCTTTTATTAATTCGACGCCATCAATTCTCACATCTATTATTATGAATAATGAATATTAATGTCTACTCCATATCTTTTTAGGCATTCTCGTAAACCAATTATCTTTGTGTATTTCGTTGGGTTGGGTTAGAGTGTCCTATATCATCATATGTATAGCAATCGGATTCAACATAACGACACTTATTTCGGTATACGGCGATATAGGTATTATAAGAAATAAACTAACAATACATTATACTAGGATATGCCCGCGATTTTGTCCACGCTTTATACGAAAAGTACTGCAGCATTAAAAAAAGAATTTAAGCTATCGTTTTAGTGGAAACTTTGTCGGCTAATTTTTATGCACCCCGAACAAAAAACGCTCTCGGGAAAATTCCCGCGGGATCCCTGGCATAAAAAATATCATCATAAAATTTAATAATTTGCTATCTATCAGTGAAAAAATCGTATTGGAATTAGATTTTTTTTCAATCGGGCCATTTTAGATAATTCCCAGAAAATTTCCCGCGAGATTCCCGGGTTAGAAAATAACGCAGAGTTTAATTGAATTAATTTCCTATTCAAAATAATTTAGAAAAGAAGAAAATTTAGAAAGCAAAAAAATGTATGTTGTGCTACGATAGGAAGAACTAAATTACTATGCTACATTTCAGCTTTAAAATCTAACTGTGTTGGTCTACCTCACATCATTAAGGTGACAGAATGAGAAAAAATATTTTCAAAAAAGTGAATATAACTTTCTTGTTTTTAAATATATGATTGTATATGTATATATATATGACTATGTATATATGTATGTATTTGTATATGTAATTCTTAAATTAGATAGAGTATTGATGCATATATTGCCTTTATCCTGCACCACCTACATCGCCTGATTCAAATTTCTTTAAGTTGCCTGGAAGAAATCGCTTTGAAAATATTGTAAAAGTAGTCTGTTTTTGTAATTGTATAGTTTGGTGTGCAATAAAGTGTTATTTCTCTCCCTATCTCTTACGCTCTCTCTCGCTCTCCGTAGATACTTACCTTGGGCGAAGGTGTGGCATGGGCGCCATCATAAACATACAAATGATCGTTGCAGTCCAGCTGCAGCAGGTCGAAGTGCAGCATGAACCGCTGCAGGATGCTGTGCGTCTGGAACGTGACTGTACAGTCCAGGTTGCGTTCGTTGCGCGACCAAAGCACCCCGCCATCCACCTTCCGGTACTGGCGTTGAAGGAAGTGGTCCTTGCATAGTGATTCCATATAATCTGCGAACAAGATATCGCTGTTAAGAAAACAATTAACTTTTTTTTTAAATATTTATTTTAACATATTATCACGCCTTTTTCCAATGGGGGTAGGCAGAGACTATATATAGATCGCAACTTGCGACGATCCTGACAAACAACTTTCGCTTCATCTACTCTCATTAACCTCTTCATACATGCACGTTTATGATATGCTTTTACCTGACCTCGTTTTAACACTTGTGTTATTTGATCATGGTGTGTACGTCGTGGTCTACCGTTACCAACTCTACCATTCAAAATACTGTCATACACTTGTTTTGTGATTCTATTTTCATCCATTCTCCCTACATGCCCTAACCACCTTAACATTCCTGTTTCAACTCTTGTTATTACATCTTTTACACTATTCCGTATAATATCATTCATGCTTACCTCACATATACTTTTTATTTTCCAACAGTTGAAATCATAAAAGTTACCAAGTAACGGTTAAAAAGAACCGGTATGGCAGTATCTTTTTCGAAAATACCGATAATTACATATATTCTTAAAGGTAATCGATAACGTTTTCAAGCCCAGCTCGTTTCTCATCTTCTCATCCCTTCTATCCCACAATTCCTATCTTTACCCTATCCTGTCTCCTATCATCATAGAAGCTGGCAATGCGTTGGTATCGCACCTAATGTTGCAAACTTCTATAGGCGACAGTAACCACATCAGATGGGTCGTCTATCTCTATACTAGCTTCAGAGAATAAAAAAACCTCATAAAAGGTTGCTAATACCGTAGAGCAGACCTCCACCAGAACAGCTGATAATGAAGCAAATACTAATGAAAGATGCATGACGTGACAGACATGTCAGGACCTCCCGCATCCGTGGCAGTCTTCATGTCCGTGACATAGCAGACAAACTACAAGAGTGTCGCTTACGCTGGTACGGCCACGTTTTACGGAGACCGGCTAATTATGTGGGAAACAAATGCCTAGCCGTGCTGCCTCCACCAGGTCCCGGTCGAAGGGGAAGGCCCAAGAAATGCTGGCTTGAAGTTGTGCAGGATGACATGCGTACCAATGGACTCAAAATGGAGGATACTGAATACCGCGCGAAGTGGAGTAGAAAAAGTAGGAAAGCGGACCCTGGGCGTCGGAGTGAACGCTCCGAACGCAACCAGGATTTAACGCTCGGATGATGATGATGACATGAAAGATGCAGAGCTCTCCCCGTCTACCTACCAAACCCTCTTTCAATAAACCGAAAAAGCAATAGAAGAAATTTTCATTTAGAAGCAACATTACAGAATTCATTCCAAAAATATTGCCCAATAAACTAACCCGTTTACCGATTCCCATCCGGACGTAGCAATTTCATTTAAAGCTCACAGACAGATTTTAATCTTATCTGCTACATTATAAAGTATAGATTCGTTTGGCATAATCTCCTTTGCCGTACACACATCGAGAGATAAAACCTTTATCAATTTAATCTGCGAAAGGTTTATCAGTTCTCGCGTCTTTTGAATCAGTCCGTTTTCTGAAGAGCACCAGATAAGTAGAATAGAAACGTGTTACGAAGCTGCTGAGCTATGTAAGTCTTTCACGTTTAAGTAAATAGATACCAGATTACATTTACCGGATAACTTATTCAAGAAGAACATTTTGTTAATATTAAAGTTCATTACAGCCTCCCGGAACCCGGTCATAACTTGATCGCCTTACTCGCAAGCTGTCCATTCTCGGTTGCGAGTGATTCACTCAGTACAAATGTGCTGCTTAGAGCGATTTACATATGATTAACTATGACGATGATCTATGATCAATAGACGATAGACTACTTGACTTGTTTTTTTTTATAACAACTCTACGGAGTCTAGTTCTGTGCCCTTTTTCACAATTTAATTTTGGAAAAAGTTTAGAAGTTATACACTCTTATTTGTTATTTTTGTTATTGTGTGTGACGTCTATTGAATGTATGTTTGTGTTGTGGTGTACCTTAAGAATAACTTAATATATTAATTTATTCTAATTTTAATACTAAACTTATACTAATGTAGAGTGTATCTGTTACATGCTGGTGTAGTGAGGAAGTGCATGTACAGTGTGTGCCTTATGTCTACCTATATGTATTAACGTAACTAGTGCCATGTGTGTTGTTTTTCTGTTGCTATGTCGGGGTGATTAATTTTTAGGCCCTTTGTGTGTCTTGGTTTGTTTGTGAAGTGTACGTGTAATGCAATGTGGTGGTAGTGCGCGTTGGTGTGAGTAGTACTACTTGACTTGTTGTCTTATTGACTGCGCGAGATTCACGGGAAGACAACGCGGTGACCAACCGTAGACGACGGTGCTTGTCGAGTGCCGGGTGGCTTCATGCAGCTGTATGTCTCTACCAGCATGCAGTTATAAACATTAATCCAAGACCTAATTGTCATACAATAAGCGTGCCAATGATCTTACAATAGAGGATGCTAAAACTACGGCAAGTGCAGAAAACAGAGCAAAATATACGCTGGATTACAAAATGGATAGTCAGATTCAAAACTGGAATGATTATGAGACAGGCGAAGTAAATAATACAAGAAAACTTATTAAACTATAAGCAAATCGGAAGAATTATCTGAAATATTAACTCTAGGACACTAGGTATACATAAATATGTAATTTCTATATAAATTTCCTTGTGAAGCTAGATATATAAGTAATTACATAAAATGCAAACGCGTTTATATTTATTACTAACAAAATATCTACTTTTATCTTATTCATTGTTACCGTATTACAGGAATAGATTTGTAAACCAGAAGTTCAAAAATTCTCGGTACCATTTCTAGAATAGTTGAATTAAGTAAAGCCAGTCGGAATGTTATTGCTGATAATTCTTGAGCGCAGAACAAATATGTTTGGAATGTTTAATCTTATTTTGACGTGCAATACTTTATTGTAATTAGAATAGAATATACTTTATCGCAAATAATGTTTCAAAATAAATTCATACAAACAATCGTAATGATAAGTACAATGGGCGGTCTTATCGCTTGGAGAGATTTCTTCCAGACAACATTTGGATGGACAGAAACTCTATATCAATGGGGATAGGTATGCAATAGATATAATATGAAGAATTTAAAAATAATTACTACTGAAAATCTACACTTCAATATCACTTTATCTGTGCAGGAACGGAGAAAGAATACAATTTCCTGCGGCCGGGCGGCCCGTCGTAAGAGGCGACAAAACAACCCACAGCCAGGTGGTAGGGCATTTGCCCGACTGGATGGCTACCACCCCTGGTCTAAAGTATGCCGCCATAACAACCTTGATTTGTGTTCCGGCATTAGTGACCAGGTTCCAGTCTCCCTAAGAGAGCAGCAGCGCATTTGTAGCACTTTTGGTGTTGCAAATGTCCATAGGCGATGGTAACCGCTTTCCATCAAGTGGACCGTCTGCCTGTCTGCTGAACTTTTGCAATAAAAAATAAAAGCCCGCCTTTCGAATTTTATTACATCGCTCTTCACTCAATCGCTGTCCACTGCTAGACGTAGACCTCCCCAAGTACGCGCCACATATCCCTGTTTCCTGTCTTTCTTATCTAGCTCCTGCCGGCGACCTTACGTAGATTGTCCTAAACTACGTTTGCCGATACGTGATCTCCACTCCGGAACTTGTTTGCTCCATCGACCGTCCGTCCTGCGACAGAGGTGACCGGCCCACTGCCACTTCAACTTGCTAATTTTGTAAACTATGTCGGTTACCTTAGTTCTCTTACGGATGCCCTCATTTCTGCTTTTATCCATAAGAGAAACACCTAACATAGCTCGCTCCATAGCCCGTTGAGCGACTTTGAATTTGTGGATCAGTACCACTGTCAGTGTCTATGTCTTGGCACCGTATGTCATGATAGGTAGGACGCACTGCTCAAAGACTTTCGTCTTCAAGCACTGTGGAATGGTCGACGAGATGACCTGCCGAAGCTTACAGAATTTCTTACATATCTCTTATTTATTTTTCAGGGCTGGCTACGGCGCCATACTAGCAGTGATCATCCTGCTCCTGTCTTTCTCATCAACAGCACCAACTCCTCGTGTTCTTGGAACTATGGTGTCAGGAGACACAACCGGCTTAGAGGTGCCAAGTGACCTAATGGCAGGTACTGGAGACGGCTCAGGTGCTATTCAAATAGTTGTAAACATTCGAACTGATAGTATGGGAAATATCGAAGTTAATACAAATTAAAAGACTAAAATATATTTAAAGAACGCTGAAGGTAAAGAACAAAATAAAGAATTACGGTCAAGTGGCTAAAATCCTTCGGGCTCTAATGGAATAAGTGATACTGGTCAGAGTAAGACAGCATCCATCGTAAGTTACGCTACAATCTTGACACCTTATCCGTCGGTACTAATAGACTAATAAAAGTCGTCAAGTTCGAGGAGTATATTTTATACTTGTAATACAACTAATACAAATAGAGCAAGATAGATAGATAAATAACATTTTATTTCTCTTCAAAACAATTACAAAAGTACATATGTATAAAATCTACTTGGTGACACAAAAGATGACCTTATCACTAAAATCGATCAAATCCAGGCAACGTGACTTAAAGGAAATTCTTGACTTATCCGTAATTATTACCTACATAGCGATGGAAAAAGAAAAAGGATAAAAATGACATACACGGACAGCAGATTTTCAATGTAAGATAGAGTTAGAGAAGCAGAATTAAGTATAGTTTGATATAAAGATCCAATTGATATCTTGACAAGTATTATTACAGAGAAATATTTGGGAAGTGACGCGTGAGATTATCTGTATAAAACTGGAACAGATGTGCCCACTTGAAGAAGTAAGACGTGAAAGTTTTATCACGTTGAATAATTCAGTGATAAATATCTAATAGTGTATAATCTAAACACTTGTGAATTATGTGAATTCTTTTTAAAGTGCACACTAAATTTATCGAACAACTCTAAATTCGCAACAGCCTCGTTCATATTTACATACTTATATTTTACTCGTATATATACTTACATATTAATATTACCATGTAAAGATTAAATAATTAAGTAGATACTATTCATAACAGAATATAATAAATCGAATAAATTCATCTTATCATAATAGATATTAAAAAATACATTTGATCTGTGAGTAAGATGTACTGTTTGAAATATTCAGTCTACAAGTATTATATTGAATGAAAATGTTAAACAACTAGCAGCTACCTGTCTAATATCAGGTGTAGGTTTATAAATTTAAATCTTTAGTATACAAATCTCAACAAAAAAGTTACAAATGTTTCACAGAAATTTGATTTTGAATTAATATACATTTTTATATACTAGCAAGAAGCGGTATTTTAAGAGGGCTCGCGCAGTTTTCTTCCTGTTAATAATTAATTAATTATTGATTATTTATTTGTGCTTAACCAAAACCATCCGGCGTATTTTTAAACTACGTTCTGTTTACATGTTTACATCAATGTTAGTTCTTTAGTTCTCGAACAGATGGCGGTAGTAGTAACAGTAAAGTTTATATTACATGTCTTATTGGTTTTATAATTTTCGACAGATGACGTTAGGACTACAATAAACTTCCAATTAATAAAATTGTTACATCTTTTATTTTTTTAATGTGTATAAAATAATATTTTTTGATAGATCTAGAAATAAATTGAAATTACTATGTCAAAGTCCAAATCTGAAAGTGTGATAGTTTCTCAGTAAAGTGTACCACAAAAATGCATAGATTGTGGGATAGAGGATATGATAAAAAATGTTCCTCGGAGAAATAAATATTACATGAAAACTTGTCTGAAACAAAACTTTTTTTTGTGAAACATTCGTAATTTTATTGTTGAGATTCGTGGAATACGGATTTATCACAAGTAAATTCTGTCAATGTATGATTTTAACATTTTCATATGTTAATATTTGTTAGAATTACCACGCGCTGCAAATCTGTCAAATCCGTCTAGCCGCCTTGGACTAGCGTACCTAGCGGCTATACTCAAATTCACATTCAATTTTTTTACTCAATGTAAGTTCCACTGGAGAACACTTTTTGAAGTTCATACATGTAAGTTTAAATTTAATTGTAATTCCTATTCTAGTATACCGCTTCGCAACTTGTTATTGCTGAAGCGGCAAGAAACGCCCAACAACACGTCTAGCTAAACATTTATTAAATCAATCTTTTTTTTTTTAATTTTATTCATAAATATGTTATACAATTACTTTTCGAAAAATTAATGGAGTTGTAGCAAACCGTGCCTACTAAGTAAGACAGACATAATAAAAGAAATAAAAAATATTGTTATAGTTATAATAATTACATCTCTTACTAAAATTTTATATTGCCATATTGATTCTACACTTCTATAGTGGGAAACCCCAGCCCAGCAGTGGGACGTTTATGGCTTGTCTATACTAATATATAAAGCTGAAGAGTTTGTTTGTTTGCTTGAACGCGCTAATCTTAGGAACTACTGGTCTGATTTGAAAAATTCATCCAGTGTTAGATAGCCCATTTATCGAGTAAGGCTATATATCACACGCTAAAACCAATAGGAACGGAGCACCACCGAACAATTCAATTCAACATTTCTTAATACGAGTATGTGGTACAATATTAGAATATCAACTAAGACGTATTTACAATGTTATTTTAACTGAATAGAGATGTTCTAAGGCATTTCAATATTTTACCTCGGCTTTGTGTACGGTGAGCGGCATCTGTGGGGAGTGGGGTGTAACGCGAGAGGGGCTTCCCACAAAGGCTATTTACTTAATATTTTGGATTCCACTGTTCCCCCGCTATTTGTATTTTATGTGCCACGTGAAACATGTACTGTTTTCCCATTTAAACACAGTGTTTGCTGCCTCGTTTACTTAAAAGGCTTGTATTTCGTATCGAGTTTCAGAACGAGACACATGTATGTACATACATATATTCTTGCAACAGGGGAGCGGATACATATGTAGCAGCGAGAGATAGGGGCTAAATAATACTCCAGATGGCAGAGAGTTGAGAGAGTAGTATTCACTCGAGTGTTGATGAAAACTGATTTATTTTGGAAACGGTAACCTAAGTACAAATATTATCAAGTCGTCTTACTACTACAATATATAGCACAGTATGTGAGCGGGACGGATGATGTGCGAGCGAGATAGAGCAACTATTAATATGTGCGCTCCCGCGTTACGCTAGCCAGTAGTGCGTTGTCCGCTGCGGTGACAAGACGTATGCAGCTCCCATACACATGACAATATATCTAATATCTATAATATTATAAAGTACTAAACACAGCTTGTCTGTACATTAAAGCTATTTAAAAAAACGATGCCATTTTCGACAGCAAATTCTTAGGCCTGTGCGCTACTTTTTATCCTGTAAATCTTGCGGGAATTATTATAAAATGGTCAGATAAAAAGAAAATCGAATTCCAATGTAATTTTTTTTCCAGGAGCGATTTGTAGTTGATCTGGTGCATAAAAATTAGCTTATTCCGAAACTATTTTCACTAAAATGATATCTTACATTACTTTTTAAATGCTGTCGTGTTTTACGTCCTGGGAATACCGCGGGAATTTAAAGCCAAGCGTGGAAGAATAGCCGTTAAAATAACATGTTATCATCTAGCTTTTAAAATAACATAAAAAAAAATAGCTTTGAAACAATATTTAATGCGTAATTTGACTAATTTTACTTGTACCCATTTATGACGTCATAAGTAGGTAGGTAAGTAAGTAGCTAGGTAGGTAGGTATCTATGAGGCCGCGACGTTCTTTAAATTTTTAGAAGTATCTCGAATGACTTGATAATCCGCTCCCTATAGCTGATTTGACATTTTATGTTCCAGTTATTTTGGTGTCAAATAAAATTGATTGTAATAGTTCTAAATGAATAATTCTTCTTTCTAAATTTTAATAACATTTATTCGGACGGATCGGACGAAAACCAACAATGAAATGTGTTTGAGAATAGCCTCTAACATTGTTGTCAGAAAGTACTTGGATTGCCACTGTACAAATGTCCGAGTGCACTCGGTCCGAGCGTACTCTGACTGCGTTACTTGTTTCATATGTTATTTTTGTGATCTTTATTTTATATAAATTTAACTTCCATACCTAAAGGACATGAGTATGGATGGTTTAAATTTGGTGTAAAATCGGTGGAAAGTCTGACATTGTATTCCATCAGACTGTTTGCTAGTGGAGCTAAAGCTTAAATTTAGCTTCAACTAGCTTAGTAATTAAGTTATTGTTTCTTTTTTTTATATTTTTAATAAACAAACTTAACTTGATTGTGGTCTTTTATTAAATATTACATTAACGAACAAATTGTGTGAAATCTAAACTAATACGGTATTAAAGGTAAGTTTTAATCTAATACAGTACTGGATAAACAAGACTTATCGTCTTAAGAAAGGTGATTTATTTATAGTCATGACAGCGTTAATCCCAGTTTTTTTCCAGAGGTTATACATATCGATAATTTAATTATTTGTAACTATTATTGTTTGTTATGGATATATATTTTACCTCCCACCCATTTCAATATTATATAAAATTATTAGAGCTAGACATGTTTGCTGAAGAGATTCTTGCGCCGCTTCTTCTCTTCAAACCATAACATGTTGCGAAGTGGTGGTAAATTAGATTACGCTCCCATAGATAGTAACCATAAACAAAATTAAAACTAAATAATTAAAATGAACAAATTGGCGGCTCGTGGTTTTAGACACATACAAGATAATAATAATAACAGGCCACAAACTTCTCACTCCTGGGCTCGGGGCTCCCACTATAGGGGAACGGACAGTATACCCACCACGCTTGTCCAAGGCGGCTTGGCAGGTTTGACACATCGGTTATCTCGATATATATGCAAATTTCATCATGATGTTTCCCTTCGCTGTTGTTAGCACGTGGTAATTGTAACAATATGCACATTGAATCAGAAAACTGCCTAAATGGTGCATGCGTTCCTGCCAGGATTCGTACCCGCATCCTTTGAGTTTGGGATGCGTTGGATAGCCATTACGCTACCACAACTTTTACTCTATCTACATGCCCAAACCAAAATTTTAAGATATCTTAATATCTTGAATAGATTGATGATAGCTTGCCAATCACTGGGGAGACTGGGGAGGATGCCAACAATGGTATAGTGTCTCCTAATTATATAACATTAAAAACTGGGATGAACATAGAATAGTTATTTAGGTTTATGGCTTGGCAGCTAGATCTTAGATTACAATATAGTTTTTTCATTTTCGTAAGCCCGTAGCTCAGCTGAACTGAACTGGTTATCAACTGAAGCCATTCATCGAAGTTCTAGTGACAACTCAAAGGCCATTTTTGACTGTACAGTTCATATTTCTCCCAAAAACACATAATTACTACTCAAAAATTATTAATATCCTACAACAACTGTTCATTTTAGGGTAATTTTATATATTTTAGAAAATAAAATTGCACAGCACATCATCTAGTTCCAGTTACCGCCAAAAACTCAACATAAGATACTTTTTATCCTGGGCAGTAGAATATTTTATACGCAATACACATTCGACATTGAGCTAACTTGTTTGTTCTAAGTTTGAAGTGAAATCCACCTGAAAATTTCATTTTTATGTCACAAACAGACAAAAGTGAAAATTATGGGACCACTTTTACTTTGAAAGTAATAAGAGGATGAAACAATTATTATTCCACCAGCATCATCCGTATTTGAAACTCGAAGGCATCCATTGGGGTGAGTTAGGGTGGGGTGGGGTGATAGCCACCCCTCCGTCATTTTTATATAATTTCATTATTGGGATGAATGTTAATAAGATTCCATTTAGGTTTACTTTTATTGGAATCTTTGGCAATTATGTAAGTTCGTATTATCTTCTTATATATAAAATTCTCGTGTCACAGTGTTAGTTACCATACTCCTTCGAAACGGCTAGACCGATTCTCATGAAACTTTGTGTGCATATTGGGTAGGTCTGAGAATAGGACAACATCTATTTTTCATCCCCCTAAATGTTAAGGGTAGTCCACCTCTAAATATATTTTTTTTTTATTTTATTTTATGGTACAGCATTAAAAAATACATACAACCCTAAATTTTCAACCCTCTACGATCAACCCCTATTTTTTGATAGCGATATTAGTATTTTTATAATTTGCTACTGGAGTGATTTAGATTTTAATTTGAACCAGGTAGATGGCGCTGCAATCGGCTACCAGAATTTAGGTGTACCATTTGGTCCCGGTAGATGACGCTGGAATCGGGTTCTAGATTTTTATTTTTTAAAGGCAGGACAACGTCTGCCGGGTACAGCTAGTAAAATTGTATAATTTTTATATTCTGTGCCCATTTTGGCAAAAATGGAATAATTTGGTTTTCTTTATTTCTGTTTGTCTGATACTTTTTTAAGTCACTTTTATTGCATGAGTTCAGCAGACAGGCAGACCGCCCACTAGATGGAAAGCAGTTACCATCGCCTATAGACATTTGCAACACCAAGGTGTTACAAATGTGCTGCTGCTCTCTTAAGGGATACTGGAACCTGCCCACTAATGCCGGAACACAACCCAAGGTTGTTATGGCGACATACTTTAGACCAGGGGTGGTAGCCAACCAGTCAGACAAATGCCCTACCACCTGACTGTGGGTTATTTTGTCGCCTCTTAGGACAGGCCGCCCGGCCGCAGGAAATTATATTCTTTCCTCCGTTCCTGCACGAATAATCTATAGTCTCTGCCTACCTCCACGAGAAACAGGCGTGATAAAATGTATGTATGTAAATAGTAATTCAATAACTGCGAGACATGGGATGGCTAATGGGGAGGTTGGGGGCAAGCGAGCCAAGTTGCGCCCAATATTTATGTCATATCGGTTACACGTCAAATTATTGTATATAGATTTATTCATTTTGTTCTTTCTGATGTTACGATGTAAGCATTTATGCGTATATTTTGCGACGTCTCGACGCCTCCAACACAATGCAATTACAATTCAAATTAAGTAATTTCTTCATCTCCATAGAGTAGGGCGTCTGCTCGATACGATAACTTTTTAATTTGTTAGTCTGTTGTCTTTTAAACTAACCGAGATTTAAAAATTCTTTCATTTCTAATGGCAGCTTATTATAAACTAAGAGACCCATAACATACAGCGTCTTACTCATATTAGAATTAATGTAATGAACACGTCTTCGTCATGACAATATGAACAAAGGTTCGCTGGCACACGATAGTGTTACAATATCATAACACACAACAGTATATCCGTGCAGGAACGGAGAAAGAATACAATTTCCTGCGACCGGGCGGCCTGTCGTAAGAAGCGACAAAACACCCCACAGCCAGGTGGTAGTGTATTTCCCCGACTGGATGGCTACTACCCCTGGTCTAAATTATGTCGCCATAAAATCTTGAGTTGTGTTCCGGCATTAGTGATCAGGTTCCAGTCTCCCTTAAAAGAGCAGTTGTT
The DNA here is from genome assembly GCA_949752895.1 of Dendrolimus pini. Lineage (NCBI taxonomy): Eukaryota > Metazoa > Arthropoda > Insecta > Lepidoptera > Lasiocampidae > Dendrolimus > Dendrolimus pini. Next base: position 1,057,932 of record OX457127.1, on the reverse strand, counting down.
GCAAAGGTCCATAGGCGATGGTAACCGCTTACGGTCAAGTGGGCCGTCTGCCTGTCTGTTGAACTCTTGCAATAAAAAAATAAAATTTACGCGAACGATACCGCGGGCTAATGCTAGTTTAGTCGTAATTACTTTGTTTCATCCCCCTATTACTTCGGAGGAGTTACGCGTTCCCATGAACCGTTTTCACCTTCCGTTTCTCGGTGCTTTTATTAATACCAATCTCAAAGGCACTTTACGAGGGCTTACTTTGTTTCAATTGAGAATCGCAATCATTTACTTTAAATTATGACATCTTAATTAAGACTTATAATACGTCTTTGTTAGTCAGGAAGAATTGATTAGAAGTGTTCTAAGAATAAGTCGTGGTAACGTAATGGGTAGCGCACGTGTCCTAAACTCAACCAGCAGCAAGCAAGCAGCTTTCTGACCTATAGCCTTACTTATAATAATCTCATTAAGAAACTTTTAGCCACCTCTTAAGTATATTAGGGTAATTATTACTATTAGGTACCTAATCAATGAGTATAGTATCTTTTTTTTTCACTTATTAACATTCTTTTTTGTTTGAGGCGGGGGAAATGCATTTCGCACACTACCGGGTCCTTTACCTACTAGGGATTAGACCAAAGCGACGAGAGGTGGCATCCACGAATGGAGCACCAGAGTCAAAAGACTCGAAGACACTCAATACTCCACTAAATCCACCCTCCTCCCATCTGCCCCGCGCTTATGGCAGGAAGAGCGCGAGACTTAGAGCATAGTTACGCCCCCGCTGATCTTGCGCATCAGTGCTTAAGAATGCCCCGGGAAAGGTAAAACTCACTTCGTCAACAGGGGTGAAGACTCCTCTGCTCCCTGAATGCTTTATAAACATGTATTAGCTGTTGTTAACCTAAGAGGGGTACATATAAATGAAATTTGAATGATAAACGTAGGTTGTAACCAAAATAATCGATTCAAGACCAGAAGAGAACGAAATTTGGTCAGTATTAACAATCGCCATCTTGCAGTCTCTTAAACTACCTTTCGACGTAGGTTATTTTTGACAGTTACTTTACCACCTCTTATCCTTAAGTTAAGTTAAGGAGTTTACGGGTAAGATTTTCACTTATCAGATGCTGACCAATTGCTTAAAATTTAAGAGATGATTATAAGTAAGGCCCACTAATGTGCATTTTGTTATAATTACCACGTGCTAACAACGGTGAAGGAAAACATCGTGATGCAACCTGCACATCGAGATAGCCGATGTGTCAAACCTGCCATGCCGCCTATTATTGTAAAGTTTCATCAAAATCCACTCAGTAGTTTTGGCGTGAAAGAGCAACGAACATACATCCATGCATACATTCTTACAAACTTTCGCGTTTATAATATTTGTAGAGATACTGCAGTTTCTTATACGGCAACACTTGTGAAAACTTTTATAAGCCAAGTTTAAGCCTAGGTTGGGTGAGTGAAAATTAATAATTTTGAGACTTTTCAATTCATATAACCGGATGTTATTGAACATAATAAAACTCAAATAATTTTGTCGGTCTAAGATGAGCCGCATTCATAAGCACATGAAGGCAGAACTTTCATTTTTGTAAAACCACCTTGAATCCCCTATAGGTTAAATTAACCTCGTTTTGGGCGCTATCTGGCCGATATTACCTTTATGAGGGCTCTACGAGCGCGCGACGCCCGGGCCCCGGGCCCCGGTTCCCGCTGTCGTGCCGCCCCCAATTTGGTACACACACTGTAATCAGCGGAACGATTTAAACCCAACCCCCGACGAAATTATGTCCAACACAAATAAGAACTAACGTAATATCAAATGACGATAATACCCATACAATGTTACTAAACGACTCCTTGTATCGTATACCCTTATTTCATGACTAACATGTGTCAGGGAAACTTAAAGCTGAGTTACATTGATCCAACTCTGTCTTTTCTTTCACCATATCCCTATTATCCCGACATAGCTCGCGAAATTAGCAAGTTGAAGTGGTAGTGGGCCGGAGATGTCTGCCGCAGGACCGATGGCCGATGGAGCAAACGAGTCCTGAAGTGGAGGCCGCGTCTCGGTAAACGTCGTGTCGGACACCCTCCAGCCCGATGGACCGACGACCTAAGCAAGGTCGCCGGTAGGCGCTGGATGAGAAAATCGGAAGACAGGGATGAGTGGCGCAGTCTGACGACGATACCAATTATTTGGGGTCCGCACAGTGTATCTTTTCCTTCCATATTCCTCTATTCTGACTACAAGTAACTCTATCACATCGTCAAACATTGCGACGGGCAGACGCCATAGTCCTCACAGTCCAGAGCCCTAGTTCCACTAGCAGTTCATCCTCATAGCCCAGGTACTTTTATTCTCATTTCTTATAATAGTCATACACTGACCAGGGCTTGTCCTTGGATGCATTATTATATGGTGTAGACAGGGATAATCGCCGGTCAGTGTCACGCCACATTTACATTGAATTTGTCAAGGGGCCTCTACGTGGTGGCCTTCCTATGGCCCCACGCAAGCCCTCCAAAAGTCCGGGTCATTTTTATGGTCATATTTGTGGTCTTCAAGGACATACAAAGATAATAGGACTACACGAGTTAGGCAATCGCGCACCCTGGGTTTGCCTACGAAAGTGCTGACCACGCATTGCTTGGTCATCGTTTAGGCTAATAATTAGATTTCAAGTTAAGTAGTTTATAACAGTGTAATTGTAATTAATTTAGTCTTGTAAGAACTGTCGTATAATAAACTTGTCTTAAGAAATTGTTTTTTCAAAGACTTCTCCGCGCCACCCTACTTATCTCACGTCAGAAGAGAAAATTTTGTATTTGAGCGTGATGATTACGCGAGTTCAGTACTTTTTCCCATACCAAAAGTGCCCAACGTGCCTAATGAAGTTTTCCTTTCAAAAACCACAGAGAGAACGTAAATTTTATTTGTATAGATAAACTAAGTCGGGATCAGATCTAATATGACAGTAAAATGGCGAAGCATCCACACAAGTACGCGGCGCCCTCTTAAGGACGCAGTTTACTATGTAAAATTGAAAAGGGACGATGGAAACTGCCTGTTTACGACCACCATGCTTTATGTGCCATAAAAATGGCCGGGAATTTATAATTTTTACCAGCACTGTTTATGTATTACGCTTTTGTCCGCCGATGGCTGCGTTTTAATCATTTTTAGAGGGTGCACACCCTTTTATTAAATTTCCGAACGGTATTGTCGTCGATGTTAATGATTTTGTATTGTTTTTGTGTTGTTTTTTAAACGGCATTTTTAATGTTGTGACTTTTTTTTGTATACAATTTGATGACTTACGAAATGGGCTTTTAGCGGGGACTAGGGGAAATCGCTTAGTAAAAGTCATGAGTTGTCAACTACTGGTATAAGTGAGAAGAGCGATATTCTGGATTATTATATTAACTATTGGTCGCCCAGTGGTCGAAATTCGCCCATAATTAATTTAAATTATAAGACTGGATGTTCACCCCCGTTTCCTAGAGCTCCCACTCTCAACTACGCAATGGTTCTCTAGAACATTTTATTCCGTGTATAACGATGTTCTGGAGGGAACTTTCCGCCACGGTTTTCCCCTTGCGTTATGATATGGGGTTTTTTAAGAAGGGCATTATAAAATTTCTTGGAGGTCAGCAACGCGTTGGCAACACCCCTGGTGTTGCAAACGTCTATAGGCGACAGTAACCACTTTCCATCACGTGGGCCGTCTGCCTGTTTGCCTACTTTAGGCAATAAAAAATGCTTGCACTTTAGTTGGACGTCACGAGATCTAGTACATGGTTACTGCAGGGTGACGCCTTCGTGCACAATCGTCCTGGTACACCCCGGGGAGCATAGTATACCTCATCATCGAGCAGAGGGGGTGGGTCCGCTGTTATCCCCGTACACAGTGGCCCACTCGGCCACTCCTTGAATGGTGGTAACTGGCGATCTGAATTCTAAATACTACCAGGAACCTAAATATGACCGAATAACCGTATATTAAAAGAATCCCATTATTTAAAAGAAATCTCTCAGAATGGCTAATTAACAGATGCTTATACTCACTTACAGAAAATTTTAATTCTAAATAGGGTTATATAAAAATATATAATAATAAAATAACCCGCAGGGGGACTTTATGACGAAGCCTTAGGTAAGTAGCGACACCTCGGACCCGACTCCGTGCTTGCCTTAGCCAGCCGTGACGCAGAGGACATTGCTAGAGTTCAAGACTCAAGCTCTAGGAGTGGAAGTGATAAATGGCACCACGTCAGAAGTAGCTTCGGTGAACCTGTAGCCCACCTTTCGACACCCCTTAGCCACTCACACCCATGTTGACCCTGTCTTCTATGGCATTTTTCCCTGCAGGGAGTAGCGATTCACCGTCTGGCCATTTTTCCATGTTCCCCGAACATTGCGACGGGCAGACGCCATAGTCCCCATATTCCGAGACCCCTAGTACCACTAGCAGTTAACCCCAATATCCTGGTACTTTCTGATCTCATTTCCCACAAAACATTGGCAGCGACTTGTCCTTGGGTGGATTTTTATATGGTGCAGACAGGGATAATCGCCGGCCAGTGTCACATCACATTTACATATAATTTGTCAAGAAGCCTCTGCGTGTTGGCCTTCCTATGGCCCCACGCAAGCCCTCCATTTTATGCCTGTGGGTCTTGAATAACTCGACGTGAGATTGAGTCTATAATTTAGGCTAACTGGCTAAATTAATTAAATTATATTATTAGAATATATCTGCAGTGTAAATGATGTTATAAATAATTAAATAAATATTGCTGACGTTCTATAAAAAAACTGTAAAAATAATATGTTTGTATAAAATTTATGAAATTATAATGATTGATTTACTTATGACATAATTGTTAACTGTAATTATGTAGCTAACAAATGTTATTTGTACGCTCTCGTTGGGCCAACTGTTGCTTCTTCATTCTATTTATACCAACTTTATGTACACAGTTTAACAATAAAGGTCCTTACTTATAATCGTTTCTTAAATTTAAAGAAACTGCTCAGCAACTGATTAATGAAAATCTCACCCATAAACTCCTCTTTAGTCGAATATTTTGGGTACAACCTACGTTAATCATTCAAATTTCGTTTATCTGTGCTCCTCATAGGTACACAACAGGTAATACACGTTTATAAGTGAAAAAAGAGATATTCATTGATTAGAGACTGATTCTGATTCTCTTACTTAAGAGATGTCTAATCGTGTCTTAACGAGATTATAATAAGTAAGGCTGAAAGTATTCTATTCTTAGGATAGGAGTGTGGCAATACAGTAGAAAAAAATGGAAAGTGTAAGAAAGAAAAACAAATAAGTAATAAAAGATATAACTACTACTACTAAATAGAAAGTAGTAGAATTTTTACATAATATAAAAGTTTAAATATTGTTACGACCGACAAAGGCCAATTCACACCTGCAGTTTATTACCTTTTCAGCATTTTGACTTCTTTTGTTTACTTTGTGTTTAAAATGTGTAATTAGAAAAACAGCCTATTGTGTATTGTAATGCTTATAACAGTCAATAGCCAGGTGTGATTCTTGGAAATAATTGTTATGCGGTCGAGTGTTGCGTCGAGACATATTGTATTGGTGCAGTATAAAACAATTCCCCAACTGAGAGATGAGGCAGTCAAACGACGATTACGATACGAGCAAGACGTGTATATTCGATAAGCTATATAGTGACGGACTTTGCGCGTGCTATTGAATCTTGCATCACGTTTGTAATAGTTGCGTCCAGTTATATTTGTACCTGAGTTATACGTGTTTGTATTCTAATAAATTCTATAGTCATTCCAACGGCATTTTAATTCGAGTCCCGTAACTCGTAACAATATTCTAGCAACCTGGACCCCAAGAGAGAGGTAGACAACGGCCGCGGCGTCGTATCAGTATACGTTCAGAGCGTGTACAACATTTAAAGATCTGCTTGAATGAGTTAAAGTGTGTCAACAAGTCTGACATCCTTGAAATACTTAGTAAAATGAGAAAATCGTTACGAGTGAAATTGGATGAGTGTAAATCGCTATATAGAGTTATTACGCACGAGTACACTCTGAGCGTGCGAACATTGCTTTCGTACAAATTAGCTTATTTATATAAAATGGACTGGATAGCTACTACACCTGGTCTAGAGAATCTCGCCATAACAACCTTGATTTGTGTTCCGGCATTAGTGACCAGGTTCCAGTCTCCCTTAAGAGAACAGCAGCGCAGCAAACTTTGGTATTGAAAATGTTCACAGGCGATGGAAAGCGGTTACCCTTTCGATCAAGTGGACTGTCTGCCTGTCTGCTGAACTCATACTATTAAAAAAAAGTAAGGATATATAATATAATAATATCAGCCCATAAATATCCCACTGCTGGGCTCACACTTCCCAAATATTTAGGGGAACGGGTAGTATTGTACTTGTTCAAGGCAGCTTGCCGGATTTAACACATCGGTTATCTGATATGTACAGATTTCATCGTGATGTTTCCTTAACTGTCAGCAGTGGTGATAAGTAGGATATATACTATGTTGTAAACAATTTTACAGCGGAATTATTTATTATTAATTTATTTATTTGCTAATCAACAACGAAACCTTAAGCAGTTCTCTCCTCTTTATCCGTGCAGGAACTGAGAAAGAAAACAATTTCTTGAAGCCTGGCGGTCTGTCGTAGGGGCGACAAAATAACCCACAACCAGGTGGTAGGGTATTTGCCCGTCTGGATAGTTACCAACCCTGGCCTAGAGTATGCCGCCATAACAACTTGAGTTGTGTTCCGGAATTAATGGCCAGGTTCATTAAAAGAGCAGCAGCGCATTTGTAGCACGTTTTACCCACTTATGTAATACAAAAAATAGCTACAGAATCCTAAATAAACACATAAGTCTTTCGCAGAAAAAAATCTACAGTATATTTTGCATATGCGTAATGTTAGTCAATTCACTCTAAACGAAGTCGGCTAAGTATAAGTACTTTAAGAGGGTAGAGAAGGTAGAGGGTGGCGGGAGGCGCGAGGGTATCGACCCGCGCCATCATACCCCGCGGTCGTTCACCCCGCGCCCCGCGTAGCCGTAGGCGCCCGTAGCGCCGTAGCCGCGTAGTGTCGTAGCCGAAAAGGGAATCTCTTTTTATTATATTTTTTCTTGCCGATTTGTTTTCAGTATTGTTTGCTTATCAAACGGTACAGAAATGAAAGATAACATTTTATTCACGAAATGAAGAATATCTGAATGTTTCTGTGAATGGTCGTTTTAGTTAATGAATAGATCGTTATACAAAAATAGTTAAATCTTTAAATCATTTTTGTACTTGAAATCATTTTGATGGTTTGTTAGTTAGTGCCTAAATATAAACAATACATGCATATTGTCACGCCCGTTGCCATTGGGTTAGGCAGAGACGATGACTCTCCACTTGCTAGAAACCTGACAAACACTTTTCGCCAGGTTATTTTAAGTTTAAAGTTGATTTTAAACTTAAAATAACCTCGATAAATTAGCTTGTTTATGTTTAATTAAACTTGACTACAGATAAAATAGAATATCGCCAGAAAGCAAACGAATTAGTTCTCGTTCTAGACATTAAAAAAAATCATTCCGTTGCACAGGTACACCGATTACTCTGAGATTTATGATCCGATTTACGTGATGCTTCTTTAGTTTGATGCGGAATAGTTGCCATTTGGTTCCATAAAAATTAAACATAGTTTGGCCCAGTAGGATTCATTTTACGATCATTGTTTTGTTCCCGTTTCTTGGGACCTATATTTTTAAGGCGCGCGGCACCTTTCGTAGGCCTACCCATAGATAGACACTAAAAAGTAACAAATAAAAAAAAACCGACTTCAAAAACTAAAAAGTATAAAATTTAATTTAATTTATTTCTAAAGCTATTTCTAATTATAATATATATTATGTAAAACATCTTGAAGTCGGTGCAAAGTAAAACATAAAAATTTCTTTATTTTGAAAATTACTAAGCACCGACTTTAAGATGTTTAAGATAATATATATTAAAAATAAGATATTATAATTAAAAATAGCTTTAGAAATAAGTTATTTTATTCTTTTTAGTTTTTGAAGTCGGTTTTTTTAAACGTAGTTTTTTTTTATTAATGCATAATTTTAAAAAAAATTGCATTCTGCATTCCTTCTCTATATAAACTATAAGTGTGAAATTTCATACACCTCCGGCCCCGGAATTTTCGTAAAAATGGGTACAAAGTTTTTTTTGTGCAGGTCCAGCTGAATAGCCGCAGATGGCTGTTCCAGCGATACCGGACTTTGGGGGCTTCCCGACTCCATGGCAGCGGAGGCGTTCAGCCCGGAAGCCACGCGCTCGAGGAGGCACCTCCTGTGAGGTTCGACCTCGGCGCGACCGCTGTGGGGAAATTACTCTATCGGATTAAGCCATGAGAGGCTGAATGACAGGCTGAAGTGTACAACAGGGACTCGTTATCGACTCCGTAGTCTATCTTAACTACCGCTTCGTAACGTGTTATAGCTTGAGGAGAAGAAGCTAGGGTACAAAGTTTTTGCTCCACATATTAATACATAGATAATCTTGTGAATGTTTCCATGTAGACAACGTCGTTGGTTTCAATATTATTACTTGATCTAATTGTGACTTTTTATTTCGTATGTTATATTGTAGCTGATTTTTGTTCCTTTATATAAATAAAATAAAAGAACAACAACACCTGTATCCAACTACATTTAATGGAATTAAAAAATACTGTGGCGAATGATGGTGGTACCATCTAGTTAGTTTAAGAACTTTTAGAAAAAGCTAGAACATTCTGGAAGGAAAAGACAAGGACGGATATATTTTAGAAAGGGATAGACGATGAACGAAAGACAGAGATAGATAGATGTTAGAAAGGGATAGATGTATAAACGGAAGTTCTCGAACAAGAAGGTTCGGGAAGGAAGAGACAGAGATAAATAGGGTTCCAGAAAATTCTTCCGGGTATGTAAACAGCGTAAGGCGCGCCTACTGGGGAGTTTAGAGTTGAGTTCAGTTCAAGACAGTGTAGCGACAAGTGCGATACGAAAGAGTTGGAAGAAGAGTTTAATAGAAGACACTGACGAGTTTAGTGGTGATTTTAGTGACAAGTTCGAAAGACGAACCGGAAGCGAGCTACACGCGGCAATATCGGAGGTGAGCACTGCAGTAGCAGGAGGTGATCTACGCAATCTCAGCGACGGTTTTGTGAGCGAGACACCTTGTTGTCGGGACTGTACATCGTTAGTCGTGCGTATAGGGGCAACCCTGCAGAGAGGTATTACGTGCGGCTGTGTTAGTCAATAAAAGCGTTTAGTTAAAAACTGGTGTTTTCTTCCAATCTATAAGAGCGTACCCCCGCTCGCACGTAACAATACTAGTGGTCGCCCAGTGGTCGAAATTCGATCATAAATAATTTAAGTTATAATTTTGAACATTATTAAGGTTCTAAGGACTATACTTCTATAATCACAGATTTCGCCAAGGCAACAATAAATAAAACAGTATGTTTGCTTGTGTGTGTCAAATACATGGTAGTGTGTGTAATGTTTTTTTTATTGATTTTATGCAGTTTCAAAAAATATTAGCATTCTGCACTCATTCTCTATGTAAACTATAAGTTTGCGAAATTTCATACCCCTCCGCCCGGGCAATTTTCGTAAAAAGGGGTACAAAGTTTTTGCTGTTTTCTTGCTTCGTGTATTAATATATAGATTTCATTTCATCTTTGTATGAGGAATAGTACATTGATATTTGACCCACTCCAAACTCATGTTTGAGGCCTATAAATAGATTCGTAGTATTCTACTCGGAAAACACATTTATTATTGAAAATAATACGTAACGTATTACGTACGTAACGTACGTAATACGCGGAAGACGTGAAGGGACATATTGTACCTGTATAATATTCTACACTAGGATATTTTCCGCGGCTTCGCCTGCAGAAAGTTGAGATCGGTATCCCGCTGAAGCTATCTCATTTTTCTTTGCTTTGCCTTAGTCTAATCCCAGTAAAGGACCCGGTAGTGTACGAAATGAATTTCACCCTGCCTCAAAAAAAAAGTGTTATGGATACCTGCATTAACCGGTTCGAGAATTAATTTCTCTATATGACGACTGTTTTTAATATAATTTACCACATGGCTGCGCTTTAAAAGTGTGCAGCAAAAACCGGTCAAAACCAACTTATTCAACAAAACTTATTTAGCGAACTTTTGTTACTACAAACCGTGTAAATGAGGTTAAAGTTAGAACAGAATTGAAATAAATAGCTCCCATAAATTTAGGTTATAACCGGGCCGAGTTTTTTTCCGATCACTCTTTTAAAGGGTATCAGTCGGTTATAACCGGTTTTATTAACTATTTCGTTTTGAATGTAAACCCTAAAAGTAAGGGTTTTACATAAAAGAAAGAAAGAAAGACTTTATTTGAAGAGATAGCGACGTAATTACATTCCTTACACATTATATTATATACAGAGCATATTTTGAGAATTGATACGCCGCATTTTCAGCAAACAGGGTTTGCACTCAGCATATTGCTGTGCCGGAATTATATCCGAGATAACACTGATTTTCAGTGCAAGCCTTCCTTTTGGCGTACGACCAAAATTACCCAATTTTGTTAAATAATAATTATTAATAAGAAGAATTCTACTTGAGTTAGTACATGAAATAAATTTAAAAACCAACAATAAAATACTTTGTTAATTTAATGCTAAAATAAATACCCGTGTAATAACTTGTATCAAATCATCTATTCAAATATAATTCAATAGTGATTGCTTAGTATTACAATATCCTGTGTACCACGTCACTGACATGAGGCAACATGTGAATGAAGTGTCACAACCTATAGATATCTAATGTGTTATTTTGCTGTAAAGGTATGAAGTGTTTAGTTTATTTTATATCCTGAAATCAACCGGATTATTCCGTTAGAACTATTTTCTTATTCTATCTCTTGGCCTGGCTTGGCCTTAAGAGAGACTTTGCCTCTCTCTGCGTATTCTATCGACTGTATAACGGGAAATGTTCCGAAGAACTGTTTTGAATGGTGCCTTTGTCCTCTTTCTACCATCGCACCGCTCGCCATCGGTAAGGAGTTCACCCCCACTTTCTTGAGCCGCTTTACTCAACGGTTCTGTAGAATGTTTCTCTTGTGCACCGTGGGAATTTGGAATGAGCTCCCAGCCGAGGTATTCCCACAGCGCTACGATATGGAGTTTTTCAAAAAGGGTGTCATAAAATTTCTTCGAGGCCGGCAGCGCGTTGGTGTCATATCTGATGTTGCAAACGTCCATAGACGACGGTAACCGCTTTCCACCAGGTGGGCCGTCAGCCTGTTAGCTGTACTCTAGCTATAAAAAAAAATATATACATCTCACTCAGCATGTGTTCACGTGCAACTGAAAACTTGCTGTGTCGTACGATTGCGCTTTGAAGGCGTGCGGCAAAAACCGTTCAAAACCGGTTTAAAAAAACCTGTTTAACGAACTTTTGTTACTAAATCGCCAAAACAGTACTGAGGCTATAACCGGTTCCCCTTAGTTCCGGGTTCCCAAGCCCTGACTATCCCAATTCAGTATATGAAGAAGCTATCTACACCCAACCAGTCTTGAATACCAAGTGACCAATTTATAAAGAAATTAGCGCTCGTTCACGTACTTTTGATCGAAATATTGAGCGCGGAAACATGATACCGTCGTCGTACGTGACCCCAATACTGATGTCGCAATTTTGACATGAGCTTAGTGTGCACTGAGGATACGCCGATAAAGAAATAAAATATCACTGTACAAGAAATGTTTAAGGAGTAAGCTCGAAGATCATTCTCATATAATTTCATATAAATCAATATACATTTTTACTTTCAATAAACAAGAAACTCGCATGTAGTATACACAATACACATATCACTGTCTCATAACTTACTTGTAACGCGAGTCAGTCTTGTGCACGGCCTATACAGTATAATTATAGAGTGGGAAAATGTTGGAAAATATCTTTTAGTAAAAGATTGTGTTAGCTAATCGTCATTTTTTATTGAAGTGAGTTTAAAAATGCATTCCACATAATAATGACTTATTTCTCTATGACATTAAATGAGGTTTTACAACAGAAAATAAAATATTGTTACTACTCTGGTCTGACAAAAACAAATTCCACTCCTAATATTTATTGGCATACGTTTCTAGAAAACACCCTATTGTTCTATCGTGTTCGTTTACGGCCGATTGCGGTTGAATCATTAGCCAGATGTTGGGGATTACGTCTTCTACGATTCGGGCACATTTGTATTTATGAGGTATAAAACGACGGCCTGATGGAAAGAGGGTCCAGTCAAGCGATGATTATGATATGGGCGTGGCGTGAGTACTTTCGGAAATCTATTAATGACGGACTTTGCGCGTTTTATTGAATTACGACCTTCTGCATTACGTTTGGATTTGTTGTGTTCGGTTATATTTATATGTTTTATACGTGTTTGTATAGTTCTAATAAGCTCTATAGTAATCCCAACGGCATTTTAATTCGAGTCCTGCATAACTCGTAACAATATAATACTGGTATTGTTTTAAGGCTGTTTTTGTTTATTTATTTACCTTGTTTACCAAATAATATGTTGTGTATAATATCGTTAAATTTATTATATGTATAATATGAATATTTGTTACATATCAATTTTATGTTATAAATATTAGTAAATTTATTGAACTAAATAATAATATAATTTTGTATTAATAATATAATGTATAGTTTGCCGTGAGTTGTCTCTAGGTACAAGGGGAAGATCAGTGTTGGTCTAACAGATCTACATTTTTGCTGAGCTTAATCCAATTTTTAGGACTTAATATGTATATCTTCTGCTACTTTGTCGTTGTTTTCTCTTTTTTAATTATACTTTATTTATTACTTCGTTCCTTTAATGTGTGCGTGCGTGCGTGTGTGCGTGCGTGTGTGTGTGTGTGCTAGCGTAGGTTGTACCCAAAATATTCGACTAAAGAGGAGTTTATGGGTGAGATTTTCATTAATCAGTTGCTGAGCAGTTTCTTTAAATTTAAGAAACGATTATAAGTAAGGTCCTAGATCTACATAAATAACATTTTGCAGGACAAGGGATTACAATCAGGTTTAATTCGGACTAGAAAATTCCACCGTTTCACTGACAAACACATCATCATGGCAACGCTAACGATGTTCCCCTAGCACGTACTAGCTATGTATATTATTATGAAGTTATAACCATACCGTGTCTGTATATTGAAGCATTAAAAACAACTGGAATGACTATATGAACACGATGGTTTTTAGCTTCCTTGACTGTTTGTCCGTTTGATCGGGATTCACGTAGAAACTACAGGGCAGATTTCGATGCGGTGTTGGCTGATCTGCAGTATTTTCCATCCCGGGAATCCGGTAGAAATTTTTCTGGGAACGGTATATAACTTGTTCGGGTGCGTAAAAATTAGCTTCTCCCGACAGTTTTCAAGAAAACGATAAGTTACATTATTTTTCAAAAGCTGCGGTGTTTGGTGACCCGGGAATACCGCGAAATTTTCCTGACTTGAAATTCGCAGGCATATAATGTGTAATAATCTAATAAAAGTTCTATGAAACCGCTTAGACAAGTCTGTATAGTAATATGAATTTAAGTGCTTAAGCCCGGTCAGGCACTCAGACTGGAACGCATTAGGCCACTAAGAGCCGTAATGGCTGGCGGCTTCGGCATCTACCCTCAAATGATCTGAACTCAATTACGCGGGGCACGCGGTGCGAATATATTGAGTGGATGGCATTTTGAGGCGATAAATACTATCTATTCAGTAATGTAGTAAGTAGAAAACAAAGAAAGAATACTAATTGCTGCGGTTTGTCCTAAGGTGACAGAAGAATTCACAGCCAGGTGGTAGGGCATGTCTCCCGGCCGGGCTGGAGGTGAAGGCGCAAACTAGCCCACACGGGCATTTGTCCGACTGGATGGCCACCACCTGGTCTAGAGTATGCCGCCATAAGAACCTTGAGTTGTTTTCCGGCATTAGTGACCAGGTTCCAGTAGCAAATGTAAATAGGCGATAGTAACCGCTTTCCGTCAAGTGAGCCGTCTGCCTGGCTGCTGAACTCGTGCAATAAAAAATAAATAAAAAATACAGTACGTACGATGGAAGAGGAATTTAAAAAAATGTATACGCATTATCTTCTCTTCCCACGTTCACCGAGCTGCCTTTGGTCGCGAACTCACCGGCGAGCTGTCAGTATAACCAGATAGATAGAGTAACAAGGTAATAAGGTTAAAAAAAAAATCTATACTGTAGTGTATTATATTTAATAAACGTAACACGCTTACTAGCCCGGTGGTCGGTGATGGGGAGTGCGGGAAGGGAGTCGCTAGCCGCTCACTCCAGTCCAGCGCAGTCGCTGTGTAACCGCCAAACGGATGAGTGCGTTACAAGCCATGTAGTTGGCGTTTTATTTGTGTACATACAAACCGAACCTCTACATATACTTATATTATTTATATTATTGTTGGAAAGATTTGTTTGTTTGCATTGAATAGGCTCCGAAACCACTGAACCGATTTGAAAAATGCTTTCACTGTTGGCAATCTTTTTTTTTTTTTTTGATGCGAGGGAAAATGCTAACCGATTTACGCACTCTCAAGGCCGTCACTAGGAAACGGCGCGCATCCACCGGGGGCGAGAACGCTAGCAATAGTATGCTTTGTTTGCGCTCCGTCCGCGATGGCTTGACACTGAGGAGTGTGGAAGACTCAGAGCGATGCCGCACGGGCGAGCAACCTCAATACCCACTAAAAACCCCCTCCTCCCTGTCGACCCTGCGCTTTTGTTGTGAAGGAAAGACTGAGATATAGAACATAGTTACGCAACAGTCGATCCAGCGCAATAAAGTGCCTGGAGTGTGCCCTGGGAGAACACACCCCACTTCGAAACGAGGGCAGATGAATCCCTTGCGTTGCCTAGTAGCAAGGGGCCCCTCGTACCGGAACCTAACTCAGGGAGGGAAGTAATGCGCGTACCTGCCTCTCCGGGTGCTAGCTGAAGGCCGGCGACCTCGGGTGGAGACATTAGCACGCGCTGCAGGACTTCGCTCCCTGTCCCTTTCTGCGGCCTCTTTGAGAGACATTACTGCCTCACAGAAAGTAACCGCAGACTCCCAGCGGTCGTCGCTGTGCAACATGGCCGTTACCAAGTCGCCAAGCGATCGGACGGCTCCTACGTGTGTCTCGAGCTCGAAACGCTGAGGCGTCCATGCAGCGCACTCAACAAGCGTGTGTAACGCCGTATCGGGTGCGCCTCTCCGCCTCCCCGGGTGCCAGCTGAAGGCCGGCGACCTCGAGGAGACGCATTAGCACGCGCTGCCGGACTCCTCTCCCTATCGCGTTCTGCGGCCTCCTTGAGTGACATTACTGCCTCACAAAAAGTAACCGCAGCCCCCCAGTTGTCGCTGCTCTGCAGCATGGCCTTGACCAAGTCGCAGAGCGAGGCGACCGGACCTACGTGCGTCTCAAGTTCGAAACGCTGCGGCGCCCATGCGGCGCACTCGACTAGCGTGTGTAACGCCGTGTCGGGCGCGCCGTACTGGCGGCAGTCCGGGGAAGGCAAGCAGCCCACAATGCGAAACAGATACTGATCGAAACAATCGTGTCCGGTCAGTATCTGAGTCGTCCTGAAGGTCAGGGTTCCGCTGGTGCGGGTCACCCATCTCTCCAGCTGCGGCCTGATTGCATCCACCGTATAGCCGCCGGCCACAGGGTGTTCGAGGTCACGAGACCATTCGACGAGGGAGCAAGCGGTTTCCCGTTTCCTGACTGTCTCTAATTCGACTTGACAGAAGGTCAGTCCTCTAGCTAGGGCATCCTGCCGGGTGCGACGAACTCTGGACAGGACGTCTGCCTGGAGATGCCAGGGCAGCTCGCCTGCCAAGACGGTCGCCGCCGACCACGACACTGTGCGGTACCCCCGTATGGTCCTCACGGCCAGAACCCACTGCGCGCGGTGCAGCAGGGTTCGGTTGTGGCGGTGAAGCGAATCGGACCAGACGGGCGCACCGTAGAGTGCCATACTCCTCAGGATGCCGGAATAAAGCTTCCGCGTCGCACCCCCCGGCCCCCCCACGTTAGGAAGAAGCCTGGAGAGTGCCATTTCCCGTCTAGAACTAGCCCAAGATATTTCATCTTGGGCCCTACTCTAATCGCCACCCCCTGAACTGTAACGGACAAGTCCGGGGGAGGATTCCGGAATTTCCTATGGAACATGACGGCCTCCGTTTTCGCGGGGGAGACCTTCAAGCCCAGTCTAGCTATTCGATCTACGACGATCGCCAACCCGTCGTTAGCGACGTCCACGGATTCCGCAAAAGACGCGGCGCGTGCCGTGAGTAGGGTGTCGTCCGCAAAGCAGATCAGCCCTACCCCGGGCCGGACCGTCACCCGAAGGATCCAGTCATAGCCTACGTTCCAAAGGATCGGCCCGAGGACCGACCCCTGTGGAACGCCGCACGCGACACGTCGCCGACCTAACACGTGATTGGCGGACTCACCGCCCTCCCAAAGGATATGCCGATCTCGCAGGTACTCGCCCAACAGCCTCGTGAGGTACGGGGGGACTCCGTGCGCGCGGAGTCCTTCCCTGATCGTCTCATGAGGGAGGCTGTTAAAGGCGTTCGCTATGTCTAGCGACACTGCAAGAACGACGTCCTTCGCTTGGACGGCTTCGTCCGTCAACGCTCACAGCGTCTCGAAGGCGTCCATCGTGGAGCGCCTCCGCCGAAACCCGAACTGCGTATCTGATAGCCCCGGCTCCACAGCGTCTAAGTGCTTCACAAGCCGCTCCGCCAAGATCTTCTCGAAGACCTTGGCGACCTCGTTCAGCAACACTATGGGCCTGAAGGCGGACGGATCGTTGGGAGGACGACCTCCCTTGGGAATTAGACTGTTGGCAAGCTACCCTATCTCCGGGTGACAAAGTGTAGGAAAATATCTTTTAGTAAAAGATTGTGTTAACAGTTCGACATTTTTTATTGAAGTAAATTTAAAAAATGCATTCCACATAATAATGACATATTTGTCTATGACATTAAATGAGGTTTTACAACATAATGTATCGTGCTGATAACGAATGTAGGAAAATATCTTTTAGTAAAAGATTGTGTTAACAGTTCGACATTTTTTATTGAAGTAAATTTAAAAAATGCATTCCACATAATAATGACATATTTGTCTATGACATTAAATGAGGTTTTACAACACAAAGGCTATATTACATTGGCTTGTGTTTAAACGCCTACCAGAAATGCACCTATTTTACTACCAATAAATTCGAAAAGCCTGCCAGAATGGATAAATGCCCACCAAATTGTGTTTCAAGAAGTGTTGTAGAAATGAAGCTATTTTCCTTTTTATGCTATGCCATAAAAATATACAAACGTCTTTAAAGCTAATTTCAGACCTAATATTTTATATTATCGCTAAATAGATATTACCAATATTTTCTTTCACCACTTTCAATTTAGTCATTTTTGCTGAGGCAAAAAAGCAAACAGTCGAACTTACAATTATTTTTAATACCAAATATAATATTGCGTATTCCAAACACATGTTGCTTGTTTATTGTTTTATGATTTTGATTAAAATATGATAATATAGCCAAATAAATACTTCAGTCTCAATATTACTGCAACACAAATGATTAAGGTAGGTAAAAAATGAATCACTAGTAGGAAAATAAAAAAAGAAACAAAAGTTAAACGAAGTTATGTTTTATTATATTTATAGGTACTTCTAAGGTTGAATTGTACTTAAGATTTATCAATGGCACTTTAAGGAACACAATAGTTAAAAGCAGTCAATCTCCCTGGGCGTCGGAGTGAATGCTCCGAACGCAACCGGGGTTTAACGCTCGGATGATGATGAATCACATAAACTTTTTAAAAAACTAATTATTGAATCAGCAGAGGTTTTTTAGATTTAGCTGGGCGCACTCTCTTTCTCTTCTCACCAATAGGGATATTCCTAGCTTCAAGAGGTGATTCCACGTACTTCAGCGTGACAATGTGTGACGCTTGCGTGACGGGATTGCGTCCTGCGGTCTGTGCGTCACATGCCGGTGGCCGCTGTGCTGGTTGCAGGGTAAATAAGTAAAGGGAAACGACTATAATCTTAGTTTAACAATAATATATTTTGGATTCAGGTTGGATAATTTGATTACACTTAAACTATTTAGAACTGTAATTTTCGGTTTGAATGTTAGTGTTTTAGTAAAACAATATTTGGTGGGCATTTATCCATTTTGATAAGCAAAAAGAATTTAAATACAAAACGTACAATTATTCTGATGAGTGTATATTTATTTTGGAACGTAAAACGTTGTTTTTTAGGCAAGTAATATATTTTATTTGGTGCTTAGTCTAAGGGACAAAAAATATTTTTGGTGAGCATTTAAATTGTACCCTATTACATTTAAAAAAAAAATTAGCTATTAGCTTAGTAGGTATTTAAACTCAACGAAAAACTTCTTTTTAGATACCCCAGCAAAGCCGGGACGGGCTGCTTAAGCAAGTTACACTTGTGTAATGGGTGATATACAACAGTCTACTCCGGGGCCGTTTCCAGACACCCAGACCATAGTAAATAGTGAAGAAATTCGTTTCCGGAATTTACCATACCAGGAACCGAACCCGGAACCTCTGCGTTACAGTGAGCTAGTCCGGCCAAAGCTTAACCCGCACAACCACAGAGGCTGTCAAACGTTTACATGCGTATTGCGAGCAAAATGACGACGATCAATGGCTTGCTGCGAGCCATTCGCCTTGAGCTCGCGAGCCACGTACGTACATAATGATTTCTGGTTGCAGTGATGCAACGGTTACGGTTCGAAGGTGAGTATCCGGCTCTACAATAATTTTTTTTTTTTTAACGAAAAGTAATTGTGTAACATATTTGTATATAAAAATTATTTAAAAGAAGTTTGAGTTAGATAAATATGAAGAAAACAAAGGAGTCTTTAGTCACCTCTTCTCCGTATTAGCAATATCACGTTGCTAAGAGGTGTACATGGACTAGGAAGTAAAATTACATTTTAACTTATATGTATGACATTCAACAAGTGTTCTCCAGTGGAACTTATTTCGAATAAAAACTTTTGAATTTGATTTTGCATACACTAACAAAGACGTCATCATGGCCGCGCAAACAAAGTCTCACTGGCAACACTAGTAAGAATGTAAACTGTACAATATGTAACGGCTGACGTCAGTAGTTAACCATGTCAAAAAAATAATGTGAATTACATATCATGCAAGTATCAAAACAAAATCACTGGAGTTTGCAAACATTATCCGCGGGCCACCAAATTGATTTAGGCCTCTTGTATTTTTTTTCAGGGCGGGACATTAATCACCGCTGTGTAGAAGTTAATTAATCACGTGGCAGCAAAAAGGGCCTGCACCCTGTCGATAGCAGGGCCTCTTTGACCCCCCCCCCTCTCACCCATCCCCCATCTACACGACGAGCAGAGGTTTTCTAATGAATAACCTAAAAAACTGGATGTATATTCCTAATACCGCAATAGATAGATTAGGGCAGCAGAGTAAAAACAATATCAAGCACAGTAAAAATGTTTATTTTTTAACAACTCTACGGACTCGGGTTCCGTACCCTTTTTTACAGCTTAATTTCTAGATTTAATTTTTAGAGTTTAAACACGCTTATTTGGTTCTTTTGTGTGACATTAATTTAGTGATTTTTGTGTTGTGGTGTACCTTACGAATAACTTATTATATTAATTTATTCTAATTTTCATACTAAACTTATACTAATGTATAGTGTATATCCTCACAACACCAGCGTGTAACGCTGGTGTTGTGAAGAAGTGCATGTCAGTGAAAATGTTTAATTATTACTAAATACATAAACCCTCATTTCCTTGAGCTCCCACGCTCAACTACACAACGATTCTCTAGAACATTTATCCCGCGTACAACAATGATCTGGAGGAAACTTCCCGCCGAGGTTTCCCCTTTGCGCTATGACATGGGGTTCTTTAAGAAGGGCGTTATAAAATTTCTTAGAGGTCGGCAACGCGTTGGCGACACCCCTGGTGTTGCATTTAACTGGCAATTACTACATATAAAAGTTAAAAAGACGTTTTTAAAAAACCAACCTCATTTTCAAATTGCGGCATACAATTTCTGTACCTGTATAATTTTATATACATATACTTTGTTATCTTAGTACCGTTTGTGTTGTCGACACACAACTATTGAAAATAAATATTTTTTCTTTCTTTCTTTTCTTTCTTACAAAAACTAATGTTAATAAAACTACGTTTTAACGGTTTTAGGCACGGTAATTTATTTGATTTGGGTTTATCCGACGTTTCAGCCGCTATTCAGTGGCCGTGGTCACGGACGACAAAGATGACATTTGTCCAACTAGTATTGTTAAAGTTTTATTTAGCCTACCGCCAGCTTATTCATTTTAATTATTTAGTTTTTGTTTTTGTATATTTTGTTTATAGTTATTATTTACTCTATGGGAGCCTAATCTAATTTACCACCGCTTCACAACATGTTGTGGCTTGAAGAGAAGAAGCGGCACAAGAAACTCTTCAACAAAACATGCCTAGTTCTAATTTTTTTTTATATATTATTAAAATAGGTGGAAGGAAAACTAAATGTTGCAAAATATTGTAATTTTTATGGTTTACTCGGCACCGACTTCAAGATGTAGAGAATTTTATATTATTTTGTCTCTTAATAAACTAAATAATTTTTTAGTCAAAAATCTTTATTTTATATTTTTTAGTTTCGTAAGTAAGTCGGTTTTTTAAACGAAAGTTTTTCTTATTTGTTACTCTTAAGTGTCTAGTTATGGGTAGGCCTACGAAAGGTGCCGTGCGCCTTAAAAAATATAAGTCCCGAAAAACGGAATGGGAAATTTAAAAAAAAAAGAATGTTCATAACATGAAAACTACTAGGCCAAATTATGTTAAATTTTTAGGGGATCAAATGGTAACTATTCCCCATCAAGCTAAAGAAGCATCACGTAAATCGGATCATAAATCTCAGCGTGATCGGTGTACATACATAAAAAACACCAATCAAGTTCAGAAGCTCCACCTTTTTGAAGTCGGTTAAAAAAATAAGATTAAGGTGTTAAAAATATCCTCGATAGTTTCAACAGCTGTTTATCAGTTTATCATACGAAAAAATATTCATATAATCAGTATACATTATATTTTTAAAACGGATTTAAGATAACGTAATTTTGAAAACTTGAAACAAGAATTATGACATTGAAAAATATACCAACAGTAGTTATTTAAATGATTTTTATCTTAGAATCGCAAAATAATTAAAAATTAAATTATCGAAGAACTAAATGATGTTTATGATAATTAATAATTATATAGAAGCTCTTAAAGAAGGTCATCTGTTTATTTTTATTTTTAACAAAAAAATAATTCTTGTTTATAATTAAATTATTGTTAATAAACTATCATACCTATAATTAAAACCTTAAAATAAGTTAAACATTACAAATAAACTATACATAATGTTATTAGTTCTTTCTGACTTGACATTGTAACGATTGTTATTGTTACGAGTGCGGAACTGAAATTAAAATGCCATTGGAATTACTATAGAATTTATTACAACTATACAAACACGTATAACACAAGTACAAATATAACCGGACGCAATAAGTACAAATATAATGCACAATTCAATAACACGCGCAAAGTCCGTCGCTAAATGTACACACGTCTTGCCTCGCTTGTGTTATCGCTTTGACTGCCTCACCCCTCCGTTCGAGCATTGTTTTTATCCTCAGCTATACAATACAACTGCTTGGACTGCATTTTCCAAGAAAACATAATCTGCACACGTGCGGCCATAACCGAGTACAATAACAATAGGCTCTTGTCTAATTGCAATTTTTAAACACAAAGTAAACAAAAGAAGTCCGAATGCGGGGAAGGTAATAAATAAGGTGTGCATCCACTATGTCGGCATGTAACTTTATTTTGGCATTTTTTACTATGGGTTTACAAATGTATGGATCTTTTCAGTGGAACTCCATAAATTCGAGAGCGATTACTGATGTAGCCTGACAAACTATAATAATGCGATTTCTGACCTAATCCAAAACAATTTAGCCATATATACATAGGAAAATAGTGGTTATACTGGACTATGTTGATTTTAAGGTGTTTTTGATTTGTACGCTTGAAAGGGTAAAAACATGTGAAACATAAGATGACGTATTGTCTTGTAAACTTTTAAATTTACCCTGTTTTGGAGCAAGTAAATTGTATGATTTGATACGTCTTAGTTCGTTTTTAACTTTTTAAAGTGAAATCATTTATTAAATGAAATTACTCCATTGAAAGAGAAAACGGAAAAGTGTTTGTTTTTCTTTTCTGTATTATATGTTATTTTTTGCGATTTGGCTTCAAAATCTGGCGCTGATTCGGCCAATGTCACAGTAATTACTTGACCTCACTGACTGATAACTAACATAATTATCAACGCACACCGCAAACTATTGGGCATAAGACCGTGAAAAAATAACATGAGGATTCTTTCAATATTGTAAATGCGCACTAAGAAAGGATATTCGAAAACTCCTATAGTGAAAAGGGGGATGAATATGTAGCAGCGAGAGATAGATGGTTAGACAAAACTTGAGATGGCAGAGAAGTGTATAGTGATGAGTACTACAAGTGTGCGGCAGTACATTTGTCCCGTACAAAATAGATTTGTACTGATACAGTTCAAAATTTAAATTTGTAGGTACTACATCAAAAATTTTGTTCCAGGCGTCAAATGTAAGAGGAAAGACGGAACGAGGACAACAGTACAATAACGGCTGTACGGATATTCACACGACAAAGAGGGACAACGTGACATGTATGACTGCTAATAAAATGAGGTGATCGAGGCCGATCACATCCGATTCTTAACGAACATTTCCGAACTAGAAGTTTTGTACGTGACTAATAAGGGAATGACGCTTACCACCTATGGCCTCATCGCTTCGAATGTACTACCGCGGTACATACTATACAAATCTCGTCGCTTCATTTGAAGTGGTACATTGTACTGGTTCAGTACAAAATGTCATGTAACTCTTACAAACTTATGTTGAAATCATGTCCTACCCAACTTTAGTAGTGTATTCACTGTCGATTGCTGATGAGAACTGAAGTGAATTCTTAATATTCATCATCAGTTATCTTCAACTACGCCTCTTGTAGTGGTGGTGTGTTGGTGAGGGGGCTTCGAGCAAAACTCTTTGCCCCAGCTGCAGCTCGGAGGGCCTCTACCCTCCGGTAACTGTATATGGGAGCCGCCGTGGTGTCGGCAGCTCGCGCGGGCCAATCCGCGGCTTTCGTTGGCCTTCACGGGCTTTGCGTGGGCTGCGTCAGCGGCTTGGTTGGCCTGTCATGGCTTTCGATGGCCTTCCCGGGCTTCAGTTGGCCATCTTTGGCATCTGGTGGCCTATCGGTGGCATTAGGGGCATAAATCGCGACCTCTTACATCACCCTAATCCCGGCGGATGAGGTCACGTGGGGTCGATAGCCAGATTTTCTTCCAACATTCATCTGGGGGTCGCGCATGTAGCGGGGCGATCCCGTTCAGGTGGGTATGGCGGCAGTTGTCGGCGCGGTCGAACATCCGACGCGCCGACATCACCACGAAGTCCTCCACCGACGGGACGCCCAAGTCGCGAGCGATGACGTCATTTCTGACGTATCGACCCGCGTCCGTGCACATCCGCAAGGTGATGTTTTGCTGTTTTTGTAGCAGCTTCTAATTAGTGGCCGAGCACAGCGCATACCATGCCGGAGCTGCATATGTGAGCCTCGAGCGGAGATAGGTCTTGTAGACCCCGATCTTCGTCCTCAGGGGCAGTCTGGATGATAGGACAGGTCGGAGCAGGGCTCGGGCGGCTCGTGTTCTTAATATTTTGGAAACGGTAACCTTATGTACAAATACTATGAAGTAGTACAGCTAGTGCAATACATAGCACAATGTGTGAGCGGAATGGATAATGTGTAAGCGAGATAGAGCGACTATTAATAAAATGCGCTCTCGCTTTGCGCAAGCCAGTTCTCTGTTGTCCGCTGCAGTCCGCTGCGATGACTTGACGTAAACATGTCCCGTAAATGTTTGTGAAGTTATTTTGAAAATACGTCAATTTCAAAGTAAGAAGCACGCAATTTTATTTACCTGCTTTTGGTTAGAAATAGAGTTACCCGTGTATCGGCGTAAACGTTCAACCTTTTAACTTTTTTCAAATTATGACTATTTGTAATGAAGCCACGGGGAACCGTTAGTGTATTTTATATCACATTCGCGTTGTGCCAAAGATAACATAGCAGTAATTCGTAATTAATTATAGATTAGACCCTGATGTAGCCCACCAGCCGACGGCACAAGAGGCAGTCAACATGAAGGCACTACACGTGGTGGCCCTCACGGTTGGATCGATTGCTGTGCTCGGATTGGTCGCAGGTAAATATTTAAAAATAAAAAAGACTACGAAATCACAGCTTAAGTAAAGCCGTTTGCCATTTTTTTTAAATTGATATTTAAGTTTCGGTTGTATATATGACAGTTAAAAATACTGAAAGAAATTGCAAAGGTTTTGAAGTGAAACTTCTTTATTATGATTGTGATTTGAAATCGGTGAAATGAAAACGCGACAGTAAAAAGAGACTAAGTCTGCTAGAGAATGAGATAGAATATATTATAATATTTTCTTAAATTTTCGCGACTTGTACACATAATAAATTACCGCGCTTAAAACCGTTAAAACGTAGTTTTATTAGAATATATTATATTTAATTATTTGAACACTACGCTCACACATATAGAGTTAGAAATTTTTAGGTTTTCCTTAATACTTCAAATTTCGTGTTTTAAATGTGACGTCACGATAGTCCAATAGAGAACATTATTTGAAGGTCATACCGCCTCTTTGCTTCAATAACGTGATTACTCTGGCCATTCATATCTTTACTTCATAATTAGAAGTGTTGTTATATTTTTATTTTTTACAATAAAAAAAACCGGTTTCTTTTAGAATACTTTATAGATTTACAGTAAAAAAGTTATTCGTGTCGACATAATTACTTTTTATTACAGTAGTAGTAGTACATTAATTTATAGAATAATATAGTTCAAAATACATAAGTTATTATAATAAATGTCCTACTACTACTACTGTAATAAAAAATAATTATGTCGACAAGAATAACTTTTTTACAGTAAATCTATGACATATTATATAGAAACCGGTTTTTTATTGTAAAAAATACAACGGAAAAAAACACTTCTTATTAATATTTCATTTTCAATATAACAAACAATTGAAGCAAAAAGGCACATCAAGTAAACAAATGAGTCCTTGTCTATGTACACCACTTCGTAACGTGTCATAGCTGTTTATGAATACCAAACCACAACAAATAAACATTAGATGCTTTTTCATTTTAGGTAAAGAATTATAATACTCTATAAAACTAAAAACAGCCTACATATACAAATAAACCAATTATTATTTAAAACTAAAAATAAAAACTGCACTTTAAAATAACTGCTGTTAATTATCTTAAACAATGTTATCCCATGCAACTTGGTTGTTGTGAAAATTAGGAATTTCAGTCTACATACCTAAAAGTATGAATCAATATTGACGATTTAATATGTTAGATTTTTTTATAAGACACAATCAGCATAAATAAATAACTAAAATATGAGAACAAAAATATAAAATCAAATTAAAATAGTGTATAATAAATAAGCTTATAAAAAATTTGCTAATAAGAAACCGACTTCTGAAGATTTGAAAAAAAAAAATTGAAACATTTAAACATACTTAACATTATTTTGTCGGCTGGCCTCGCATTAAACTAGAATCAAAGATTCTATGAGTAAAAATCTGTCAGGAAGAGTTCCCTAGACAGTTCCAAAACAAACCTTTCAATTCCAAATTTCCTTATTTAATTTATTTTTTGATTACTTACCAGATTTGGTCCATGTGTTGTCCAGTAGCCTATGCATTTTTTTAAAAGTTTTTCAACAACTGAGATGCAAAGACAAACACAGGCACGAACACGACGGTTGTGGATTCCATATTCGTAGATAATACACTATATAAATATAATAGATGAGCCCCTCTGGAGTAAAATATCAAAATATCATTTACCCTGTCCAATAGACGGCGCTACAATCGATAATTCTGTAAAATTGTAAATTCCACTAGATGGTACTAATAAGATAACTTGTTCTAAATTGGAATAAAAGGAAAGACAGAATAAAATTAGTTTAATAAATTTATACATAAACACTTTATAATTTATGCCAAAAAAAAAATGGTTCACAGAGGTCTAAGTAAAAATCGCACATTCAGATTCACCAAATATGACCATAACCTGTGGTTTGATTTATGCTTTTAAGATCTTGAAATCGCCTTGTATTTATTCAACGATATTGCACAGCGTCATCTTAAGTGAAGTTAAGTGGACTAAATGGAAACTAGTTATAATTTTTTATCCGGGACCACTAGTTGGCGCTAGTTTCCATACATTTTTTTATTTTTCGTTTATGTAGAGGAGCTCCACGGGGATGTCCATATTGCTAAAAACGTTACGTAACTCTAGTACATTAATTTTTTCTAGCATTGTCGTCTATTACAGTACAATAAAACCTTAAGAAATTACCTCGGTTTCTCATTATTATAATAATAGCCGGGAGTTGCCATATAGCACTTGTGAAAAATATTCAGTGCAGAATAATTATCTTTGCGTAGATATAGCGAAAATAAAATGAGTTTTAAAGTGTCTGTTTTATTAATTTTTCTCTGCAATTTTAGAGGTAACATTTATTTTGGCTATCGTAATAGCCTCGTCGTTAAGTCGTTACTCGCGTCTGAAATCAAAATGACGAGGGTTCGAATCGAGGCCGGAAAAGCATGCACTTTTTAGAAAGTTTTATAACCTAATGTGCATATTGTTACAATCACCATGTGCTGGCGGTGAAGGAAAACATCGTGATGGAACCTGCACATCGAGGTAACCGATGTGTTAAATCTGTTAAGCCGCCTTGGACAAGCATGGCGAGTATACTATCTGTTCCCTTATGAAACGAGTATAACTTTCAATTTTTTAACTGTTTTTGTCTAAAAATATTATTATCAGTTTTATTTCTTTGTTTATTCATCGGTCTTATTGACTCTCTAATCTGTGCTGCATAATGTAAAACACGTATCTCATTCTCTTGCAAGCTTAGTCCTATAGATTTATGTGTTTATCTCTTTTTAGTGTCATTTTTTCGTTTACTTGAGTTTCATTCAAATCATGATTCTAAAGAAGTTCAGAAATTGGGAGGCTCGAGCCCAACAGTGGGGCGTTTAAGGAATGTTATTATACAGGTACATTAAATATTGAAGATCATCATCATCACAGGTACATTAACATATTACTGTTTTGTATATTTCAGGTTTCATCACCTGGGCTGTCCTGGCGAATAGTGTCGCGACACCGGAACCTCCCGAGCTGATACCCCTGGACTGGTGGAAGCACTGCTCCCTGTACCAGATCTACCCAAGATCTTTCAAGGACAGCGATGGAGACGGTATTGGGGACTTACAAGGTCAGGTTCGAAGTAACATATATATAACATATGATCTTACTTATAAAAACCTCGCTAAGAAATGTAGATCCCCCTTTTCTCAGAGACTACTGGGTTTTTATGGATGAAATTTGAAAGGAAATTGCGCTACAAAATCATGTAGGAAACCAATATGGATTAGAGATTGTCGTAACTAACTTTTTACTTGGGGCCGGCCTGTAGTAATAGGCGACAAAACAACCAGCCTGGTGGTAGGGCATTTGCCCGACTGTATGGCTACCAGCCCTGGCCTAGAGTATACCGCGATAACAACTTTGAGTTGTGTTCCGGCATCAGTGGCCAGATTCCAGTTTCAGGCACCACCTCTGGTGTTGCTAATGTCCATGGGCGACGGAACCACTTTCCAAAACAGTTGGGCCGTCAGCCTGTCTGCTATCCCTGCAATAAAAAAACCAAGGGTTGAAAAAAAATATTTTTTTTATAACCACCCAAAGTTAATTTTATATCTCAAATAATTAATAAATGTGCTGTACCGCACCCCTGTGCATAGTTTTTTTAATGAAATCAATAGGTAGGAAGATAGCTTCCGTAGTTATGATTTTGATGCTTTCAATTTTCAAGGTATAATAAGCGAGCTGGACCATTTCGTGGATGCAGGCGTGGATGCAATATGGATGTCGCCAATCTTCACATCACCCATGGTGGACTTTGGGTACGATATCAGCAACTTCTACGAGATTCACGACGAGTATGGTACCATGGAAGACTTCTTGGAGCTGTTAGACCGGGCTCATGAGTTGGGTGAGTTCAATGCGTATTCTATCGCCTGTGCAATGGAAAATACGCTCACCATCGACGGAGTATTCACCCCATTTCCATGAGCTACCATGCACAACTACATAACTGTTCTCTAGAACGTTTATTCTTCTAGCAATAATGATCTAGAGGGAATTTCCCACCAAGGCTTTCGCTCTGCGTTACGACATAGGGTTGTTTAAGGGCGTTATAAAATTTCTTCGAGACCGGCAACGCGTTGGCCTCATCACAGGAGCAGGCGTACTTAAGTGAAGGTAACCACTTTTCATCAGGTGCCTGCCTCTTTGCCTGCTTTTAACGATAAATCCATTTTGAATCATGTTGCTTAGCTTACTTAGGAACGCAAAGTTACATAGTTCGATTTCTGAGAAGGCAAATTTTGAAAACGACCTTTTCATTATGTACTACGGTCTGGGTGTCTGGGATCGGCTCCAGATTTATCCATTGTAAATTACCGAAAACATTGCGAATAATATAACTATATTATAGTGTATGTAAGTATGCTGATTATTAATTAATCGTCCGTTTACACGAATATTGAACTTCGATTTATCAATATTTGATTTTACTTATCTGAATATCCATAAAAAATGTGAAGTTTTTGTGTGTTTGCGTCATAAAATTAGATAATAATTATACTTTAGTATTCATAATGATACCACTTATCTATTTAAAACGTGATTTGCGTCATCTAATGATAGGAAAATAACATAATCGTCAAATATAAAAGCGCGCGTATAATTGAGATCGTAATCATTGTAAAAAAACGGTACTTACACAAAAATAGAATGGCTGTCAAATAATCTGCAGTATTCTTTATCATCTGACGAAATGCCGAAGCGAACTAAATTGTACGAGCATAGCAAGTTGTGACGCCTAGTGAGAACTTAGGGAAGAAGAAATGAAATTCTTGTCTTGTCTTGAATTTTTTTGTCGATGATAAACAATTTCTATCACGGTCAGCCTATTTGTAGTTGTGAAGCAACAAAAAAATATATTGCCTAGCATTACCTGATCATTTCTTTCCAGGTATCAAAGTTCTCCTAGATTTTGTACCGAACCACGCGAGCACAGAGGCCGATTACTTCACCAAGTCTGTGGCCAGAGATCCCGAATTTGAGGACTACTTCATTTGGGCAGATGCTCTTCCAGACTCTAACAATGCTAGTAATAGGCTGCCACCTTCAAATTGGGTAAGATTACAAATGTATTCATATAAATGTTAAATGTTTCTGAGTCTTCCACGCAAATGAAGTATCGAGCACAGCTAGTTCTATGTATATACATATAAATAAAAAATTATCAATAAATATATGTACTAAAATGTTAAAAAGAGATTTTAAGCATTTACCCACCTATGAATACTTAAATATTTCAGGTCAGCCAGTTCGGAGGCTCAGCTTGGGAGTGGAACGAGGAACGTCAACAATATTACCTTCACCAATTCGCCATCGAGCAGGCCGACTTCAATTTCCGCAACCAGGCGGTCAAAGACGAGATGCACAATATCATGAAGTTTTGGCTTGACAAAGGAGCTGATGGCTTTAGGGTCGACGCCCTCCCATACCTCATCGAGGCCGATCCAGCAGATCATGATGGGAGATATCCTGACGATCCACTCAGTGGGCTGATTCATTTCGAATCTCATCAATTAGGATACACTATTCCACTGTATACAAAGGATTTGATTGAGCTATATGATGTTGTTTATGAATGGAGGGAGTTTGTTGATGACTACAATGAAGAGCATGGTGGTGATACTAGGTCAGTCTGATTTGCTAAGTATTATCAATGTTATTCAGTCCTTTAAGTAATGGTACGTAGTGTCACACGTAGCCCGAAAATGCTGAAACTAAAGTTTCTTCGGTTTCGTAATTCAAGAAAAAATCAATCTCTCCGTGCTATCAGTGTAGGAATTTAGAAAGAATATTATTAATTCCCGCGACCAAGTCACCTAACGTACAGCCAGATGATAGAGCATTTGTCTCTGTAAACGACTACCAATCTTGATCTAGAATATACCGCCATAAAAATCTTGAGTTGTGTTCAAGAATTACCGGCTATGGTGCAAACCGTGCACGTGCGTGCAGTGTTGCAAATTTCCGTATCAACGGTACCCGCTTTCCGAGATGAACCGTCAGACCACCTGCCATTGCATTGCAATAAAAAAAATCTTTATCAAAAAACGTCTAAACGGATTGAGCCGTAATCTTCATTATAATTTTCAGAGTTCTTTTCTCCGAAGCCTATGCTAATGTAACAATGACGATGTTGTACTATGGTAACGAAGACGGTGCTGTCGGGGCCCATTTCCCATTCAACTTCGACTTCATCACTGACCTATCCGCCGAGTCCAACGCGAAGGACTTTGTCTACATCATCTTGAGATGGCTAACATACATGCCTTATGGAGGTGTACCTAACTGGGTGGTAAGAATATTTTTTATCTTATTTTGTTTGAATTGTTGAATTCTACCTGTAGATTCGCGACTTCTATATAACTACAAGAATTTTCTTTTCGGTTTGGCAATACCTTATTTTTGTTATTTTTTTATGTTTCTAATATGTCCACTATACAATTTATAATGACTTAGTGTTTACAAAAAAAATAATAACACACCACATTTAAACGTTAAAAACAAAAACGAATGTGGGTTTGATAATCATTAGCTAATCTGCTTATTTTACAAATAATGTAGAAACTTTACTATGTGAACAGGCATAGATCATTTATACTCTTTGTGTCAGCATTTTGTCTTTTTGGACGTCTACATTTTGATACTGCAAAATGTACTTGAGAAAGAACCCCGGGTGTAGTAAATATAACTAATTGTTTTCTACATTTTGCAATCATTTTTTTTTTATCTTCTCCAGTTCGGAAATCACGACAACAATAGAATGCCAACACGTTTCCGCCACGACATGGTGGACGGTCTCAACTCCTTGAACATGATGCTACCAGGAGTCGCAGTCACATACCAAGGTGAAGAGATCGGCATGAGAGACGGTTACGTTAGTTGGGAGGATACAGTGGATGTGGAAGCATGTAATCGGGGAGATCCTGACACATACCACCTTTACTCAAGAGATCCCGCAAGAACCCCTTACCATTGGAACAATTCAACCAATGCTGGATTTTCCACTGGAAATAGGACGTGGTTGCCTGTTGCTGAAGATTTCATGGAAATTAATCTTCAGAAACAAAAGGAACACCAAAGGAGTCACTTCAAGGTAGGTCAAGTTATTTACAAAATTTTATCCAAGAGTTTAATGGTTAAAAAGGATACCTTAAAAATGTCCAGAGGTTGGTACTACGTTCAAAAGAGATCTAGTGTTATAATACTTAGTAATTTATCAAATAACTATTCCGCATGCCTACCTGAGCTATGTACTCTCCAAGATTCTGTAATAACTGTATTTCTTAGCAAATGTTGGGTATTTTTGGGACTCTTAAATATATTTAAGATGATATAGTACTCTGTTTGAATCTTTTATAAAACGTTCAGGATTTTAACCGATTTCAAAAATGAAAAAGATTCTCACTTTTTCTGTTTCTTTTTTTGTGTAAATAACTACAACAATATTTGCTACATTACATACATTAAAAGATCCTCACAAAGTTACAATAAATTGTTTTTTCTTAGTCATAGAAATTCTTTCATCCGAACATTCGGATGATAATTATCTACGATCTTACTAGTAGTAGATTGAACCAACTGTAATCAACTATCATTTTACTACAACTCACGTATCTATAAGATTATAACCTAGATTAGTACCGAAAAGAGTCCATTAACGTGAAATTCGGTCTAAGAAGCTGTTTGCAATAGGCACATGTCGCACTAACTCGGGACTGCGTTGTCCATTCAGTCTGTCGCATAATTGAATCATATAGCACCTTGTTCGTAAATGTTGATTTCTTTGCATATTCTCTTGCTAAATTTAAAAGATCTATTTTGCCTGTGTTAATTAACTTTAATAGTTACCCTTGAGCTACATTTCAAGTCATGAATTTTTATATACTTCTTTTTACTTAGTTTTATTATTGTCGTACCTCTTGTAATCAAACAATAAGTAGTAGCATAAGGTACGATTTGAGCTACACGACAGGGATATAAGGTAGGAGCCGCGACACACGATATATATCCACTTTGTACGCGATCTTATGAAGAATATCGCTCGTCGAGGTTGCTCTTTTCTCTCACACTCCAAGTCTTTATACAAATGCATATAAAGTAGTAATCTCGTGTCTCGATGATGTACCTCCACCAACCTCTAACAAAGTGTTACTCAAAAAAGCTTTATAAATCTATACATATATAATTACTTGACCTCACTGACTTACATATAGATGCAAAGCCCAAATTACTTGGGTTAGGACCATGAAAATTGCATGTGAGTTCTTTTATACTGTAGGTGCGCACTAAGAAAAGATTTTTGAAAATTCAACTCTTAATGAGTTGAAAAGTTGGTATCAAAACCTTTCATTTTCAAAGTAAGGAGCACGAAATTGTAATACTTATCTGCTATTTGTTAGAAATAAATGTGTACGTCAGCGTTTACGGAAATTCAAGGGGATTTGAGTTTGCTCAATATATCTCAGTATCCTTTATTATTTCAGGTGTACCAAGCCCTAACATCTCTCCGCAAGTCATCAACTCTGTCATACGGTGAATACGACATAAGAGCCTTTTCCGACAGCACGTTCTATCTCGTAAGGAGTCTCAGGACTCATGAGACGATTACTCTCGTTTTCAATGTTGGAGAAAGATCAGACACCATTGATCTTAACAGAGTTCCACATCTGACGCTTCCAGCTACTGTTTATATCTCCAGTCTACATTCGGCAAGAGTCGCTGGGTAAGTAATTATCAAAATAAATGAGATTTCTACTTATAAAAGCGTTGCTAAACGACAAATACATAGACTAATCAATTTTTATATAAAGAGTTGAAAGGCCTATTTGCTTCTAACGACATTCTGTAGTTTACTTAAATTGCTGTCTGATTTGTCGGTGCAGCAGCGATACGGAATCGGTATTAATACGGAAACGGAATTGCAAAGTTTACCGATCGCGTATATTTCTATACTCAGTATTTCCTGTTTCGCTCGGTGTCTGTCGCTCCCGCACAGATAGATACCGAACTAGGATATGCTTAATGAAAGACATATAATCCGGTAAGCTGTCGATACCGCGTACATCAGGGGCCACCTTGGAAGCTAGGCAAAACTTGCCTCCAAGAAGCTGGGAGTGCTAAATCGGTCCAAGCAGTATTTCACACCGCGACAAAACCTTATGCATTACAAAGCCTAGGTGAGGCCGCGTATGGCGTACTGCTCGCACTTGTGAGCCGTGGCACCCGCCTAACAGCAAAATCCTCTGAACAGTCTTCATCCAGGTATTCGCATTATCGACGACCCCATACTCACAGGCGGTTTAGATATGCTTGGCCTTCGGAGACACTTCGCGTCTCTCTGCGTATTCTACCGACTATACAATGGAGAGTGTTCCGAGGAACTGTTCAGAATGGTGCCTTCGTCTTCCTTTTACCATCGCACCGCATGTCGTCGGCTGGGCGGTCATCCCCACTTTCTAGAGCCGCTTCGCTCTTGTACGCAACAGTTCTCTAAAACATTTCTCTTGGGCACCGTGGGGATTTGGAATGAGCTCCCAGCCGTGGTTTACCCACAGCGCTACAATATGGAGTTTTTTTTTAACATGTCATAAAATTTCTTCGAGGCTTAGTGACATCTCTGGTATTGCAAACGTCTATAGGCGACGGTAACCGCTTTCCATCAGGTGGGCCGCCAGCCTGTCTGCTGTAGTTCAGCTATTTAAAAAAACATCAAGCATACCAACAACGTATCACTGCTGCATCGACAAATCGGAAAGATTTAACTTAGAGAAACAGAAAATGAAATTTTGCTTCAATACACATGGGAAATAACAGAAAACCTTATAAATTAGATGGATTATAGTGGTTGGCAACGAACCTACATTACGAGTGTAATATTGGGTCTACTTTTTAAGACATAGAGCTTTTGTACTTACATAAAAATTGTTTTATCAGAATAAGTAGCTTTAAGAATTTTGTTACGTTATTTTTTTACATCAGGGCGGAAGTTCTTTCATATAAATCTTCCACTATAAGATCGCAAATCTAAATCTAATTATGATTGATGTTTCTTTCTTTTCAGGGCTGAAATCGAAAACAGCCAGCTGACGCTCGTTGCTGGGGAGGCTTTAGTACTTAAATCAGCGCCTATATAATTTACACTTAGGTATTATAATAGAATAAGGATACTAGGAGTTAAAACGCCAAATAAAAAAATAATTGTGCAAATCTTCTATCTCCTACATAACTAGATGACGCCACAGTTCTATTTCAAATGTTGATATTTTGTTATTGTATCCGCATGGGCTGCCGGCGATGTGGCGGAATTGGTACAACTGGTACCGTGGTATAATGGATGAATATGTTTACTGATATCCAAATAGCTTGGATTATCGACATTATGTCTTATTTAAGTTTAATACAGTAAAGGTTATTAATACAATTATGTGGCGTGGTGAATGCGTATGTGATGATGTAATGAATAAATATTGTTAACATTTGTGGATTACACATTTGTCGTAAGTAAATTAAGTCGATTATGTACGCAGCTCGTCGCACATATTTTGTTGATGATGGTATGGGCGATACCCTGATCGTTGTAGGTAAGAAGTTAAACACTGTTAGTGGCGAAAACTTGTAATAAATCACTTTTACATAACGAATGCGTGTGCTCGGCTGCAACCAAAATGGAAGAAGAAGGAAAAAGCAACGACAGTGTTGAAAGTTTAAAACAAAATTATTTTATGTTGGTCTAGTCAAAAAAATGTTTTTTTCCAAAATGAGGTTATGCGCGAGCGAGATTTTGAACTGCATTTATTTAGCCCCTTAAATTATAAAATATCAAAAAGTGGCAAAAGATTGACATGAGGCACATTAATTTCAATAAAGTATAATCCAACATAAATTAAGACATCTAGTTAGAAATAATTTAGAAGGTTATTATGATTTAATTTTTTACTAAGCGTTTAGCACTTATTACATCATTTACGCAGTCTGTTGTACATTCAATATGTAAAATCAGAATTGAAAACGTACAGATATTAATAATTTATTTCATACATGCTAGCTTCATGACATACATATATGTGATATAATTTATTTTAAATTTAGTAATTATGTAAATAAATATTTATTATTTTAACAGTAGTTTTTTTGTCCTAATAATAATATAATTTCAATATATAAATAAGCCAAACAATTCAATATTAATGACGATCATATAATACATATGAGATATATACTATATGATATATACTATATGATATGTACTATATGATAATCACAAATAATACACCTTTATTTTCCAAATGTGGTTTACATAAACCCTGATGTCCTCCCGGCTGAGCTGATGTTAGAAATATCATTGATATTTGGAAAATGAAGGCGTATAGAGAATTATATAAAAGATAGTTCAACAAGCTGAACGAACAATAAAGACGTTTCTTGCAAATATAATTTGGGATATATGGAAATATATGCAACTTGACAAGAGTGAAACTTCTTAATACAATGGACAAAATTAAATAATCAAATTTTCACTCTATATATTTTTTAGTAAAGCAAATGCAGCGTAAGCTAATATTCACAGAGCTGTGAAACTGATAAGCCCTACTGGTAATAAATAATTATGTAGACTCATGTAAAATAAAACTGCCCAATATAAGAAAACCAGAAAGTTTGGGGATGGAGCCAGTACGTAACAAAATATAAGCCATCGAATCACATTTAAGCGCAATTAATGTTGTTAGGAAATAAATAAAAGGTGAGAAAGAAATAAATTTGAATAGGTCCGGGATTGCGGTCGACATATTTAATTAAACATGATGTGGGCTCAACCCTCTAGGCAGGCTTTTCATTAAAAGTTGCTTAAACATGGCAGATACATCATTTAATTGAAAACGGTTGTGAGGGTTTGAAGGGGAATATTAACACGGATAGATAACAAAAGCAAAATAGTTTATGGTATTGAGGTAAATTGAAAAACAGACAATAACAGTTCTGACTGTATATATAGGTCGGTAAAACGATTAGGTTTGTTACTTTGTGTCGTTTGTAGTAGTATAATTGGACTGTAAGACCACGAAGAAGCATTCTTACTTCACGATTAATGTTTTCATCGGTCAATGTATTACGTACACGTCGTATTCATTGATTAGACTCAGTTATGAGACCACAAGATATATTATAAACATTATTGTATGCAAAATATCATAGAAGTACACAAATCTGAATACATAAGAAATACTTAATAGAGGCTTCAGGAATAGTTATTATGATTATACCCGACAACAAGCTGACCAGAAATAATCTTATAGTCCAAGATAATAGAGTGTAAACAAAAAAAAGATGAATAACAATTACGTTCTAGGATTGCACTGCCAAAAATGCATGAAAATGATATGACCTACAACTTTCAATATCAACTGCTACTGATAGATTAACAATAGTAAACGAAAAACCCTTAAAGAGAAACAAATGATGATGGAAAATAGACGATTCTTAATTAGATGCTAACTCATATTATATCAGCATGTATATTCATAATTAAGCCAAGCGTTTTTAAACCGAAACTAAAGGAAATTAATCTCAAAATTGGTCATGGTAATGCCATGAAAGCAAAGATACCTACATTTATATATTGCCGGTAAAAAACCTCTATTAAATAAATACGAAAAGAAATAAAATGTTCCAAAAACTTCGATAATCAACATAAAGATAAACAAGAAGTGCAGTTGTTTGTGATAGCATATTTATAACTTAAATTGTCCTTAATCCCTGATAAAAAGTCTTTAAATGTAGACCCCACCGGATCTTGAGCACTGTTGGTCAAACACTCGTAGAATGTAAAGTCTATTAGTGAACTTAACTCCTTGTTTGTTAGGATAATTGATTACAATTATTCCAATGACTTGTTGTTTATGTCTACAAGTTTTAGATCACAATTTTCTGGTTTCTCATCTACAAAAACCAAATAAAAATAAGCAATTGATTGTGAAACCATATTATAGGTAATATAACAAAAATGCCATCGTGCTTAAAGGTAACTGCAATCACTGTAGCAGCGGTGTTAGTAGTAGGAGTAGTGGTCGGCAGTTTGACGTGGGCAATACTAGCTAGTAGGGGGCCTGAACCACCCGAGATAGTGGAACTGGACTGGTGGGAGCATACAGTGATCTATCAGATTTATCCAAGATCGTTTAAAGACAGTGACGGTGATGGAATTGGAGATCTGCAAGGTAATGCGTTAAATCCTTTCTATCTATGTTTGTGTTGCAAATACATTGTAGACATTTGCAAAAGAGGTAAACCGTCGATGATACGAACGACGAGAATTTGAATGGAGTCAGTCGGATAAGGCCAGGCCCGTTTATTAAGTTGGACCAGCTTGATCAGTTGCCTTATTTGACCTAATCAGTGTCTTTGTTTTTTTTTTACATTAGCATTAGCAAATTTGTATTGGTTCATTATTTTCAACTTTTATTGCCTTTTTTCGCTTTCGAACTGTAATAAGATGTGTCTTGTAATATTTTATTTCTTTTGTTTACTATCCACAACTTACTCTATCATCGGTAAGTACAATAGCTAACTATCGGACTTTCGTGTTTAGGAATCACTGATGAACTGCAACACTTCGTGGATACCGGTGTCGGTGCAATATGGATGTCACCGATCTTTCCCTCGCCCATGGTGGATTTCGGTTATGACATCAGTAACTTTTATGATATACACTATGAATATGGAACCTTAGAGCAGTTTGATGAACTCGTTAGAAGGGCACATGAATTGGGTAAGAATTAATAAATATATGAATATGTAACTTGCTTCGATAGCTGCTAAATATCTGCATTTTGGTAGTACTTTAGTAAGCACGGGGCGAGGCTCCGGCAACTCACGATCAGTATATGCACACATGAAAAATAGACCAGTATATACACACAAGGAAGACTAAGAAGACCAGGAAGATAAAGGACCATTTGGAAGACTCTACAGCCAACAGACTCTCAGAGTGACTACGTGGATCTTGTGGACCACCATTGTATTGTGATTAGTGCCACTCGTATTGATCGGTGTAATCGATACAATTAGTGCTATCTATGTTCAGTGTAACATCTAGGGCTAGTGCTAAGTTGGGTTGGTTAACCTCGAACGTGCCGTTTGATACAGTTGTGCTGATCGCACCTGTTGCTGTTGTAGCGCCTATAAATAAATTCAGTCAACTTGCTAAGGGTTATCTCATTTAGGGCAACCTCTGCGCCCGCACGCCCAACAATTAAGTTTTGAAATTGGTGACGATAACGCTTTTTCCTGCACTTCATCACCGCATTACAAATATAATATAGATAAAATGTAATTATTTTTTATGGATACTATCTTGTACATTATGTTATCGGAAATAATTGTTTATGATCATGCATTTAAATAATATTATTTACTGATTAGATATACATATTTATATGAATCATGTTTTTTTGATAATCAGTGCTATCTCAATCTTTGTTAATATTATTTATTACTGATTCAATTAATTTATCAGTGTATGTATTATAATAATTTGCTTTTATTATTTCATCAGGCATCAGAGTATTACTTGACTATGTTCCAAATCATGCTAGTACGGAGTCAGATTACTTCGTAAAATCAGTTGCCAGAGAAGCTGGTTATGAGGACTACTTCGTATGGGCTGACCCAATTCTAGACCCAAGTCAACCTAATGGTAGAAGAGCTCCTTCAAATTGGGTAAGTTTCAATGATAAATTGTGGGATAATGATTTGAAGTGTTTGGAAGAAATTATTGGTTTTTTCTATAACTATACTATATGTGGGTTCTTGAATTAGAATAATAAGTTGAACGCACCTAGATTCTTTACAGTCAACGTGCTAGATGTACGTGTTTACATTATGCCCAAAAATTATTAAATAGTCGAGAAACTAAAAACGTTTGATAAGAAAAAGATGTAACTAAAACCCTTAATATATAAAAAAAGATTGCAAAAGGTATACAGTTACCCGTCCCCCCTTCTATTTCAGCGATATGATTGTTTAATTGAGTTAGAAAAATTCAATATATATTTTTTTTAATCCATTGAGTAATCTTATAAAATGTAATGTAAGAGATTATTAATTTTCGAAGTTGAACACACGTAAAATATTCAACCTGAAAACTTTTTATTTCTATTCCACCAATCCAATTATTTAAATTTTACTCCAAGTTGTGCAAACTAAAAGATTTTTGTACCATTTAAAAACACATCTGCTGATTATAGCCTATTTTACTTTCCATAATAGGATTATGCAAAGATTTAAGATTTTAGATATAATTTTTTAGCAAGTTCTTTAACTATTTTCAAGGTAAGGTTTTTATATTAAACTTTTTTCATCTTGATTCCAGATAAGCCAATTCGGTGGTACAGTTTGGGAGTGGAATGAAGTGCGTCAACAATACTATCTCCACCAATTCGCAATTGAACAAGCTGACTTTAACTTCCGCTTGCCTGCTGTCAGACAAGAGATGCTGAACATTCTAAGATTCTGGTTCGAAAGAGGTGTTGACGGCTTCAGATTAGACGCTCTTCCTCATTTATTTGAAGCTGACCCTGCCGATCATGGAGGAGTCTATCCTAATGAACCATTATCTGGAAATATGTTTCTAAATGAGAATCAAACAGGGTATACTACACAAGAACATGTCAGGGATCTTATTGAGTTATACGATGTGGTTTATGAATGGAGAGATTTCTCTGATGGGTGGCAAAGAGAAAATGGTGGAGATACAAAGTAAGTTATTTATCTTGCAACAATAGGATACCAATGTCATTTATAAACTATCAGAAAATTAAAAAGTTTAATTTAAATTCATAAGGGCTAACTTTGTTAAAAGAGATCTTTTGGTAAATAGTAAATTATGTAGAGTTTTACAATTCTAAACAGCACATCAAAATGCTTTATTAGCAGTGAAGACATACATTCAGCATAAATAAATCTACATTTAACTTATTAATATATAAATGAATCTCATGACTGTAGTCAATTATGAAACCAAAAGATTCCTAGTAATCTGGTCAGAAGTATAATAAATAACTTAGTCGCCGACGTATAATACCTGATTTTAACAACTAGGATTCTCCTGGCAGAAGCTTATGCTAATATAACGATGACGATGCTTTACTATGGAGACGAGCGCGGCAGGGAGGGCTCCCACTTCCCCTTCAATTTCGACTTCATCACAAGTCTATCAGCTCGTTCTAATGCTCGAGACTTTGTGTACAATATCCTCCACTGGCTCACCTATATGCCTCGCGGACGCGTCGCCAATTGGGTGGTATGTAACCAGTAATCAACGTTAATAAGCAAGTTTATATTAGATATAGTTTTATTGTTGCTACACCTAAATCTTGATCTTACTCAAAGATCTTTTTTGTTTTATGAAGAAACATTTGTTTTTAGGTATTTCAGTTTTGATCAAAAATGTGATAAAAATGATTGTCCTTCCACGCTATCCAATCTTTGTACGTCTGACTCGTTTTTAAAATTTGCATGGCATCATTCAATTTAGATCTGCATTGTTTTATAACGAACCCTTTTTACGCGAGTCCTACCCGCGGCCATGTGCGAGTCTTGTTTACCTATATTTTTAAATTCAAACCAAATACCTACATTATTTTTACAATCTATAGTATGTATAATTAGTCAATGATTTAACCGCAATCATTCATTTTATCCCAATTATAAAAAAAACTGAATTTTATTCATAATTTTTATAAAACTATTCAAGTAATATAAACACTGCCACCAGGCCCAGTAGACATTGTCCTGCTTTAAAGATATGAAATTTAGAACCTGATTGTAGTGCCACCTACCGGGTTCAATTGTGACCTACTCAAACACCCAAAAAAGATTATCATGATCGTTCCAGGTGTTTAGGAGGAGTTTAGTGACATCAATACTAATATTATAAATTTTATATACCTAAAGACACTACAGATTGTTAATCTTTTCACCAGTTTGGCAATCACGATCAAAGCAGAATGCCATCGAGATTCCGAACAACAATGGTGGATGGCCTTAATGCACTTAACATGATGCTGCCAGGAGTCGCAGTCACGTATCAGGGAGAGGAAATCGGAATGAGAGATGGTTACGTCAGCTGGGAGGATACAGTTGACGTCGCTGCGTGTAATCAAGGAACTCCTGACAACTATATGGACTACTCTAGAGATCCGGCCAGGACTCCTTACCATTGGAACAATTCAACCAGTGCTGGTTTCTCGTCCAGTATCAATACTTGGCTACCGGTGGCTAATGATTATAGGGAGATCAATTTGCAAACGCAAAAGGATGCTGACCGAAGCCACTTTAAGGTGAGAATATACTTAAAACTAAATATTACTACATGACTTTCGGCGAGAATTCAATTCACAGATAATTTTGTCCAATTGAATCATTTATTATTACAATACATTTATTTACAACCATGTAGAAATGCGGTTCCGCATTCCCTTGGGCCTGGGAGACGGGAACATACACCGAAGAGTTTGTGGGACACCCTGGGGCTGGCTCTGTACAAAAATTTCTGAGACACCGGTCGCCTCAACAATTTAGTGAGGCGCTACGAGGCGTTCCATAGGTATTGTCACCGTAGCGCCTCGACGTAATCCGTCATGTTGGGATGCCCCTGGAATCAGCATACCCTGCGGTCATTGGTGTTGTAGGTCGACTCGCGGAACAAGTTCCCCAAATACCCCTGCTTCTATTACATCAATGGAAGGATGTGAGCTTGGCGGTACGTCCGACCTCTTGTTCGCGGTATTCGATGGAAATCCACTCGCTTATCCTCTTCTCTCTGCATCGCGGTCGCCTTCCTCTGCAACATGACTTCATTGCAAAAGGAGACCACTGCTTGTCACCTTCTCGCCTTGTACAACAGCGTAGTAGGCGAAATGCTTTCAATTTCAAATCAAATTTCAACAAGTGTGATGATAGTCCTAGTCTAAACAATATACTTAATAATTTTAAACTCATATTTATTTAATACTTTCAATTCAGGTATATCAATTGTTAATAAGACTACGTAGGGAAGCAGCACTATC
The DNA here is from genome assembly GCA_949752895.1 of Dendrolimus pini. Lineage (NCBI taxonomy): Eukaryota > Metazoa > Arthropoda > Insecta > Lepidoptera > Lasiocampidae > Dendrolimus > Dendrolimus pini. The sequence goes on along the minus strand of OX457127.1, from coordinate 1,015,213 downwards.
ACACGGCAGTCTACACATCGAGGCTCTGTCCGAGAATACTGTGGCTTTGGTTCGACATCTGCTAACCCATGATACCTACACCCTAGTATTCAACGTTGGCACAGAAAGCGACGTCGTGGACCTCGCTCATGTCTCACTTCTTGAAGGACCACTGACTGTGTATACTAGCAGTGTGTTTTCGAATAGACTTGCTGGGTAAGTAATTATCAATATACCTATAAAAAAGTATTATACTGTATGTATGATGTATAAGTAGCAGTGCTAGCAAAAGTAAGTTCCATTTCTGAAATCCGCTGGTCCGAATTAGCCTCCCTAACATTTTTTCATTTTTAAATGCAGTGTACAGACTCGCACCTTCTAAAGATAAAAGTAACCATTAATTAACTACTATTGAGGGCTAATTATTTAATCACCAGACATAACGTATTCTTTGGATAAAATATAACATAAATAATTAAAATTACAGTTGTGTGAATAAAACAATTGAACCGTTTCACTTTTTCATTCAGTTAGGTTATACTTTATTCGTTGGATAAGTTTTAACTGATGATTGAAAAATCAGCCCTTAGTAAGTATATGTAAAGTAAATCTACTTGAAAATTTAAATTTTTACTTTGACATTTAATTATTTGTTTGTTCTTGACTTTATTTATTTTATTTTATTTTTCAGGGACGAAGTACCAAAAGGCGACCTGTCGCTGCAAGCTGGCGAGGCTATCGTACTACGCTCGCCGCCTACTTAATTTACTATTACTTCAATAACACGAACCATTGTTAATATTGCTTAATAATATTAATTGTTATTAAAGCGAATTTAATAATAAAAAGGAAATTTTACGTTTTATTTTATTATACTAAAGTTGTTTGATACTATATGAATAGTTTGAATAGGTTATTTTTAGCGACGATGCTTTGCACAAACTACCCAGAGTGTTTGCCTAATTAATTAGGAAGCTTGATTTGGCGAATAATTTGATATACGTGGAGTTTCAGGTTATTAGTAAAATGTCAACACTGATACGTTTTCAAGAAGACTTTATTTTAGTGTTACCATTCTAAGAGAATATAAATTGCACAACCTTTTAGTGTTGCCATTTGAATAACGGTTTAGTGCTATCTCGCGATAACTTGTCGTAGACGTGGGGTATATAGCTGATATATGCACCAAGAAATGCGTCTTTCCGGCTATATACGTCTATTCCTCATTCAAGATCTTAAATATTGACCCGGGACGTAAGTAAACCCTGTGTCAAATATCATTTAAATCTATTCTGCAGTTTTTGCGAATTACGCAACAGACAGATAGACAAAGATTCTTAAAGTTTTACGAAATCTACTGATCCGAGATAACTCTCTGATTAATTTTTCATTTTAAAATTCATTTGAGAAACTCTGAACAGATTTATTCCAATATATAGGTAGATTAATGGATTATTATCCAACTATCAGTGCGGCAGTTACACTGATAGCTACAAGTCATCTAAATACATTTGAATAGATATGTACTTTTATAGTACACGATGTATTGTCCGCTGAAATTATAGTTCAATGCTTGCTGTTTATTGTACGGTCAGAGCAGTAATTTGTCTACAAACAATGAATTAGTGGACAGGAATAATAGTTCGGCATCCGGTTAGTGATGGATAGAACACTTATTAGGTTTGTGCAGTAGTTGGAGTCACTTCGGAAGCTAGACTTACTTTAGAAGCTAGAGTCCTTTCAAAAATGTTTGGTCATATGATCCTGGTTTAAAATGGTAGAAATAACAACCAGATGGTTATCCAGCAGGCGCCGCTACTGACAACTCCTGAGCCCTGCATAATGCTTTTTCAACTCGCAACAAAATTACATAATTTTGATTATGTGGGTAGTTATAAAAAAAGTGAACGAGCTTTCAGCTAAAATGTTGTAATATTAACTCTAAGCGTTACTTCCGAGTTTAGTCTACCCTAGCTGGAGAATTACGTCGGAAGAAGTGTCCGCAATTTATTTATTCTAAGGGACACCTAAACGTCCAACAAAACAAGGGCATCATAATGCAGGACATGCAAATTAATGTACTGCTAATAGAAGACGTTGAATGCAATGTTAAATATTTATACGATTTTGCAAAAATTTCAATTTTTTATTTAGGACGCATCGGAATTTGTTAACACATTGTATACCTAAAATTTGAGCAAGTTACGTTTGTTATATGTAATATACAACAGACCCCTCTCGGGACTATCCGAAATACCAACGCCATTGTACAGTTTGCTCATTTAATTCTGCTATTTTTAGAAGTGGTGGACGCAGTAGTTCTTGGAGTGCTGGTGTTTTCTTGTAGTAGGGTGAAGAAAATACACCTTGCTACTTTCAGGGATTTCTTGAATCAGTAGTTCTCGTACAGTACATATTACTTACGTACGACCATAGTAAAAACGAAATATTAGTTTACAAAATTTATGCCTGGAAGCGAAGGTAAGACAATGTCTATAGAGATCATCGATTGTTGCATTGTTACGATGACATAGCGAAGTAAAATAGCATATCAAGTAGATTTTAATAATTCGATTTCCCCTCACTACACTCAAGGTTGTTGTAACTCTACTGACATTAACATTCAATCGAGATAACAATGTGGCTGAAGCTGGTCTTCATTATAGCGATTAACCAGGTAGTAGTCCACGGATCCTCTTGGTGGTCTAATGCAGTGTACTATAGGATCCTGGTGGATTCATTCCGCGATGGTGACGGTGATGGTCTTGGTGATTTAACAGGTAAGATATTCCTCAATGCAAATGCGTCGTAAACATTTATAATATCGGTAACTAGCGGTTTCGGCAAGGGTTGCCCTGCCCTGAAAAAATACAAATTCTAAAACCCGATTCCAGCGCCTTCTACGGGGTCTAATTGTGAATCTAAACCACCCCTGACCACTGAAACGATTGAAGTTTTAGTAGTGATCCCTAATTTTTTATAGTAATAAACATAGTCTATATTGATCTAGGAGCATGTAGCATTCTAATGGAGAAATAATTTTTGAAATCAGTTAATTAGTATATTCGTTACAAACATACAAAAATACAAACCTTACCTCTTTATAATATTAGTATAGAATACAAACTCTAAGGTGAAGGTATTTGAAGATCACAAATATTCTAATAAAACCACTTGAGAGTTTAATCATTTCTACATAGACACAATTTGAATATATGTCCAGCGAAATCATATTTGTAACATTAGAGTTATACGTCCATCGTTAAGTCCCTAATAATAATAAAGTGAAATTTCTCGAAAGATGAACTTTGAAAACAATTCCTTCTAGAAAAGAAATAAATGATTTGGCTACCGTTGTACTCTTTTCGTCTTTCAAAAGTGCGAGTTAAGATGATAGAAAATAGACGAACACCATCCGGGGGAGCTTCGAATCTGTATATCTACTTTATTATAATTGTAATGATAATGTCCGTAATTAATTAATTTTTAATATTAATGTGAAAGTCACGTGACAAAGAATTTGAGACTGCAAGATTGTTGGATATAAATGTAAAGGTAGACCAAAAAAGAGATAGATGGATTCTGTGAAAGATAATATGATGACTGGTGTGACAGAGGACGTATGTATGTAACAGAGGAGTGGAAGAAAAAGACATATAGAGCCGATCTAAAATAATTGGGAAAATGTGAAAGAAAATATATTAATGTGACTTAAATTATTCTCTTTGTTTTAATTTCGCCTGTATAGTAATATCCTTTTAATGTTGCATGAAATTAAATTTAAAGTTTATAGTTGTCTGCAACACACAACACAAGATTACAATGAAACTGAGAATCTACTCAAAATGGTGATTTGAGTAATAATTATATAAACACACACACATACACACACACACACACACATGCACACCCACATACACATTGTATTAATGTTAAAAAAACCGACACCTAATATAATACAGGTTTTTACCTAGTTTTGGGTGTTGAAGCCCTCATACATTAGTTTTAGAGCAAAATTTATTGTCTTTTATACTGTTACTTTGACTTTTACATGTTTTTACTGAATAAATTATTCTTATTCTTATTATATTGTATATAGGTGTGTGATCTCTGTTAAATAAATATATAAATTTGAAAAAACTACGTAGATAGCAATGAAATTTTAGGCGTGGCTATTGTAAATTACAAAACATTACGTGTAATTTCGATATTTCCGCCCAACAACATGAATTAACTTATAAATTAAGTTAATTGTCGCGCACCGAATATGGCTGAAAGCCAAAATAGAGTAATAGCTGATAGTTTAGTAGTCAAAAACTTTATTGGATCGCAACGAATTAACACTGCAATACGCTGGATTAAATGTAGAGCAATTCTGTTTTATGACATAATTCAATTTAATTGTTTCCACAATGGCACAGCGAAAAATAGCTTTGTTGAAGCAGTTTCAGCCATAAACACGTAATAAGCACGATACGGATATAATAGATTTTTAGTCGAGTTAGCTTGAGTTCCGAATGCAGTTGACAGAGTACATTGTAAAGGCTACAATATTAGGACTAACACTGACGCTGTTTTAGACCCTAATCAGATTAATTAATAACTAATTTCTGAACAATAAAAGAGGCAAATGATTAATGGTTAAAATTAATACCACACAACACTTAAATATTCGCTTTGTAAATATTGTACGGTTGAACGAAAAAAAAACATAATAAGTTTAAGTCTTAATTTGCATAGTTCATGTATATTGATAAAAAGTTTTCATAGGCCTTATCAAACAAATAAGCTACGTCCGAGCTATAGGAGCTGATGCTGTGATCTTATCTCCATTGTCCACAAGAAGTAAAGATTGCACTAAGCCAGGTGTTGTGGAGCACAATACTATCGATGAACGATATGGAGATTTTGGGCTATTTGACACTTTTATGGAAAAGGCCAAAAAGTTGGGTAAGGGAATATTTATTTATATTCAGTGACATTGTATAATTGTACTCATATATAAAATTGTACATATGAGTACATTAGAGTATAGTATTATAGTTAGAAATCAAAAGAAGGATAGAGACCATAAGAAAAACAGAATACTAGAAACAAATAATGTGGGTTGAAATAGAAATAAGTAGTTTGTGTGTTGAGTTTGATTTTTCAGTAAACTTTGTTTTTTTAGAACTTCAAGTGGTGGCTACTCTACCATTACAAACAATCAGTACAAACTCAGAATGGTTTTTATCGAGTGCAGACCGTGCTGCTGGCTTCGAGGATCAAATTGTATGGCGGGATGGCAATCCTAATGAAGTGCCACCGGTAATTTATGCACCACATTTGAATCTCCCACGCGACTTCACTAGCAATAACAAGTGCTCTATATTACTATACTATGCCAATTTTGAGAAATGGTTCATTCTGAAGGTCGTGAAAAATAAACATACTAAATACTGTGTAGTTTTATCGACCTTAATAATAAGACTGTGTCTGACATTACTGATATATTTTAACCCAGACATAGGTTATCTTGTTAGTTTTGTTTATGAATATATTTTATAAGTAGTTCAATTAATCTTTATTTTAAGAAACTCTGTCGTAGGTCACAATAAAAACAACATTCGTGTAGATATTATTTTGAGAATATATTTTTTCCTTTAAACATTTACATCGTCAACTAATCCAGTCTAATTTATGATGATGCTTCCAGGTTGAGAATGGTTATAACTGGATGTGGCATGAAACAAGGAACGCCTACTTTGCTACACTTAACAAAGAAGCTGTTCTGAACCTTTGCTCTGAAAGTTTAGCAGCAGCTTTATCATCAGCACAATGTAACTGGTTGAGAAAAGGAATAGCTGGAGTGCTTCTCAATCCAGACTTCAGTGATCTAAAATGTGGACAGAATTTACTGATGAAATTAACTGCCGATGCTATGAGCTGTGCGAGAGGAGCAGGTTTGGATACGCCGTAAGTTTTAATGGACCAAAAATACTAGACACTACAACAACTACGAAAACACGACAATAGGCCCAGTAAAAGACGTAACATCGAAACACTCCTGAGTCTTACATAACTAGATAGAACCACAGGTATTTCTACATCTACGATATTTCTACATCTACGGACGTTTTAGTATTTCTAAAGCTTTTTTTTATCAAAATAGTCAAAAAATTCACAGAAAATATCATCAAAATATCATCTTTAAATTTCTACCATCGCACCGCTCGCCATCGGTTGGGAGTTCATCCCCACTTCCTTGAGCCGCTTCGCTCATGTACGCAACGGTTCTGTAGAACGTTTCTCTTCCGTACCCTGGGAATTTGGAATGCGCTCCCAGCCTAAGTTTTCGCACAACGCTACGATATGGAGTTTTGCAATAAGATGTCATAATTTTATTCGAGGCCAGCAGCGTGTTGGTAACATCTCTGATGTTGCAAACGTCAATAGGCGACGGTAACTGCTTTCCATCAGGTGGGCCATTCCATCAGCCTGTCTGCTATACTCCAGATATATATAAAAAATTAAAAAAATTGACTGGTTTAGTCTAAAAATTGTTATTGTTATGTGATAGTTATATTGCGACTTATCTGGAGCTGGATACATCGACGAACTTGTAGCGCTGTAACCATAAAGATACAGTAACGAGCCTTTAATGTGTAGTAGACAATAATAAAAGAGTTATAAAATATGCCAATTATATGCGTACGATTTCATTATTTTATACTTTTTAGAGTAATCCTAGTAGAAACAAACTTAAAACCGGAAATAGCGTCAATATATTATAGCGATAGGGGCATTGGCGCCAACAGTGTGATAAGTAATGCTTTAGCAAGTAACACCAGGTCTTCTGCTGAGTTATCTATAGCTCTATATAGCAGTTTATTGACAGCACCACAAGATGGGACACCTGCTTGGCTGGTAAGTAAAACTGATAGGATTTGTTTCAAAGGGATATAATCCTTAATTGACTTTATATGAACATTTGCTTCCGAAGTTTATTTTTCATTTACAGTAAAATATATTATGCGTTTCATTCATAGAAAGCTAGGTTCTAACCTGGTGATAAATTTTACTATTGCTATTATATCTTAATTTATGGAATCTTTCTGTTATTTTGTATATTTTTTAAGAACCAGTACTAACCGGATTTCAGACAAGTGCCCCAAATGAAAGCCGAATTGTAACCCGCTACGGCAGTGACATGATTGACGCGATAAACCTCATCTCGCTAATGCTACCTGGTTCTGCAATAATTTATCAAGGAGACGAACTCGGATCTGCTGACACTATACTCGAATGGTCCAATTCAGACAAATGCTGGCCTACCCAAGCATCTCCATCAGCTTCACCATTTCCTTGGGACGATAGTGCAACTTCTGGATTCACGAATGGAGAAGCCTGGTTGCCATTATCTCTTAATTACAGATATGCTAACGCGAAAGCGGAATTTGCTAATGATTTCAGTCATCTTGGAGTAGTTAAGCTTGCATCTGCTGTGCGGAAATCTCCAGCAATGGGACCTCATGTCGAGGTGAGCCTTAATACAACAAATGTTAATATGACGATATCATTACAGACATTTTTGTATCTCCTCTTTAAAATTACTCAAATTGCAGAAGATTGTGCAAAATATTAAAGAGTCGGCAAAATTCTGAATTTTCTTCATGAATATATTTTATTTGACTGACTTAGTTCACAGGACGGCAGAGGTCTTGGATTAAATTCGTGGCATGATAAGAACGACCAAAATTATATAACCCTGTATGTTTATTACAGGTTAATTACTTCTTCACGTGTCTGTAATTATGTCTAAGTCTTATTACGTTGTTTTTTTTGTTTTTAACCATCAAAATAATAATTTACAGATTAAACGGTTGAATGGTGCTCTGGCAATATTAAGATGGGGAGGAACTGGGTCGCTTTTAGTCGTCATAAATATAGCTAAGGACCAAACAGATGTCCTACTATCTACAATTCCAGGTCTTCCAGCAGAAATGACAGTAGCGACTAGCTCTGGAGGATCTAGATTGACCATTGCTTCCCATATATCAATAAGCAAAGCGTTAAGATTCGGACCTGGTGAGACTGTATTATTTGTCGGTGAACCCAGACACTGCGGAGGTCCTGGACCGGTAGATAAAATTACCAGTAAACTAGCGGAAGGATGGCAGAAAATCAATAAATATTTCAGTAATTAATAAGATTCATTACTAAAATTAATTACAATGTTTCTTTTAGTAGTGATTGTACTAGTTTTTCCCACATTCTTCTACCAACAACAATTATAAAAAATCTTTGGAAGAAGTATAATCTAAGAATTGTGATCATTTATGTCTAAATAAAATTGTGAGAAGTATGACTTCTCCAAAAGAGGTTTCATTTATGTTCTCTTTTAAAATCCCTTTTTGTCCCTTTGTTGTTATGTATTCTTCATTACTGTTATCTAAATATCGGTGTTCATGTCCAGAAGCTATGTGTATATTATTTTTTCCAGCAACCATGATTGCAGAGTTCTCTAGAGGATTTTTATTTGATTTAATTAATTTCCATTGATGGGAAAAGAAAATAACATGAATTATGGGCAGAAAAATTATATTATACTCCATGTTCATCTTCATTTTAATCATATTACCGCCGCACTCAGAAACTTTATGATTATTAAAATTTATTATGAATTATATAATAAATCTATATAAATAAAAGTTAATTGTACGAATGTATGTACGCGAATAACTTGAGAACGACTTTACTGATTTTGATGATTGCTTTTGATGATACTGATTGATTGATAGTGGCTCCCCGGATTATTTAGATACTCAATTGAAACCGATAGATAGCGATGAGATCAGGTCCTAGTTTTTTTGTTTTTCCAGGTCAGAACAACGTCTGCCGGCACATCTAGTAAAATATATAATAGATGTGAACGCAGACTTACAATACGAAATGTCTCATTTAAGACAAATAACATACAAATACTATAGTTTTAAATCAAACATATAATAATAGAAACAAAATAAGTCCTAAAAAAATTAAAACCAAAAAGTCCTAAAATTTAAACCAAAATCATCGTAATGCGTAATGCTAAAAGTTAAGCTATATCCATGGCTGGTCAGTTTATAGCTGATGCCACAGTACAGCAAGTCGCTGTTCTTTGACCTGAAACCAGTAGGCAGAGTCATGAAGTACAATAAAACACTAGTAAAAAAGTACAGAAGAAATAAGAAGGGCTATAGATCTAAGCCCATAATCAATTAAATCCTTCCTTTTAATAATGAACATATTTTACCAACAATGGCTCATACGCCGTTATTAGATTCTAAACTCTTTTCTCTATATTGCCACGAATATAGGTCACGGATACAATGGCTTTGAAAAGGCGTAAGCGGCGATGTACCATAAGACCGTATTCCATTCATTTCCAACAATGTTTTTTTCTTCTTCTTATTCATACAAAGGCCATTATTAAAGACCAGTATCTTAGAAAAAAAAAAGAAATTTGTATATCGGGAATCGAATCCGAAGCCTCTGCTTTCAAATAAGTTACAAACAACGAACCCGTGGCCCATTCAACCATAGACACCGTCAATTAATTTTGGCTTAGCACTGTTTATCTATACAGCCAGTGTTATGAGGCTTAGTAAAATGTCTTTGGTGAGAAAAAGAGGTTATAAAATCTTATTTGAATATTGTACACACGACCGCCATTAATACGCGGCAAACTGTACAAATATGGCGGGATTTGGGTAAAATACCGTTAAACCGTGTTATGATAGGGTAATTTTCCGGATAAAAATGATAGTTTCAGACAAACTTTTTTCTTATAACATCCATGCTGGTATTGTATAGAAGGTATTATTGTAAACAACGTTTTTAAACGAGACAAAGGACTCTTAAAAGTGATTTACATTTGCGTTAGTAAAGTAGTTAATTAACTTGCGAATAAGTTCTTATCAGTATTTGGACAGATATTTACTCACTTATTACGTAGTTGGAAAACGTCTGTCCAAACAATAATAGGGTCTATTTAAATAATGTATGTCTTTGAAGACCACGGGCCAACACGTAAAGGCCCTTTGACAAATGTAATGTAACTGTGCCGTGACACTGACCAGCGATTATCCCCGTCGACACCATAATGCACCTAAGAACTAGCGCCGGCCAGGGTAGGACTATTGTGGGAAATGAGGACATATAGTACCGGGCTATTGGAGTGAACTGCTAGTGGTACTAGGGGTATGGGAATATGGGGACTATGGCGTCTGCCACGTCTACGGGGTCTATTATTATTAATTATTATTATATATGTCTCTGCAGACCACAGCCCGTAAAAATGGCCTGGACTTAGGGAGGGCTTGCGTAGGGCCATGGGAAGGTCAATATATGTATAGAGGCCCCTTCAACAATTTTAATCTAAATCTCGGCGTGACTGACCGGCGATTATCCCTGTCTACACCATACAAAAATGCACCCAAGGACAAGTTCCACTTAGTGTGGAACTATTGTAGGGAATGAGAACAAAAGTTACCGGGCTATTGGGATAGACTGCTAATGTATTTACATATGGGGGACTATGGGGATTCGTCGCAATGTTCGGGGAACAATGTCAATGTCCTTAACTTAAATAAATTGCCTATAAAAATACAATTATATATATACATAAAACTTAATTTTAGTTAGTAATTATGACATTGCACGTACTAGCAAATAATTGCTTCAAACATATTGTCTGGAGAATACAGTATTAATAATTATATGAATGTATTAAAATAATTTAAGTTAGGATAGTTTAATAATAAAATCGATTTAATACATCATAGTAAGTACCTCTTTATTACTGCTCAATTACGAGGTATGTATAGTTGCCGGTACATATGTAGAGTGGTCAGCGGAATGGTAGAAATCGCTTTACTTCTTTGTTGTTAAAGTCAAAGTAATTTATTTGTTATAAACATGGACAGTTTTGCAGATGTTATGCTAAGTGTATAAGTAATCAATTTTTTTGTAGTTTTTGTCACTAGCCGTTTGTAGTTCGTGTGACTACATATAAATATTATGATTATCTTATTGGTTATATTAATCATTATTACTGATTATGATGGTATTAGAATTACAACAAATATTTAATATACAATTTATTATGTCTCTTTCAGTTATATATCATTCATGAAACAATTAAATTAATATAATTTCATTAACAATTTTATATAATTTAGTCAATTTATTACGTTCTTATTATCCATCTGGTTAAAATTAAAAACTTTGTTGCATGAGTTCAGCAGACAGGTGATGGAAAGCGGTTAGCATCACCTATAGACATTAGTAACACCAAAGGCGGTACGAATGTACTGTCTCTCTAAAAGGAAACTGGAACCGACTAACGCCGAAACACAACTCAAGGTTGCTATAGCGGCATACTACTCTAGATCAGGGGTCGTAGTCATCCAGACGGGCACATACCCTGCCACCTGGCCCTGGGTTATTTTGTCACCTCTTACGACAGGTTGCCCGGACGCAGGAAATTGTATTCTTTCTTCGTTCCTGCATCTTACGCATTGAGCGTAAGCAATGTGATGCTACTTATCGACGTATCGAAAATAATATGGTTTTGTCCCTTTACTAGAAAGGTAATAAATATATAACACTGTGAAAATGAACCCCGATATCACTGTCCGAGGGCTAAGGTGACCGCTCAAGAACCGTGCCCGGAACCATACAACAGTAACGTCCCTGCTCCATCTGGGACAATGTTAGTGTTAGTGACTGTGGCCAAATGCGTCTTATTTATAGGTTAAAAATAACGCCGTTAATGCTTAGCTACATTAGTGTATGTGTTATAGTCAAACATCTAAGCTCTGGCGCTCCTAGATTTCATTAGGTTATTATCTATACATATAATAAAACTGTAGAGGTCAAAACCGAGTCAAGGGGTTGTAAGAAGTGAAATGAAATGAAATGCAATGATCGAAGGGGACCCAACTTCTATACAACCAGACTATAGAGAATATCTACATACATGTAGAAAATTATGTTTTTCTAAATTCAAAGAATACTTTGATGAGAGAAGTAAAGAAAAAGGCATATGGTACAAAACGATACAGTCTCAACCCCCCCAAATTCCATGGTTTTCGGTAGGGAACTTCAACAGGCCATATATAAAGCTATTAAATAGAATCCGAGCCGGTCAAATGACCGGCTCGGATTTTATTCTCGGCTAAAACTTCTTGTAGGGAAATCCCTACAAGAAGTTTTAGCCACCTCATGGGTAAGGTTGATTCTCCCAACTGCCTAGTGTGTGGAACTCGTGAAGATGTCCAACATCTTTTAATGGAGTGCAGCAGAAATAGAGATGGTAGAGAACAACTAATGGGGGATTTGGGACTGAATCGTTTTGATGTAGGTATCTTCACAGAAATTCTGGCAGAGCCAGCCTCAAAGAAGGCTAGTTTGTTAGCCAGCTCATTATTTAATATTTAATTATAAGTTATAGTACGTTAGGAGATGATGGGGCTGACATGCCTATGTGGCAAAAGTCCCAAAAAAATAAAGATTATAAAAAACAAAAAAAACAAAAAGAAGTTAAATAGAACTAATGTAGATTTTTTTCATTTTTTTGTTTATCTGTTTGTCTGTCTGTTTGTACCAGCTAATCTCCTAAAAGACTGGACCGATTTAAATGAAATTTTGTATGGTGGTAGCTTATATCCATGGTCAACATATAGGATACTTTAATCCCGAAAAATTAAAGAGTTCCCGTGCGATGTATTAATATAGTTATATATATTTATCGTTTTTATATGGTCTTGACAATCACAATGCGCCGGAAAATGCTTGGCAAGACGACGAATGCTTTAAAAACCATTTAAAAAAGAGTGTTAGTTGCTAGATTTTGAAATTGCTGATTTATGCTAAGACGATTTCAAATGATGATTAAGGTGGGTTCGTTTATATATGTTATAGTCAAACATTGAAGCTCTGGCGCTTCTAGGTTCGACTAGTCAAACCTCAGATCTGACATAATGTCTTAGTCAAAGTTCAAATAAATGACGTTTATCTGCCTTTGACTTTTTTTATTTACATTGCAAGAGTTCAGCAGACAGGCAGACGGCCCACTTGATGGACAGCGGTTACCATCGCCTATGGACATTTGCAACACCAAAGGTGCTACGAATGCGCTGCTGCTCTCTTTAGGAAGCCTGGAACCTGGTCACTAATGCCGGAACACAACACAAGGTTCTTATGGCGGCATACTCTAGACCAGGGGTGGTAGCCATCCAGTCGGGCAAATGCCCTACCACCTGGCTGTGGGTTGTTTAGTCGCCTCTTACGACAGGCCGCCCGGCCGCAGAAAATTGTATTCTTACTCCATTCCTGCACGGATGAGACTAACGAATTTCTGTCTAACCAGGGAGAGACTAATTTATAGTCATCAAACATGTAACAAGTGCAGTACAAATCGATGTTTGACTGAGTTTGCCTTAGTCGCTTCTTGGATCGACTAAGCAAAGCCCTAAATAGATTATCTTACGTTCGATGTTTGACTAAAAAGTTAGTAGTTTTAGGTTTGTCTAAAAATACTTTGGCCGAAATTTACTTCAGGTTTAGTCGAAAGGCTTGGGATAAACCAGTCATTCCGGGAAGAGACTGCTTATCATCCTTTGACTATGACATATCTATCTATATCTGCGAATGTTTAACGTCATTAACAATTAATAACAATATCTCAATACAAATAACACATTAAACCAATCGCTACATCTACGTGAAACGTTCACTAATAGTAACATCATCCCAGATGTAACAAAGGCATAACAAGTTACTGTTTTATTAATATGTGAACTAGGAATCAATATCCTCTTGGTTAATCCATAACTAGCTGTGCCCGCGAAGTCGTCCGCGTGGAATTTGTTTTCTAAACCCCCGATTATTAAACATTCTTCATTGGTGCTCCTATTGGTCCTAGCGTGATGATATATAAGCCTATAGCATTCCTCGATAAATGGGCTATCTAACACTGAAAGAATTTTTGATATCAGACCAGTAGTTCTTGAGATTAGCGAGTTCGATCAAACAAACAATTAATATGTTAATTGTACTTAAAAATCAGTATCCTCTAGGTTTATCCACAATTACAGGAATAAACCAACACCTTGAGACATTTTTATAACCAAATACATCTCGATTCTAACAGATTTTATGATAGACAGGATAAGAAGGAAATTTGTTTGTTCCACGTATTACAAAATCTACTGTCGCTACTGTGACATTAGTTATGCTAATCCCCAAAATTACTAGACGGATCCACTTCCAGTCTTCACAAAAATAGCAGTATAGTTTCTGTGATGGTATATATTGACAGGAATACAGAACAGAAGGTAAGTTGGATGAGGTTTGTAGTATGTTAGATACCTACTTACTATAATACCTAGGCCTTCTCTAATTTATATGCAGTTTCTTAGATTTCAAGCAGTAGTAAGGCAGATGAATTGAGAGTAAAAGCTGACTCCAGTACTCGCCATTGAATATTTAAAAGCCAGTCCGCTTCTCAAGTCAGTAGCTGGATATCTAAATCTCATAATATACCTTTTAAGCGTTCCTTAACTTGCCATTAGCAGAAAATTGTCATTACTTATATAGAGTATATGATGTTAGATTTTGATCAGTAGTATGTCAGGTGAATGGAGAGTGAGATATAGAGCAGGTAATAATAGGTGGTTACTCACAGAACTTGCTTTTCTCAGCATAGGTGAGGGTCGCGGCGGCTATGAGCGCGGTGAGCAGAGGCAGCGCGCGCGCCCTCATGGCGGCCGGCGCGGGCTGGCAGGGGCCCGGCGCGGCGCGGACTGCCGGACTCGGCGACGGCGGCGGGTATCGACCGGCGCCGGGGGACGGGCCGGCGCGCGCACCCACGCTCCTCAGTCGACATGTAGTAACGTACGCTGGAAGGGTTGCCAGTAAAATAATAAATCATTTTACAATACATTTTTTTTTCTTCTTTTTTATACTTTCTTTTCACTTTTTATTTCATTTGCTTCCGTGACTGTGTATGTCACTTTAATGGCCTCAGCGGAAGATCAGCGCTGGTTAACTTAATCAGCAACATGCTGCTTGCTGCTACAGCTAGGACCAATTTAGAACTACACTTGTTTCATTTTATCTTTACTGCATGTTACATTGTAATGTGTTGTCTTGTAGTTCTAAATAAATGGTTTTTTTTCTTTGTTTCTTTCAAATTTTTGCGGCTTGCTCAACCCCAGGATTGTTCTTACAATCGTGTGATCACGCCAGTAGTTGACCACTGGCGTCATAATGGCATGCCAATGGTCGCTATTGTAGGCTTTGGAAACTGACGTTTAAAAGCAACAGTTATAGTGCAAATGTAGTGCCATCGTGGTTAATTAATAACACCAGAAAGGCTGCGTTGTAGCACTATTGTTACGCCAGTGTAGCCACCGTTCAAAGACGTTACTAATATCAGAATTGGTACCTTAAAATTCTTTGATGTCGAAGCCGATAATACATTGCCAGGGATCTTAATACAGAAAACATGGAATTTTTCCCTTCTTTAGAAAGGATTCATGTAGCTTAAAACCTGTGCCACGGTGGTTCGCCTTTTTACTTACTTTATTTATAAAAGTAGCCTATAAACGCGTGGCACTGCTGGGCTCGGCTCTCCCAATTCTAGGGGAACGGATACTATACCTGCCACGCTATAACACATCGGCTATCTCGATGCACAGGTTTCATAACGATTTTTTCCTTCACTGTCAGCAAGTGGTAATTATAACAATGCACTTAAGTTAGAATGCTGCCCACAAAAGCAGTGCATGCTTTCTGGTTAGGATTCAAATTCGCACTATTTGAATTTGCTAACCACTAAACCACATTTTTTTTGCTTCTATTAGTGCCCTCAAATCATTACACAAAAAATGCTATTTTGGACTTCCTATAATATTTAAACTACTGCACAAAATATGGCGATTTCTGGCCCATGATTCTCTTTACAAAATTATTTATTATAAAATTTAAAAACTTCGTTTAAAAAAACCGACTTCAAAAACTAAAAAACTAAAATGTATAAAATAACTTATTTCTTAAGCTATTATTATTAATATATATTATCTAAAACATCTTAAAGTCGGTGCTTAGTAATTTTCAAAATATAGTAATTTTTATGTTTTCCTTTGCACCGACTTCAAGATGTTTTAGATAATATATATTAATAATAATAGCTTAAGAAATAAGTTATTTTATACATTTTAGTTTTTGAAGTCGGTTTTTTTAAACGAAGTTTTTAAATTTTATTTGTTACTTTTTAGTGTCTAGCTATGTATGGGTGGACCCACGAATGGTGCCGCGCTTCTTAAAAAATATAGGTCCCAAGAAGCGGGAACAAAAAAATGATCGTAAAATGAAAACTACTAAACTATGTCTAATTTTTAGGGGACCACATGGCAGCTATTCCGCGTCGAACAAAAAAAGAATCACTTAAATCGGATCATAAATCACGGAGTTATCGGCGAACATATGGAACGGAGTGAAAATTATTTCCATGAAAAATGTTCATAAAATGAAAACTACTGGGCCAAACTATGTAAAATTTTTAGGGGACTAATTGGAAGCTATTTCGCGTCGAACAAAAAAAAGAATCACGTAAATCGGATCATAAATCACGGAGTTATCGGCGAACATACATTAAAAAAAAAGCAAAAAAAAAAAAAAAAAAGTTCCCGACGAATTGAGAACTTCCTCCTTTTTTCGAAGTCGGTTAATAAATTCCATAGCCTTTTAAGTATTACCAATCCCGTAATCTAGTGGAAATCGGTTACACTGGCCACCCTACAACCCCGTTGGAGTGCGAGCCGACGTGAGTTGAGCCGCCCATGACTCATCCCTCGCAACGGAGCCGAGGGTGAATGGACGAGCGGGGACACAGATCACGCTTGCTCCAGACTGCAAGACGCTGCTTAATTGGAAGATGCCCAGATTGCGAAATTGTTCTAAGATCACCTTAATAAGCATTTTATTCTATTACTAGCTGCACTACTTATGCACGTATGGAAGCGAGAGTTGGGTATGGAAGAGAGAGTATGAAAGTAGAGTAAACGCGGTCGAGATGCGAGCACTAAAAAACCGCAAAATCTGCGGAGTTACGCTCGCGGACCGCGTTCGTAATACCGAAGTAAGAAAGAGAGTGTCGGGGTGAAGGTAAGGAAAGGAATGCTCCGGTGATTCGGGCATGTGGAAAGAATGTATGATGAAAGAATGACTAAACAGATATACAATGCCAACAGCCAACCAGTTTGAACATAATACAAAGGTTCCAAAATAAAGTACTTAAGGACATGGTCAATGCTCCTTGGTACATAAGATCATAAGATAATTAAAAAATACGCTGATGCCCACCAGCCAAGGCTTCATCGCCATGTAAATGTCGAGGCCATCCAGCTCCTTGATAATACAGATTTATTAAGAAAACCCAAAAGGACAAAACCATTCGAGTTAGTGTCATAATACTCTCATAATATAAAATCATAATAATAAAGAATAATAATTTGATTTCATTTTTCTTGATTTCCCACAATAGTCCTACACTGGCCGGGGGTTGTCCTTGGGTGCATTATTATATGGTGTAGACAGGGATAATCGCCGGTCAGTGTCACGCCACATATTTACATTAAATTTGTCAAGGGGCCTCTACGTGTTGGCCTCCCCATGGCCCCACGCAAGCCCTCCAAAAGTCCGGGCCATTTTTATGGCCCGTGGTCTTGAAAGACATACATGTATTAAAGAATAATAATAAATAAATAATAAAAATATCATAATATAAAGCGTAGTGCTATGTGCTAAACATTAACAAAGAACACATGAACAAAGTCTCTTCTCCTTAATAAAAACAACAGGAAACGTGTTATTGGACACATTCTTAGCTTAATTTAGATGTAGATATTTCAGGTCAGATTTAAATTATTCATTAGTCTTGTTTCCTAGATTAGATTGTGATTTCAATGTTGTATCACTAAGATACATAATTTATGGAAAAAAACTAGCTACACTACACACACTCCCAAATTTTACGTACGTGCTCCGATGCTGTCCCTTATGGCATCATAGATAGATAGATAGATAACACTTTATTGTACACCATTACAGAGAAACTTACGAACTAGTATTATTATAGTAGGGTACAAAGGGCGGTCTTATCGCTAAAAAGCGATCTCTTCCAGAGAACCCGTGGTAAGAATATTCCGATTAGAAGTGGCGATGGTGGTATACATAATTATTGTACGATTACTTCAATTTTATTATTAAATATATAACTATACTATATATACAAATATACACATAAGTTATATACATATATAATATATGGCGATAATATGCAACTATTTAAACATAATAAACATATAGCTATATGCAATATAATATATACTAATTACATAAAATTACAAATCATTATATTGCAGATAGAATTTTCTGACTAAGTTCTTAAATATTATTAGGGATTTTGCAACATTCACATTTACTAATTAATTTAGACAATATTATTAGGCAATCACTCTCATCATTCCCAGGCCGCCCTGCCGATAAGGCATGGCGGTCTGGGAATACGCAAAATTTCCGACATAGCGCTACCCACCTTCTTGGCCTCAGTGTATAGCACCATGGACCTCATCGGTAATTTATTAAATCCATCACTTCGTGATTTGGAGGTCCCGTGTTTGGCTGAGGGTAAAAATGCGTGGTCTCTTGCCTGCCCGAATCAAAATTTACCCATAAGCCCAAAGCACCAGAAGCTTTGGGACGAGCCGCTCAGCCTTAAAACCTACCAGAAACTCATTTCTTCTTGTAAGGGAGAGGCTGAGCGCGCTCGCCTCCTAGCTGTCTCACGTTGGGAGTCAGGTCTTTGGCTACAGGCGTTGCTCTCGGCGAATCTTGGCACACTTTTGGATGACGCGACCTTCAGAATCTGTGCCAGCATTCGCCTGGGGGCAACCTGTGTGGTCCCACACCTCTGTCAATGCGGGGATGGGGTGGAACGTTTGGGACACCACGGACTAGCCTGCAGTAGTAGCGCCGGTAGAATTTCCCGACACGCGGAACTCAACGATATCATCCGCCGGGCTCTTGTCACCGCCGGTGTACCTTCCATTTTGGAACCAAACGGCTTATGCCGCGACGATGGCAGGAGACCGGATGAGATGACGCTGATTCCCTGGAAGATGGGCCGCCCCGTAGTGTGGGATGCTACTTGCGTGGACACTCTGGCGGCGTCCCATCTTTCAAGTACGTGCACTACCGCCGGTTCTGCTGCAGCCGAACAGGAGGCCCTCAAGCGCCGCAAATATGTCACCATTGGAAATGGTTACACATTTGCGGCATTTGGGGTGGAAACTCTGGGTACGTGGGGTCCTAGCGCCCTTAAGGTCTACCGTGACGTCGTCAAACGTCTGGTAGACGTCACACGCGACCAGAAGGCTGGCGTCTATTTTGCCCAAAGATCCAACGTGGTAACGCCGCCAGCCTTCTGGGAACGTTCCCGGTAAATGACAGTGGTTTGGGACCATTAACTCATCTTTAGGCGTTTTTCCCCTTTTTATTTAGTTTTAGTTTTTATATAGTTCATAGTATAGTTTGTAGTTTATATTTAAGTATATATTATAGGTTAATTTATTTTTAGTATTTAATTATATGATTTAAGTTAGCTATATTATTGTGCAATAAAGTATATTCTATTCCAAAAAAAAAAAATAAGCTACACTTAAAACAAATAAAAAAATGCTTAGTTCTGTTTTTTTTCCAGAAATCCCCTCAGAACACCCTACCAAAGTTTCATCGCAATCTGATCAATGGTTTAGGGAGGCATAGAGGACAAAAATACAAAATTTGTTTTTAGTTAAATATATATTTTACACGTACCAAATAACTTGTCGCTATATACATTACTTAGGCTAGTGTGCGTAGACATTTAAGTGACGGTTAAAATAAAATAATCGCTCTTTAGTCAAGTTGTTTATTTTATTTTAACCATCTGTTAAATTTGTATGCACACCAAACCTGTCGCTACACACCGAGCATACGTATGAAATCCTTAGTAAAAATTGGAGACGCCTAGGGGCAGAGCTATCTTATAATATTATTTCGCAGCTTGATTATTATATCTACCTTTTTGAAATTATAATATTTATAAAACTAAAATGTTACTAATAATAAGAAAAAATGTGTGTGTGTCTAGTTCACACGCAATAGAAGTGAAACTCACAGTACTCCTCTAGCTGTTATTAACACTACTGGTCGCCCGTGCTCGTAATTTGCCATAACAATTAATGTCAAAGATTTCTACTTCTATAATCACAGACTTCGCCAAGGCTATACCGTTAATTTGACTTGAACAATAAACAAAAGAGTATATATGTGTGTGTGTGTGTGTGTCAAATACATGGTAGTGTGTGTAATGTTTGTTAATTGATTTAATGTATTTTTCATGCATAATTTAAAAAAAATATTATATTCGTCGCTTCTTCTCTATATAAACTATAAGTGTGCGAAATTTCATACTCCTCCGTCCGCGCAATTTTCCTAAAAAGGGTACAAAATATTTGCTTCACGTATTAATATATAGATAAAAATGATTCCTTTAGCCTACATCCGTCAACAAAGCCAAGAAATTCAATCCACATTATACTTTTAACCAGTAACATAAAGTTCAAAATTCAATACACTCTTATACACAATTTTCTTTGATCTATACGTATAAAGGAATACTTCCCTTAAGTATATGATAGAGCTAAAATTCATTTGAAATCTTCGAAGTTTTATTTAAATTAAAATTAATACTAAAGGGTAAATATTGTTACGAGCTACACTGGACTCGAATTCAAATGCCGTTGGGATTACTATAGAATTTATTAGAACTGTACAAACACGTATAAAATAGGCACAAATATGACTGGACACAGCCAATAGAAACTGCACGATTCATTAACACGCGCAAAGTCGTCACTATATCGCTAATCGAAAGTACTACACTCGTGTTGCTAGTATCGTAGTCGTCGCTTGACTGTCCCACCCCTCCGTTCGGGCATTGTTTTATACTAACTATACAGTACGAAAAAATCGACCGCGTGCACTGGGGTTTCCGAGAATAAGTAATTTGCACACCCGGTTATCTATTACTGCGAACGGCCAACAAAGTCGAAAACAATAACAATAGGCTATTGTCTAATTGCAAATTTTAAATACGAAATCAACAAAAGAACTCCGAATGCGGAAGGGGCAATAAACCAGGTGCACAGCATTTCTTTGTCAGTATGTAACAATAGGTATGCAGGTGCCCCAACTTGTAACAATATGTTTTATAGAGAAATGTGTTTTATTTTGAATTAGATAAGGTTTAATTTTATGTGTATATCTCTTTCTAGTGTCACATTTTCGTTTCATCGATTTTCAAATCACAACATTTCTAAAAATGTTTCACTTCAAACAACTTTGCTGTATTGTATTCCAGCTACAATCCCTGAAGACTATGAGTTGAATACTGAGGCTAGGTCACCATCTTCTTTGGGCAAAGTTTCCTGAAAGCTGGCTATGTTACCACGCTGGATAAAGAAAATAGATAAAAAACCACCCATCTTCGAAAGTCGGTGTCAGTCTCGAACCAGCGCTCCATCAGGTCCATAGAACTAACACCGTACTTGTCAAGTAGTTATAAACAGGGGTATGATTTCTGCTGGTAGAAATCCCCCCTTCTGAGTAGCTTCATACTCCTTATTCGTCGATTGAAGAGCCTTTTGTTATTAACACTTAATTGCGGGCAATCTTGAGAGGTTTTAATTGTTAGATCGATAGATCTAAAGCACTTGTGTGATAACCAGTGTAATATAATATTCTAAAAGTTGTCCGTTTGTTTCACTCGATCCAGAGGTCTTAGGTTCAGTTCCAGCTCCAGCAGTGGTCGTAATATCATTTGAAATAATATCAAATTACAAACAACTTTCTTAGCGATAAAGAGGTGAATCAAACTATACTAAAGTAAAACATTGTGACATCGGGGCAGATGGAGATTTTAAGTATCTGTCTATTTTAAGGGAAAACAGACGTGATAGATATACCACTGCATTCTCTTAGCGCATGGGTATATAAAGAGGAGGAATGAAAATCATCTGACAAAAAGAAGATAAAGTTATCCGGGTTACACGAGGCAGATTTTCAAGTTAGGCTAGTGGGCTAGTAAATGTGTAAGCTCTCAAGCTGGGATAGTTTAATGGAATGAGGTTTGGAATCTTTTGAGCTAGTAACGTCCCCCACCATTGATTTTACTGTTCTGGCTTGTGTGGCCGATGAAGCTCGTATCCGATTGGCTAATGAGCAATGAATATGCGTTTTGTTTTTCTGACCACGACACTTCAGAGTCAAACGTGACTGAGCCTCCTATATGGACGGAAGAAGATCTAAAGTGCTCTTCAATTTTGGTTTTGCTGGTAGCGCTTGTCTCATAATAATTGTGTCCATTAGTTGTATTTTTGGCGTTACAACACTCAACAGAATATGAAAAAAATCGGATGATATTCGCAGAACATTTTTGTATATGTTTATTGCGTAATAATACCGAGGGTAGACAATGGATACTTTTCATCCCGGATAATAGGATAGATTTATGTAAAGGTTATCCCAGAAATTAGGATATGTTTTGTTTCTTTTGTGATTTGCCATTTTCGTCATTTTGGTAATTTGGGTAGCTTTGGTAGTTCTAAGCGTTATAGATATAATTATGTTCGCGTGTATATTCTCTGAAGGTTTACTTCTACTGCGTGTGAAATTCACACACATTTTATAAGTTAGTTTTACTTTAATATTGCTTGTATATTAGTTATCGATGTTAGTTAGATGTGGAAATTTAAAAAAAACCTAATATTAATTATAAATATATGAATTCCTGAATTATAACTCTTGTGAACCTTTAGGATTCCATTGGCAATAAAGATCACTGGAGATGTCGTACATCCCCCCTTTCGTCCTAACCCTCCTTGAAACTCCCTGCTCCTTGTTGAGCAATACTTGACTCAAGTACCCTCAAACGTTAGATACTTAGTAAGTACACGTGATGTATGTAAAATCAAAAAGACTAAGTCTCCATTTACTATAATCAAAAAATACTTTAAACAAATAAGCGTTTAGTTCATTTTTCAATGACAGCTTATATCAAGTTAGGTCATTTCAATGTGAAATACGGGACGTTTTACGTTACAGGTATTAAAGGTAGAACCTGATTTAAGTTTGGATGTGCTCATAGGTGACATGAAAAACGAGTTTTCTTAAATATAGTTCGTTTTACCAGATCGTTTATCGTCAGTAAAGTCTCGAAGTTTTATACATATTCTTCCAAAGCACATAAGTACCATAACATTATCGGCGTTAGTTACACGTAATACTCGATGATATAATTTTTCAAGTAGTTTTTTCATAATATTGCAAATGATGTTTTTTTATTTATTGTAGGAGTTCAACAGACAGCCTATGGACATTTGCAACACAAAAGTACTACAAATGTACTTTTTGTGTCGCTTGACTCTCTCACCTCTGAGTTGGGGCATTGTTTTATACTGCACCAATACAATATGTCTCGACACAGTACTCGACTGCATAACAATTATTTCCAAGAATGACTCCTGAATAATACCTACCATAAAGGATTACAATACACAATAGGCTGTTTTTCTAATTACAATTTATAAACACAAAGTAAACAAAAGAGGTCCAAATGTTGAAAAGGTAATAAACTGCAGGTGTGCATTCACTTTTGTAACAATACATTCCAATTTAACGCTTTTTAGGAATTGACACAGCGCCATTCTTCCGACGAGTGTTGGCAACACTATAAATGATTTCTCATGTCACAACCAAACACAGAATCTGATTGTGTGTACGTGGGTGCCCATGTGACCCCAATTATAAGTAAAGCTTGATTAATCACACACGACGCCCAGCGCTGATGAGCCATTGTTCCAATCAATAACCGGCCGACAGCCTTGATTGCAGCCCCCTAATGTTTAGGCATAACTGGCACGCTGGGAATACTGTGATAACATGGTTTCGTAGTGAGCGTGGTAGTTTAGTGGGTAGCACAGTCGCGTTCCAAATTCAAAGGGAGCAGGTTCTTATCCTGGTGGAAAGCATGTAAAACTTGGAATTAGCGCGGACACTAATAACAATTTAAAGACTAATTCGGTACAGTACTTATCCGTGCAGGAACGGAGAAAGAATACAATGTCCTGCGGCCGGGCGGCCTGTCGTAAGAGGCGACAAAACAACCCACAGCCAGGTGGTAGGGCATTTGCCCGACTGGATGGCTACCACCCCTGGTCTAGAGTATGCCGCCATAACAACCTTGAGTTGTGTTCTGGCATTAGTGACCCGGTTCCAGCATTTATAGTAGGTACCTTTGGTGTTGCAAATGTCCATAGGCGATGGTAACCGCTTTCCATCAAGTGGGCCGTCTGCCTGTCTGCTGAACTCCTGCAATAAAAAACTTAATTTATTAGTTTAATGATCGATAATTTACAAATGTAAACTTAATAGTGGTCGCCCGTGCTCGAAATTCGACCATAATAATTGATGTCAAAGTACATACTTCTATAATCACAGATTTCGTCCAGCCTACACTGTTAATTTGACTTGAACAATAAACAAAAGAGTATATATGCGTGTGTGTTTCAAATACACGGTAGTGTATGTAATGTTTTTTTATTGTGTATTTATTTTGCATAATTTAAAAAAAAACTAGTATTCTGCACTCTTTCTCTATATAAACTATCATTGTGCCAAATGTCATACTCCTCCGTCAGCACAATTTTCGTAAAAAGAGGTGCAAAGTTTTTGCTTCCGCTTTGGACAGGAGTGGGGGATACACTATCCGTTCCCTTTACTTATACTAATATATAAAGGTGGTTGAAGTATTTGTTTGCTTAAACGCTCTAATCTCAGGAAATACTGATCTGATTTAAAAAAAGTATTTCAGTGTTAGATAGTCCATTTATTGAGGAAGGCTATAGGCTATCATCACGCTAAGACCGATAGGAGCACCAATGAAGAATGTTTCAAAATTGGGGGAGATTTTTTACTTTATTTCTTTTATATCTTCCATGCGGACGAAGTCGCGGACAGAAGCTGGTATATATATATATATATATATATATGTGTTTGTGTGTGTGTCTGTGTGTGTGTATATACATATATATAATACCAAAACCAAAATATGTAATTACTCCATATTGAGCGATTAGTTAACATAGGCAGAGTCCCAATAAACAGATTCTACTATATCTTGTGCAGCAGTTTCAACTTCCAAGGGAATGAAGGACCTATCAATCAAACTCCTGAAGTAAAACAAAACGATGGCATTATTATTGTTTATTCCATACGTTCAGTATTCCATTGTGACTGAACACAATACTGGGAGTGTCATGTTACATGTGGAACGAACGAAGCGTACACGTGATACGAGACTGAAGTATAGTTTAATATGGATGCAATGTATGAGGAGCAGCTGCACGGATTGTACTGAGATTTTTACATCTATTCAAATAAATAAAATTGAAGCGGCTGTTGGTAATGCCAAAATAACTGCTTTTTACAAGCTTTCTATTAACTTGCAATGGATGTATGTATGTAAATTAGGGTGGAATCTTACAAGTTAAATTTGACCAACTTCCCGGTTTCCGATTGAGCTGAATTTTTGCACGCATATGTATATCGCGCGACATTGCAATAATATGATACTATGGAGCTGATCTGATGATGGAGTCGGAAGGTGGCCATAGGAACTCCTGTACAAGATAGACCCGTCGTGTTTGGGCTCGTTTAACTTGTCTTGGCTAGCACTCTGCTGCTACATAATATCCAAGATCTCAAAAGCTTGTATTTAAAAACCTTTTAAAAAAACCTTATTACTAAATGCATATGAAAGTATATACGGTTATTACTACGTATATCAAAAAAGTTTTTTTTTTAATTTTGTCTGTCTGTCTTTTTGTTCCGGCTAATCTCTGAAATGGCTGAACCGATTTTGACGGGACTTTCACTAATAGATAACTGATGTTATAAGGACTAACTTATGCTAGTTTTAAAATTAGCAGTCATAGCTTCTAATTCCAAAACAACATAAGTATATCACAATAATTCTATTTAAGATATGATTTCATTGCATTAAAGTTCGAATTTGTATAATAATATACATCGGTCAGCATTTTTAATTTCGTTTTAACACTTTTCGTCTACCTCCCATTCACCGAGTAATGTGCGATAAGAAACTTCGTTCCAAAAATTAATTCCTGCCTGCCGTAACAGGCGACGAAACAACCCATAGTCAGGTGGTTAGCTGGCTACTACCCCTGGTCCAGAGTATGCTGCCACAACAACCTTGAGTTGTGTTCCAGCTGGTTCCAGTCCCCCCTTGCAAGACAGCACATTGTTAGTATTTTTCATTTGCTGTTACGAATGTTAGTTTTTTAACTGTATTTATATATTTCATGCTTTATGACCCAACAGATTTTACACAATAAACGCTTTTTCATACAAAAGTAGGTATTACACATTTCTTAGCAGTTATGCTAGACAAGTCATAATACATTATGCTAAATATATTGTTAGGAATATACTCAAATTATGAAATAATATGCTCTAAATATTTTAAATTCATTTCAAATATGAATAATTACTGATAACAATGGCATCTGGTTGAAACATTCTACGGAATGCTAAAAAGTTATTTGCAATCGTTTCTTAAATTTTGTTCGTGCCTACCCCGCAAGGGACCTGGCGTGAAGTTATGTATGTACAACCTACGTTAATCATTCAAATTTCGTTTATTTGTGCTCCTCTTCGGTAAACAACAGGTAATACGTGTTTATAAATGAAGAGAAAGATATTCATTGATTAGGGTCTGATTCTGATTCTCTTACTTAAGAGATACTTAATCGTTTCTTTACGAGATTATTATAAATAAGGCCATATGATGAAAAAGTCCAAAAACCTTTTTACCCTTCGATATACTCCGAATCCTCTTAATCAAATAAAATAAAGTTAATATAGAATATGTTAATTTAATTAATTAAATAATTTGTTTATTAATAGAACGAGAACCATTCTAAAAATTCTAAAAATTTTAAAAACATTTGCAACCTGCAAATAAATTAACTTTGGTATAAAGAAGAAAATATAGCAATCTATAGCGGTAAGACCGGGCCTCATCTGGGATAATGTTAAAGTTATTAGCCATGGCCGAATGCGCCTTATTTAAAGCTTTAAAAATAACGCTGATAAGGAAAAGCCACATTACTGTATACGTATACGTACGTGATCTGTCAGTATACAAAATCATTAACAATTAAAAACAATATCACATGATAAATTAATGCCACATCTGCGTGAAACGCCTATAACTGTAACATTAACCCAGATGAGGCCGCACCTTAACATAAGAAAGAACACTAGGATTAACTATCGGTAGAGAGCGTAACTATTCAAAGTTCCATAATCTCCACGTATAGATGGCGCCACCCGTCGTTTATGCTCACATTTTCAGAGCTATTTAATTTAAAATGTATTTATTTTAGACTAGCAAGTGCCAGCGAAACTTCGTTCGCGTTGCTATAACGACGACGTATTTGCTAGTGAATTGCAACAAAAAAACATGACCGTAGCTCCACTTTTCTTGACTATATTCGTCTATCCCCCCGAAACAACGTCACTTATGGGGATAAAAATTATCCTAAGCTCTGACCCGGTTATAAACTAACTTTGTTTCGAGTTTCATTTTAACCGTTTTGTAGTTTTCAGGTGATGGCAGGGTCGTAGCTACCGCCGTATTAGCGGTATCAATGATACGGGGCCCCGGAAGTGTGTAAGCAAAAATTCCTAAAATCTTATCCACAATGTTTTATAGATTAATAACATTTTTGAGAATAACAGCTGGGCCAACAGGAACGGCTATCAGATTTGTCTTTATTGTCTATAGAGGCAGAAAACCTAGAAAAATTGTATCGCCTTCTGCTACAAATCTAAATAAGCTTGCCGAAAAAAGGCTAGAAAGTGTATCATTGATTTGAATGATTTGTCTAACTTAGTTCCTAGGAGCATTAAGTATAAGTAATAACACATAATTATTTTAATTCAATTCGAGCATTTTTGTTTTTTTTTTATAAAAAACTAAATACTCTACCATTCCTTTGGGCCCCCCAACACGTTGTGATACAGGGCCCGTCTAAGGCAAGCTACGCCACTGGGTGCTAGTCTTACAGACAGACACAAAAATTCTAAAAGTTGTCATTTTAGAATCTGCTACACCGAATTTTATTACATTTTTAAGATAATTTTACAAACTCAGATGGAGACAAATGGAGCACGCTTACCCAGATAGTACCTATTCACACGAGACCTGAAGATATCCGGGTTGTACTTTTCGGGAAACACGGACTCTGGTAGTGCATACCACAAGTCTGCCGAACGTCGAAGGAACGTGGAGGCGAAACGTTTACGCACTGATTCTTATTCAATGATTATTGAATTACTCAATTTTATGTTTATATGTAAAACTTTGGTTGTTTCATCCAAAATTGAAAGGCAGCAGTGAATCCTCTAATATCTGTTTAATTCTAAACAAGAAACAGTTTTTGACGGAATAGTTGTTGTTAAGAAACAATTTTTCAGTAATTGAAATAAAAAAATGAGTACATTAAAATAAATTATCATTTACATAATACACGTAGTAAAGCAGTAATTGCCTTAAAAATTCTTACCTTGAGTGTAATATTATAACGTAATAAAAACTATTTAAAATTACTCCATTTAATGTACGCATTAAAGTCACTAACCATAACAGATTCAGTCTCAGAGATATGAAAATTTAATTGACATTACTTTTAAGGCGAACCCACACTTACACGACGCAGAAGCACCAAAGAGAATATTAACAACTACAGATATTTAGATCTATTGAACGTTGTAGAAGTGATTGCGGTTAGCCACGTAAGGCTGTATTTGATTTCATACAAAAAATCTGCAATGCATAAGGTGTTATTAATCAAAATTTAATCAAATTTTATGTTTTTTAACTCAACCTTAATTGGTAAATATTTTATATATGGTTTATATGCCTAATATATAGGATATTTAAAATTAATCATTCACTTTAATTATAATTTCCTTGATCTTCCATACACACTTCCATACTCACACTCACTCACATACACACAGAGCGGACACTTAAAACACTTGTTTTTATTTTTTTATAATTTACACTTACTTTTTGATTTTCTAGATCTTTCCTTGTTTTTTTTCTTTTTAATTTAGATCAGATTAATTTTCTTTATCTTTGTATAAGAACTATTTTGATCCAATGTGCAGTTGTTACAATTACCACGTGCTAACAACGGTAAAGGGAAACATCGTGATGTAACTTGAACTTCGAAATATGCCACGCTCTCACAGAATATCGCCGTAAAACGATTAACCTCGAACTAATCGTGTTTCGTGCAATGAGTTTGAGTCCCGGTCGCCCACTTCCCCTTCTTCCTATCCCTCCCCTATCACCTCCCCCTATCCCCTCGTCCTATCCCTCCCACTATCCCCTCCCTTTCTCCCCTCAATCAGTCCCCTGGCCCTATCCCCTCCCCCTATCCCTCCATCCTGTCCTAAAGGCTGGCTTCGCGTTGGCATCGCCCTTGGTGTTGCATACGTCTATAGGTGACGGTAACCAATTTCCATGAGATGGAACGTCAGATAGTTTTCCAGATTCGCAATACAAAAAATCATGCATTTAATTTCTAATTTTATTTACTTCTATTTTTATTACAAGAGTTCAGCAGACAGGTAAACGGCACACCTGATGGAAAGTTACCATAGCCCATAGACATCTGCAACACCAAAGGTGCTACCAATGTTCTGCCGCTCTCTAAAGGGACACTGGAATTTGGCCACAAATGCTGGAACACAAATCAAGGTTGTTAATTTAATTAACCGACTTCGAAAAAAGGAGGAGGTTCTCAATTCGTCGGGAACTTTTTTTTTTGTTGCTTTTTTTTATGTATGTTCGCCGATAACTCCGTGATTTATGATCCGATTTACGTGATTCTTTTTTTGTTCGACGCGGAATAGCTTCCAATTGGTCCCCTAAAAATTTTACATAGTTTGGCCCCGTAGTTTTCATTTTATGAACATTTTTCATGGAAATAATTTTCACTCCGTTGCATATGTTCGCCGATAACTCCGTGATTTATGATCCGATTTACGTGATTCTTTTTTTGTTCGACGCGGAATAGCTGCCATGTGGTCCCCTAAAAATTTGACATAGTTTGGCTCAGTAGTTTTCATTTTACGATCATTTTTTTTGTTCCCGGTTCTTGGGACCTATATTTTTTAAGAAGCGCGGCACCATTCGTAGGTCCACCCATACATAGCTATACTAGGGCCAAAGAGACGAGATACAAAAGGTCATTCACCTAAAAACTACTGTGGAGATGACAATCTATTATCTATCTCTTTCCATCTCGTGTATTTGTCGTAATTTGTCTGTCTTTGTCGTAAGATCAAGACGGGTTCGCCAACATTCGGGCGCCATTTTATAGTAAGAGTTACTGTTTTTAGATCATTCCGTTTCGGAACGCGCTCGTGGTGATTCTTGTTATTTGTAGAAGTTTTGTTATTTTTCGTTGTTTATTTAATTATTGTTAGATTGTTGTTGTTGAATATTGTTTGTTGTTATTAAGAGTGGTTAATGATGGAGCCACAACCAAGTACTTCGAGAGATAAATCAACAGATTTTAGTTCTCCAGAAAAGAAACGCCCAAAGGTATGTACAGGAAATATTTTACCATTGCATTGATATTTGGATTTTAGCTGATAGATATTAAATACAGTATACTTTAAAGTTATTTAAAAAACAACAACTGTAATAATAAAACTTTTTTAATGTATTAAAAATGCACGTGAATAAAGTATATCATTTTAATTTAATTTTCAATTTCAGGTGACTAGTTTTACGGTAAATAAAAAAAATATGGTTATTAACACCTATAAATATGTTAAAGAAACTGGGCCTAAGGATAAATACCCCTACAAAAAAGAGATGGCGCAGAAAACAGCTAGTATTTTAGGTATCGGCGTTGCATCAGCATATAGAATCCTCAAGGACTATAAAGAACACGGCGAAATTTCTCCTCCTGTCACCACCAAACTTAGACCAACGTTTAGTGACAAAATCGATGATTTTACTAAATCAGCCATACGCAAAAAAGTACATGCTTTCTTTATTAAAGGCGAACTACCTACAGTGGAAAAAGTACTTTCAGATATTAATGAAGACGATACACTACCAAATTTCAAAAGGACTACTTTCCAAAAAATATTAAAACATTTAAAGTTTAAGTATATCAAGAGGCAAAGAAATAATGCACTGATTGATAGAGATGATATTGTATTGTGGCGACGAAAATATTTACATAAAATAAAGAAGTACAGAGAGGAGAATCGGCGTATTTTTTATATGGATGAAACATGGGTGAACGCAGGTTAGTAATTTTAAGTTTTAAAAAAAAAATACACTTGAGCGCACAGAGTTTCTATCTTCAGTAGGGGAGGGGGGGGGGTATTATCCTTTAACGCATAATCAAAACTAAGTATTTCTGCCTGAAAGATTGTGTAAGATTATTATTTGTAGTATTGCCTATGTTTTATTGTATCCTGTATGTTATTTTCAGGTCAAACTGTTAATAAAACCTGGGTTGACACCGAAATAAAATCAAAACGGCGAGCGTTTTTAGAAGGTCTTAGTACAGGTGCGAAGAATCCTACCTCAAAGGGCCGGCGACTAATCGTAGTGCACATTGGAAACGAGGATGGTTTTGTGGAAGACGGTAGCTGGGTGTTTGAATCCAAAGGCACCGGTGATTATCACGAATCAATGGATGCTGCACATTTTGAAAACTGGTTTGAGAAGATATTGCCCAAGTTAGGCGAGAATGCAGTTGTCGTCATGGATAACGCGCCTTACCACTCTAGGCGACAGGAAAAAACACCCAGCTCAACATGGTTGAAGGCTAACATTCAGCAGTGGCTTCGTAACAAAAATATCAGTTTCGATGAAAAGGAACTAAAAATACAATTATTAAATAGAGTAAAAATGGTGAAGAACCAATATCAATTATATGTCGTAGACGAATTGGCAAAGAAATATGGCGTCGAAGTACTAAGACTCCCTCCCTATCATTGTGAATTAAACCCAATTGAGTTGATTTGGGCTGATGTAAAGGGGCACGTAGCTAGAAACAATACTACGTTTCAATTTGCAAAAGTAAAGGCACTATTAAGTGAGGGTATGGCGAAAGTCACGCCTGATCGGTGGAAGAAATGCGTGGAGCACGTTCATAAAGAAGAAGAGAAGTTTTTCAAACTTGATTTTATTGTAGATGACGTGATGGATAAATTTATTATACATGTTACAGATTCTGATTCTACAGACTCAGAACAATCGGCGTCAGACTGAATAAACAATGATTTCTTTAAAAAAATGTTTCACTTTTATCCTCATTTCCATAAACATTATTATTATTCTCATTTCAACTCAATTTCTTTATATTAATTGTTACCTTTTTAGAATAACATATTAATAAATAAATTGTCTACTAAAATATATAATACAACTTTCAAAAAGTTACGCATCCCTGTATTTTCTAATGACCTTGCATTGGTTTTGTTTACATTTGGTATCGCTTCTCGTTGGCCCTAGTATAGACACTAAAAAGTAACAAATAAAATTTAAAAACTTCGTTTAAAAAAACCGACTTCAAAAACGAAAAAACTAAAATGTATAAAATAACTTATTTCTTAAGCTATATAATATATATTATCTAAAACATCTTGAAGTCGGTGCAAAGTAAAACATAAAAATTACTATATTTTGAAAATTACTAAGCACCGACTTTAAGATGTTTTAGATAATATATATTAATAATAATAGCTTAAGAAATAAGTTATTTTATACATTTTAGTTTTTTCGTTTTTGAAGTCGGTTTTTTTAAACGAAGTTTTTAAATTTTATTTCTTAACAAACTCAATATACAGTGAAACCTGATTAAGTGAGACATCAAGGGACCTGCAATGTGGTTTCACTTATAAAGCTATTCCACTTACCCAGTGTCTCAGATATCCAGGTATAAATAAATATCTGTCTTATTTACAGAGGATATTTCAGTTATAGAGGTATGTGTTATATAAACATTAAAAATGAATTTTAATAAAATTTAAAAAAAAACGGATATTAACTTTAGTTTTTCACGTACGGATAAAGATTTGTAGCTTTCGTTTTGACAAACATCCGTATGATAATTAAGCGAAACTAAAACTGGAAGTCATTGGGGCTCAAAATTACTTACGTAAAAAAGTGCGGAACTTGCGAGTAGAATAAGAATAAGTAAATAAACAGACAAAACGATGTTATCTCAGTTAAAGAGGTCTATGCATATACAATTCACTCGCTGTCTTAGTTATAGAGGTTAACTATGATGATAAATCGAAAGAACGATTCCCAGATATAGAGGTTTGCTTCGTCCCACCAACAGGGGTAATTCAGTGCCAAAGCGTTGGGACCTCAGCATGAGTTCCAGTTATGGAGGTTTCTCACTTAACCAGGTCCCACTTAACTAAGTTTCACTGTATATAATGCAATTGCAGACCCTACTTATTAATGTTGATAAAAAGGTTAATTAATAATATAATGATGCTTTTAAATGCTTAGTTAAACAGAACAACAATTCACAATAAACAGCATGAATATCTCTCAAAGTTGTTTCTGCACTTAGATAAAGTGAAAAACCTCATAAATCTCTCAGACTGTACGTCATCTGACGATTATAGCACTCATACAAGACTGTTGACTTTACTAAAGGAGTTTGTTTCAATTCGAAATTCATCCAACTGCAATATGTCTTAGAGAAGTGAAGACTGAGGAAAAAGCAAAAAAGTTGGGTGCGAGTGATAACAAAAACGCTGCGAAAATGTATAAAGAAAAAATGTTGCTACCTAAAGCGGTCGCTTTTGGAAAATCGCCTAGCGAAATTAACACGTGTCTGGATATATTGGTAGGAGTTAGATATTACACAAAGTTCCACTTTAGCTTGATACTCGTCATTTCTTTAGTAGATATTTTAGATTTAGCGCAGCTGCTTTAGGCCCCAGAACGGTGTTTTCATATTATGCATGGAAAAAGGATTTTTGCAAGCGAGATAATGTTGAATCTGACTTCATTATATCACTAAATTTATATAGGAAATCATAACATCACAACTAATACTGTAAAAATCAAACATTTACTTTAAATAATTTCGCTAATACTCGCTTAGCTTAGCATTGTTTAAAACTTTAAACAATACAAAATAATACATAATTATTATATATCAATTTCCTCTGAAGCGTTTCACTATGATTATCAACGCACTAAACTTTACGACTTTATAAAAAAATATTTCAGTTACAAAAAATATCGTTTAAAAATTTCATATCACTATACTTACTCGTGTCATAATTAGATATTTAATTATCTTACACAGACTTGTGATGCATTTTGCACGAAAGGAGAAAGAATCCATAAAATTATTTACCAATAGTGATAATCATTTTATCAAAATTATCTTCAGATGTATATCTTCCAATCACTATATAATTATCACTTAATTATGAATATGCTTAATGAGTAATGAGTTCAGTTAACACTCTTATTAAATACACTTCAAGTGCAAAACAATACAAATTCGTGAAAAGACTAGTCCGATAAATTAACACTTTCGCACAACAGGAGGCAGCACTGTCAGCGGATAATAAACGCAGCGTTTTTCGCGCCGGTGTTGACTCCAGCCGTAGGGGTCATGAACCCGTGTTATCTCCATTCTGCAAACAAATGTTTAATCATATGAAGTTATTAATATAATATAACTATTTGCTCGAAATTCGACCATAATAATTAATGTCAAAGACCATACATCTATAATCACAGATTTCGCCAAGGCTCAATTTGACTTGAACAATAAACAAAAGAGCATATATGCGTGTGTATTAAATACATGGTAGTGTGTGTAATGTTTTTTTTATTGATTTATTGTATTTCTAATGCATAATTTAAAAAAAAAACATTCGTCGCATCTTCTATATATAGACTAACGTGTGCGAAATTTCATACTCCTCTGTCAGCCCAACTTTCGTAAAAGGGGGTACAAAGTTTTTGCTTCACGTATTAATATGTAGATTTTAAGATATAGTACAGTAAAAGAGATAGAGTTTCACAAACATCAAATGCATATGTCCTACTATTTTTATTGTGATAAAATGCTAACCGTATGAATTTAAGAAAAAAAAATAGGTTTAAGTTCTGAAGTCTATCTCATGATGCAACCGGGATTAAGATAAAAAAAAATAAACTATCCTATAAATAAAACTAACTTCAAAATATATGTATTGTTTGTTACGAGTGCGTGGACTCGAATTAAAATGCCACTGGAATTACTATAGAATTTCTTAGAACTATACAAACATATATAAAACAGGTACAAATATAACTGGACGCAACAAGTACAAATTGCACGATCCAATAACACGCGCAAAGTCCGTCACTATATCGCTTATCGAATGTACTACACACGTCTTGCTCGTAACGTAATCCTCGCTTGACTGCCTCCACCCCCGTTCGGGCATCGATTTATACTAAACTATACAAAATAAAGGACCGCATAGACTGAAGTTTCCGAGAAACCGTAATCTGCACACCTGCGGCCATAAACAAGTACAATAACAATAGGCTATTGTCTAATTGCACATTTTAAACACAAAGTAAACAAAAGAAGTCCAAATGCGGAAAAGGTAATAAAGCAGGCGTGCATTCACTTTAACGGTATGTGACAGTATAACGAACTATCCCTGGGCATTGTACTTGGAAGGCTGACCAGCATTATCGCGCTGGATACAGAGAGGTTAATCCTTTGAGCGAGGTAAGTTCCAGCCTTCATTCAGCTCTCGTGCTGTATTGTATTGTATACAAAATGCCATGTAAATCAATTGAAAAACTAGACTATATTGCCGTGAGCATGTGTGGTGAAATCGCATTTTGGCGTGTAATGCGATTTCGCGAATAGAACCGCAAATTGCGCTAGCAATTATTTTGTCAAGTAATCCACATTATTTCGTAGTTGAATGCGGTGTCGTACAACTACTAATATTGAATAATTGTCAGCTATTTACATGCATTTCTATATTATAACCGACGCTTAGGATGTTGACGGTAATACGGATGTGGAGACTAGACACATGTTGCAAAAAATTGTAATATGTAATATATAAAAAACAGTCGTTGAAATGCCATGTTGTCACTTTACTTATAAGATATAAAGAAATAATTTAAGAGCCAATATGTATTATGAAGCCTGTTATGTTACTTCTTTTACAGTGCAGGCTGTCAAAGTTAGGAATATGCTGGCTCTCACTGTCAGAGAGGCCAAATCCTTACCAGCATTTATAAATTTATTCAGAAAACAAACACTATTAGTCCACAAATATCTGTCTAATTAACACAGTATAATCATCCTAAAATATTTATTACAATAACTTATGTATTTCGAAATATAATTAATAATAACTTTATTTCTTAAGTTCGTTTGAGTGTTTATATATCTATTGCCTTTTTTCTGCACCACCTACATCGCCTGATTCAAATTTGTTTCAGATTTAGGTTGCCTGGAAGAGATCGCTTTGAGCGATAAGGCCGCCTATTGCATTGCCTAGAAAATATTGCAAATATCGTCTGTTTTGTAATTGTATATTTTGGTGTGCAATAAACTGTTATCACTGTCTCTCTTTCTATAAGAGCGTGGTAACCCGGTGCCCATCTGGACGGCTACAGTCCCTGGTCTAGAATCTGCCGCCATAACAACCTTGAGTTGTGTTCCGGCATTAGAAGCCAGGTTCCAGTCTCCTTTCCGAGAGCAGCAGCGCATTTATAGCACCTTTGGTGTTGCAAATGTCTATACGCGATGGTAACCACTGTCTATCAGGTGGGCCGACTGTCTGTCTGTTGAACTTGTGCAATAGATCTAACAACGTGGAAGGGGCTTGCCTGAAGGCCTTCTCTCGGGCTTCTCTGGCCGCTGGTTGAGCTCATGACTCGTTTTATATGTTACGGGCACCTAAGTATTGTTACAACTTAGCCTCCGACAAAGGCAAATTCCACTTACAGATCTGTAAAAGCACATTTAACTCCTGTCGGCATTTGAACTACTTATATTATATAATCCTTTTATGATCGTCTTCTTTTGTTCACATATTTATTGGCATACGTTTCTAGTTATTGTGGAGAACAGCCTGATGTACTCGTTCTATTAATTGTGCTATTGTACTCGTTTAAGGCCGCTCAGGAGCATGATTAGCCATGTGTTGCGGATAATAAGTACAAGCTAATTCTAGGAAATTATGTCGACGTTGTCGGGCGGACACATTTGCTTTTGTGAAGTATGAAACGATGGTCTGAGTGAGAGAGGGGGTCAATTGAGCTACAACTAAGATCTAGGCATGAGGTGTGTACATTCGGGAATCTAATAGTGACGGACTTTTTGCGTTTTATTGAATTACGACCTTCTACATTACATTTAAATTTGTTGCGTTCGGTGATATTTGTACCTGTGTTATACGTGTTTGCATAGTTCTAATAAACTGTATAATAATTCTAACGGCATTTTAATTCGAGTCCCGCAAACCGTAACAGTACGCAAGACAAATGATATTTGTTTGATTATGCAATTTCAATTACAAATTACACAGCATACATATAAGTACTTATTATTAATCCCTACAAAGATAAACTAACGCGTTATTCTACATAGTACTAGAAGCATTGTACCTGAGATCATATAACATAGTTCCGACCGGGCTGCCGCCGGCCGATGGCGAAGGGCCAGGCCTTGGCGCGCTTGGCGGCGGCGACGTCTCCCCGCAGCAGCGCCACGACGTCGTCCAGGTAACGGAGCGCCCGGGACTCGGCCGACAGGGCGCGCGCTGCGGCCGCGCACCGGCAAGCGCGCGCTGACTGCGCCTGTACAAAATTTACCTTCATCTTGCTTTGCCTATTGCCTCAAGCAACCAAAAAGGCAGACGGATTCAAACAGTTGTTACCCTCGCTTGAGCATTTTTGCAACACTAGGGACGTATTTCTAAAGCTATTTTATATTATATTACCTTTTTCTATATATATTATCTAAAACATCATAAAGTCGGTGCAATGTAAAACATAAAAATAACTATATTTTGAAAATTACTAAGAACCGACTTTAAAATGTTTTAGATAATATATATTAAAAATAAGATATTATAATAAAAATAGCCTTAGAAGTAATTTATTTTATACTTTTTAGTTTTTGAAGTCGGTTTTTTTAAACGAAGTTTTTTTTTAACTCATTGAACTGTGATTCTTGACCCTCTCTACAAATAATTCTACAGATATACCCATACATGTCTGTATATATGAAATGCACTTCCATCCGTTGGTGGAGCACCGACTGTTGTCTCGGCAGGAAGGCCACGCAACTATCTTATCACTCCATTATCACCAAACAGGAATGGACCGTCATTATCTTTTATCATCAAGATTTTTAATATAATTAATTATATAATTAACTTAATAATATGTATTTAGGAAACAAACATGTCATATTGTTGTTTTTTTTTAATTTAATACTAAATGAACTCTTGTTCCTAAATTCATTAAAACCTGTTGGCAGAATAAATTTATGAATAATGAATACTTAGGGCCGCTTGCATAACGATCGCCTTTAAATAAAATTTAGTTAATCATATGTTACGACCTAGACGCCGACAAAAACAAATTCACACATGCATACCTGTAAAAACACATTTTATCACCTTTCGGCATTTGGACTTCTTTTGTTTACTTTGTGTTTAAAATTTGTAATTAGAAAACAGCCCATTGTTGTATTGTATTCTTTTATGGCAGTCATTAGCCAGGTGTTACTGATTTAAAGTACAAACTGATTCTAGGAAATTCAGTCCACGCGGCTGGACGGGCATATTGCATCTGTGCAGTATAAAGCGATGGCCCGATGGAGGAATGAGACAGTCGACCGATAACCACGAACGAAGCAAGACGTGTGTACATTCGGTAATCTATTTAGTGACGGACTTTGCGCGTGTTATTGAATTACGACCTTCTGCATTACGTTTGGGCTTGTTGTGTTCGGTTATATTTGTACCTGTGTTATACGTGTTTGTATAGTTCTAATAAACCCTATAGTAAGTAATTTTAACGACATTTTAATTCGCGTCTCGCGACTCGTTACAATATTAAGCTGCCTAAAATACGTTTTACACAAAACGTATTTAAGATGTCTTGCATAAATAAAGTGGTGTCCCATGTTATTTAGCAAAGTGTATTTATGGCGTCGGTAAAACAGCTACAGGTGTTCCGTACCGCGCTGCAATCCATTTTTTGGAACAAAAACACGAAAAATATACTTTAATGCTAGTTACTTTTTGCTTATTAAATTGTTTTATTTAAGTTGGCCAATGTCAACTTATCATTAGAAATTTCGTTCTTTTGGTTAAGATGTTCCGGATTTTTTGGCGGCAATCTAAAGAGTGATTTATGCAGTTTTATTTTCAAATAATAAATTAATACTGGTTAAAAATGAACAACAACTATAGAACAATGAGTAACTTAGAGTTGTGCATTTGTGTTGAAATAGAAATCACATCTATTTAGTGTCATCAAAAATCTACGATTTGGTAAAACCACAACCAAATTCTAACTTGACCCTGGCTAAATACACAAATCATAAAGAACAATTAAAAAAATACTGGATAATTAGTTTTCTCCACTATGAAAACCGGGTTGGGAATTATACTTTGAAACTTATTATAATTTATATTAATACTGTATTCTTTTAATTTGAAATAAGGCATACCTGGCATATCTACATACACTCCTAATAGTATTATCACATATTCGATGGATTACAAATCATTGTGCAAATTCATCTTAATAATTAAAATAATTAGACACAAGCTCCAGGGGTGGAAGTGATAAATGGCATCACGTCAGAAGTAGCTTCGGTGAACCTGCAGCCCACCTCTGTACACCCCTTAGCCACTCACTCGGCCCAAGCAGGGAGTGGCGAGTCAGCGTCTACCCATTTTTCATTGCATTCACATTGCGACGGGCAGACGCCATAGTCCCCATATTTCCAGACCCCTAGTACCACTAGCAGTTCACCCCAATAGCCCGGTACTTTTTGTCCTCATTTCCCACAATAGTGTAGGACACACTGGCCGGAGCTGGTACTAGGGTGCATTATTATCTGGTATAGACAGAGATAATCGCTGGTCAGTGTCACGCCACATTTACATTAATTTTGTCAAGGGCCTCTACGTGTTGGCCTTCCCATGGCCCCACGCAAGCCCTCCAAAAGTCCGGATTATTTTTATGACCCTTGGTCTTGAAAGACATACAAAATAATTATATCAAAAAATGTCAAGCAAAGATACATATCTGAATTCTAGAGTGTCGACGCTGTACTAAATGAACTAGCTTCACGTAAAATCCGAATACATCTGGCAGTTCTATTATTCAAAATAGAATACGCATGTCTCATTTTGTTCTTAAATGCATTTAGGGCATTATAATATCCATTTTTGGGTGATTAACTTTGACAGTTTCGAGACACATTTTACGTTGTGCAAGACGCTAACTGTATTTAAGAATACTAAATGCGTTTACTGTTTCTTAAATTTTAAACAATGTTATGCAAGCGGCTATACGTATTTTTTATGTGTCCGCCACTAGTACATATACATAGATACATAGATAAAATAAGATTGAACAGTTTTAAGCGCGTCATTTCATTTGAATTTTAGTCCGACGTTACGACCAAATTTCAGTAGCTGTGATCACGGCATATATAGATGTCAAGTGTAAATAAGATTAAGCTCCCAGAAAAAAATTAGAGCCAAAACCAAAAATAATTAAAAAACTAAAACGAACAAGTTGGCGGTAGGCTAAGGCTTCCCTGATCACGGCGATTGAAAAGTAGCCGAAACGGCAAAATTATTATAGAATACCGCGCTTAAAACCGTTAAAACGAAGTTGTGTTACTATCCCCGGTCTTGGCATAAAAAGTGCACAAAAGGTGCTAGAGATACTACAAGTAGAGTGCAGTAAAAGCGTGTGATTCCCGGGTGCGGCAGGGACGCGAACGGTACCAACGCATCATGGGTCGCGGCGAGCGACGCGCCGAGCCAGCACCTGCAGATCCTCCTGAATGCCCGCCAACTCCTCGTGTAGGTCCCTCGACTCCGCCAGCAACGCGTCGATTCTCCTCGCAGCTACACAGAGTCCGTCGTCTTCCTCGTCGTCCTCCTCCACAGATAAAGCTAATTTCCCCAATTGCTCCCGCTCCACAGATTCTCTAATCCCCCCACCACGTCTTCTAAATTCGCAAAGCCATTCGTGACCTATATGACTACCAGATTGTTCATCTTCTTCAGCCTCTTTTAACTCATCTGCTAACGATCGTTCTGTTTGAGAACTTATGGACTTTGGAGTTGATTCTATTGATTGTTCATCGGACTTCTGCGGTTCAGTTACAGACTGCAACGGATCGGTGAGAAAACTAGGGGATTCTAAAGCCCTTTGCAAAAACCTACGTGTATCTTCGTCTAACGGTCTGGTTAAACCACGTCGCGGCACTGGCCTCACAATAGCTTCCAATGCATCCCTTCCAGGATCTTCTGGCCTTAATAACTCCAGTATTTTTGATCGCGAAGGAGAAATAGCACTCACGTCAAACCTTGGCATTAACTTGGCTTTGGGATCACTAGGGTTGTGGAGATTCTCGTTTAGGAGTCGGAGTTTAAACGGCACATGGGGTTCGCGGGGTATAGAGTATACCGGACACTCCTCGGGGTTCGGTTCGATTATTTCTATGAAGCGCGTCGCGTGCTCCTCGCGGACTAGGTTCATGATGAGGCGCGTGAGCGCAACGCGCGCTCGTAGCCAACTGGCGCGCGTCGGACACGCGGCCACGACGCCGCAGCCTGCGTCTGCGCACGAGTTGCGTAAAGAGAAAACGGTTATTATATTCAATGAATTCAAACGTTGTTTATTACA
This sequence comes from Dendrolimus pini, assembly GCA_949752895.1. Taxonomy (NCBI): domain Eukaryota; kingdom Metazoa; phylum Arthropoda; class Insecta; order Lepidoptera; family Lasiocampidae; genus Dendrolimus; species Dendrolimus pini. Next base: position 973,038 of record OX457127.1, on the reverse strand, counting down.
TTGTTCAGGGTGGTGTTATTATTTCGTTTTTATGACTGTGCTGTTGTTGTCCATTAGCTAATTTATCATCGTTAAGTCTCAGAAACAAATATTCATTACAATTATTTTAATTACTTTGTAAAACTAAGGTCTGTTTCGCGGTTTCATTCGTACTTAGGAGATATAAATTCTGTTGTTAATCTTTTGTTAAGTTTTGGGCCTCAAATGTTACCTTAATTTCACGGAAATCAGTACATATCCAAGGTAGGTAAACTTCGACAATAGTTGGTCACGGTCAGTTGCCAGGCAGAAATACAATATATCCGAGGTTATGAACAGGAAATAAACAAACAAATAGGTACCTACGTACATTTTGCACGTGAGTCTATTTGTCTATACAAATAAATAAAATTGAAGTGTCTGTTTGTAATGTCAAAATAAGAATGTGATTAAAATCAGGGCGGGGCTAATTCGATCCAGGAAATTCCGAAAATGCAATTGTTAAATTTTTTTGTCTGTCTGTCTGGATGTTCCGGGTAATCTCTGAAACGGCTCGACCGATTTTGACGGGTCTTTCACTGGCAGATATCTCGTATTATAAGGAGTAGCTTAGGCTACTTTTAAAATTAGACAGAAGTCGCGGGCACAGCTAGTTTAGTATATATAGTTTGTAAAATCACTAATTTCATAGATAGATAGATAACACTTTATTGTACAGCATTACAGAAAACACAGATGACTTATAGCATAAAAATATTCTAAACGTGCACAATAGGCGGTCTTGTCGCTAAGGAGCGATCTCTTCCAGACATCCCGTGGCAGGAATAAAAACATATAATTAGTCAAAGGTGGTATACATAAATATTAGAGGATATTCAGCTACTTACATATATTTTATACTAAATAGACATATATAAATATACCTATTGATATTATATACATATATATACACATACATAAATATACGTAGAAATATCAAACATCACTATGTTGCTGGTAGTGCCTTTTTGTCATATTCTTAAATATTGTTAGTGATTTAGCTTGTCTAACGGTAACAGGTAACTCATTCCAGAGTCGAATAGCCTGTACAGTAAAAGAATTGTTGAAAAAAGATGAATAATGTTTGGGAGTATTAAGTCTAAGATTCGTAGAAGATCGAAAATTGTGAGAGGAAGAGATGAATTCAAAGCGTTTTTTGAGATAATACGGGGTTGTGGGGATAAACAACACACTGTACAGGAGTGAAAGAATATGAGTATTCCGGCGGAAGTGAATTGGCAATATCGGCATATTTATTATTAAATTCAAATTTCAACTTAATGATGAAAGATCTAAAAGTTGTGTAACTGCCTGCTTTGTTACTACATTTAGTAATGCCCACAAACATTTAAGCATGATAAACATAATGAATGCGCTTAACAGAATGCAAAAAAGATAAACACAGCGATCGTCAACGATGCACTTGTTCTAGAAAGGCAACCACAGAGCGTTGGAATGCGGGCAACCACAGACAATTTCAGAAACAAGCCGACTCCGTTTTGAAATAGGCCAGTAGTGGCACTAGGAGCACTGAAGGAGTAATATTATCATTTATACCCCTACTACGTTAATGGACTGTGTCCGAATGCGCCATATTTATAGCGGCAAAGAATAACACGTTTACGAATAACTACATTAGTGTACTTATATTTTAAATAAATAAATCAATTTATTTATTATATATTAAATAGTGCTTAAAGGGAGGCGAGGGCCCGGAATACCATCATACAAGGGTTTACCTAGTTTGGGCTCCTGTCGTTCCCAATTTATTAAGTTTATATCAAATTTTTGTACTCTTTAAATTTTGTTTTTCGTTGTATGGGAAGTAAATAAATAAGTTATTATTATTTTTTTAGCTTTTTTCCTGTACTTTACTGCTGTGCTTTGTGTCCCGAGAATCCCGCGTGAATTTCAAGTCAAGCGTGGACGGAGTCGCGGCCATATCCTAGTATAATGTAAGTTGTTAGTTTATTTATATTTATTTATTTAATTTGTTTGGGAAACATACAATAATAAATAATCTTAAATATAAAACACAAAATGTATACATATATCAATCAAGTTTCCACTATAAAATAATTTATATAATAAAAATAAAAATTGGCTCAAACAGTTAATTACAAAAAGAAAAAAAAAACTTACAATATAACGCCGTATACTGAAATAAGTGTCGTTATGTTGAATCCGATTGCTATACATATGATGGTATAGGACACTCCAACCCTGAGCTTACAACAAGACAACGAAATATACAAAGATAATTGGTTTACGAGAATGCCTAAAAAGATATGGAGTAGACATTAATATTCATTATTCATAATGACATAACTAGAAAGTTAAACATAAAAGTTAAATACTTCTTTTTATTTTTGGTAGGGGGGCGCAATCCTAGTTTCGCGCCCCAGAGCCGAATTCACTCAAGACGTCCCTGTTCAATTATATCTTAAATACAAACCAGTTTATACTTGTAACCCAGTTAAACATCCTTATACCGTCCAAAAAGCAATTTCAAGTGTAAAACACTCTCGTCGGAAATTAAACGTCTCTGAGCCCCGACGGCTGCTAATAACAACTGTTGTACATCCACTGAAATAATTGAGGAAATGAACATAAAATAAACAACGGCGCGTGTATTTTTCAGTTCATAACAGACAACTGTTAACAGGCTTGTTTATTATTGAAATAAAAGTAGATTTTCTTAATTTTTTTATATGTTTATGGCTTGACAACTAGGCATTTAAGCCAGGCGCAGTTGTATTGAAGGCCACAGTCGACGCCATTCAACGCAGTTCTTGTGAAAACTCGAAAGGCATGTGGAGGCAGGCAAGGCATTTGGCTATTCAGTTTAATTTTCTCATAAAAACACATAATTACTACGCAAAAACTATCAATATCCTACAACTATTGTTCCTTTTAGAGTAATTTTACGTGTTAAAAAAAGAAACTGCACAGCACAACGTCCCCATTCAATTCTCGCCAATACGTTTTTTAATATTGCGTGTATAGATTCGAAATTGACCGATATTGCCTAATGCCAGGTGGAAGAAGGTCACAACCAGGAAATAAGATCTAAAACGGAGCACGCTTACTACCTGTTCAAGCGAAACTTGAAGACATCTAAATTATATCTTTCAGGAAAAAGTTTCACTCCTTAGCGGTACGTATTATAAAAGCAAAGCGGTTCGTCCGCTTGAGAGAGAGAGAGAGACGATGATATTTTATTGCACACCAAAAAATACAATTACTACAACAGACCATATTTACAACATTTTCTAGGCAACACAATACTCGCTCAAAGCGATCTCTTCCAGACAACTTAAATCAAACAAAATTGAATCAGGCGATGTAGGTGGTGCAGGAAAGGCTATAGATACATAAATACTCAAAATAATTTAAGTAATTACAAATACATACATATATACATAGTCATATATATACATATATATGTCGGAGGGAAGTTATAATTGGATGTATTATTGACTGGATGTATAACGCACAATATCATTTGTTAAAATTGTAATTACTTCTAAAATTCTTAATTTAATTTAATTTGATTTGTTAAATGTTTCTATAACTTAAAGATCGTTCTAACCTAATAAAAGTTATGAATATTGTAATTTAATAAACGACCAATGAGAGCAGAGCATGTCTAGAGCGGGGTCAGCGCCCTCTATACTTTTAGTAATATCTACTTGGGTAGACTGAGGAGTTTTTGTGGCACATTTGGTTGGTGGCAACAGGTCGAGTTGGACCATGGAGTATTTTAAAGAAAGTATTGAAGCTGGAAGTATGAGCGGGTGCCCTGAACCCGCTGCTCGGTCTAAACTATGTCATAATGTTGATCAAATCTTAATTAAAAGTGTATAAACCGTGGCTATTGTGTTTTATGCTCGCATTTTATCCTGATGACGCCCACTAAACCAGCAATAACTAAAGATGTCGTGAGAAGGAGGCCGTTCTGCGACATATATAATAATACATTTCAAAAAACATAAGTTTGTCTATATATTAATACGTGAAGCAAAAACTTTGTACCCATTTTTACGATAATTGCGCGAACGGAGGAGTATGAAATTTCGCACACTTATCTTATACTAATATATAAAGCTAAAGAGTTTGTTTGTTTGTTTGCTTGAACGCTTTAATCTCAGGAACACAGATCACAGATATTTCGCCAAGGCTACACTGTTAATTTGACTTTAACAATAAACAAAAGATTGTATATGCGTGTGTTTGTCAAATACATGGTAGTGTGTGTAGTGTTTTTTTTATCGATTTAATGTACTTATTATGCATATTAAAAAAAAATTGCCCTCTGCACTACTCTCTATATAAACTAACTACCGTCTTATTAATAAACATGGAGTAAACCTAGATCAACTTTACTTCTAGTATTATCTCAGTAGCAACCAATATCAGTATTAATAAACGTGGAGTAAACAAGGAGTAAACTAATTCGACTTTAGTCTCAGAGTAAAAGTTATTCCAAGCTGCTGGCTAGTTTTACGATGGATTAAGCATGGAGTAAGCGCTAATAGCGCTGACAATTGACAATTTGACAAATAAACTGACATTAACATAATTAAATAACATAGGAAAGAAGGTTTTATACCTCCTCATATTAAAGTTTTAGCAGCCATAAGAATAAGGGTTCGTGAAGAATAAAGTGAAATAATGATGATCTTTCTATTTCTTAATAAATTCAGCATTATACAAACATTTTACTTAATAGGTTCTAGATGATGCAGGAGATCTTAGTGGAATAAGACAGTCAACAATATCTGTTATATGCAAACAAGTACAAATAAAGATTCATTCATTCATTCATTCATTCATTCATTCAAGTTGCCCTGGCACTGGTACAAAAGACAGCTCAAATTCATACAGATGCCACATAGATAAGCATGTTGTTGAAGACTTTCTTGCGCCCTTCTCTTCAAGCGACATGTTGCGAAGCGGTGTGGTAACATAGATTACTTAAGAAAATACTAAAATAGTGTGTCTAAATAAAGTTTTATTTTAAAACTAGCTGACCCGGCGAACTTCGTACCGCCATATTTTCTGAATTCTTAAAAGAATTTGTTTCATGACACAAAAACCAAATCACCATAATCGGTGATCGGAACCCGATGTCAGCGCCACCTACCGGTTCTAATTGCGAATCTAAGCCATCCGGGAACCCAATCAAACACACAAAAACAGAATCACCAAAATCGCTCCAGGTGATTAGGAGGATTGTAGAACCCGATCTCAGCGCCACCTACCGGTTCCAATTGTGGATCTAAACCATCCCGGGACCCACTCAAACACACACACAAAATTTCATCAAAATCGGTAAAGTCGTTCTCAAGTTATAAAATTACAACGAAAAGTGGCATTGATTTTTATATGTAAATAGCTTCTGCCAGTGACTTCGTTCGCGTGGAATAGTTTAAAAAAGTAAGTTAAAAATATCCCGCAATTTTGAAACATTCTTCATTGGTGCTCCGCTCCTATTGCTCTTGGCGTGACGATTTATAACCTATAACCTTCCTCGGTAAATGGGCTATCTAATATTGAAAAAAAAATTCAAATCAGACCAGGAGTTCCTGAGATTAGCGCGTTCAAGCAAACAAACAAAGAAACAAACTTATCAGCTTCATATATTATATATATAAGATAAAACTCTCTCACTGACACCACACCCTGTCAAAATCTCCGCTTCTATTATGTTGCGTTGCAGAGAAATTACATTCAGTCTGTTATAAGCTGTTTAAGTAGTTAAAGGTTTTTAACTATCCCACGGGAACTCTTTGATTTTTCGGGATCAAAAGTATCCTATATGTTGACCAGGGATATAAGCTATCACCATACAAAATTTCATGTAAATCGGTCCAGCCGTTTCGGAGATTAGCCGGTTCAAACAGACAGACAAACAGAGAAACAAAAAATTTTAAAAAAATCTAAATTAGTTTTATTTCACTTCTTACATCCCCCTGACTCGCTTTTTATAATTTTTTTCATTGTACAGAAATTTGACCTCTACAATTTTATTATATGTATAGATTAATATCTTATATACATATATAATTTAATCTTATATATATACTTTTTTATTTTAATTATGCAAAACCCACATGTTACACAATTTTTTTTCTTATCCATCCTAAGGTTGTCTTGAATTGCTTTTAGTGATAAGACTGCCTATTGTCTTCTGTACTTAAACTTCTTGAATTGTATCTTAATGTTATACAATAAAGTATATTCTATTCTCTATTATGTTTGTATAGTCTTTAAGGATCCTGCAAAATATTTGCTGGAATAGAAAACATTATTAATATTATGGATGAAATACCACGGTTCAAAATTACGAAGTAATTTATCCTCATCCCAATTAATAGAGCGGTTACGTTTTTGACTCATGTTTTAGTGGTTTTTGCGTGATTTTAACTTTGCAAAACTGGGCACTGCAAAACATATTCAAATAAATTTTAGGTAACGTTACAACTATAAATGTCAATTGTCGACATTACTTGTCATTTCCACTCACCAAATCGGTCTTTTTACTTTTAAATGATACGTGTTGCCATAATTTATTCACTAAACTAAGGAAGGTATTGTTACTCCGAGGATAGTCCTTGTTTATTAATAACACTCTTACGACGAAGTTAATGCTTAGTTACTCAAATAGTAACTAGTCCGGCCTAAAGGTGGATTACTCCTAGGATTAAGACTTTTTTATTAATAAGGCTGTATGTGTGCGAAATTTTGTACTACCCCGTCCGCGCAATTTTCGTAAAAAGAGGTACAAAGTTTTTGCTTCACGTATTAATATAATGACGAGGTCGACAACTAAGCATAAAGCTGTGTTAGAATTTGCTTCAGCCAGCACTAGTTTTCAGTGCCAATCTCATTCATCAATATTTGACCTATCGTTGATACTTAAATAACAACATAGGTAAAGGCTTATAATCTATTTAACCACAGAAGCCGTCAGATGAGCAAATTAAGAAATTTATAGTTTGTTTTGTAAACCGTATTTGTAAAAAAGGTACCTGTGCGTAATTCACTCAAGGTTATTTATTTCCGCATATTAGTATCTAGTACAAACACAAATTCTTTACTAGACTTCAACAATTACAGTATAAGCTTGATGAACTAATTAATTTGTTGTTTTTGTTACGCCAATGCTACATCTGGCATAATGTTATTATTAGTGACAGTGTCACGCAGAATATTGAGATGGATGTGTGGTGTTACAAGAATGGATAAGGTTATAAACGAGTACATAAGAACATCTTTGAAAGTCGCACCCGTGACTGAAAAATTAAGAGAAAGAAGATTAAGTTGGTATGGGCGTATAATGAGGAGAGCCGAAAGCAAAAAGAATGTTAAACAACAAGATGGATGAGTACAAATGTAAAGGTAGACCAAAAAGAGATGGATGGATTGTGTGAAGGATGATATGATGATATTTGGTGTAACAGAAGATGTATGTATGAGTAGAGGAGTGTGGAAGGAAAAGACATATTGTGTCGACCCGAAATAATTGGGATATGGTGAAAGAAAAGCGAGAGAGTGAGTGTCACGCAGATTAAGCCAAGGCCTTAATGCGTTATTTGAGATTGAAAATTCACAACTCACAGACAGCTCATGCTTAAACACTACAATAATTTAGCCAATTGTTAATGGGGTTATATTTTTAACGCTATAAGTGGCTTTATTATATTGATATGTCACAGTCACTAACGCAGATGAAGATGGATATTGAGAAGATAATTTTGATACAACACGTACACGCTTCGATTTGATACAAGACATTAAACAGATATTCGGAACGGGGAGTGTTCCGAAGAACTGTTTGGAATAATCCTCTTTCTACCATCGCACCGCTCACCATCGGTTGGGAGTTCATCCCCACTCCCCCGAGCTGCTTCGCTTATACGCAACGGTCCTGTAGAACGATTCTCTTGCGTACCGTGGCATTTGAAATGAGCACCCACCCGAGGTTTTCCCACACCACTACGATATGGAGTGCAGGAACGGAGAAAGAATACAATTTCCTGCGGCCGGGCGGCCTGTCGTAAGAGGCGACAAAACAACCCACAGCCAGGTGGTAGGGTATTTGCTCGACTGGATGGCGACCACCCCTGGTCTAGAGTATGCCGCCATAACAACCTTGTGTTGTGTTCCGGCATTAGTGACCAGGTTCCAGACTCCCTTAAGAGTACAGCAGCGCATCTGTAGCACCTTTGGTGTTGCAAATGTACATAGGCGATGGTTACCGCTTCCCATCCAGTGGGCCATCTGTCTGTCTGCTGAACTCCTGCAATAAAAATATGGAGTTTTTCAAAAAGGGTGTCATGAAATTTCAAAAGTCAGCTTGTCTGCTGTACTCCAGCTATTAAAAAAACCATTTTTGAAATCAATCTATTTAATGACGTTTCAATTTTAATGACTTGCTCAACTATAAGGAACATGTAAAGTTAGATATTAAAGTATAAAATATTTCAAATTAAATACAAACACAATTTCAGTTTAAATTTTACTCACAAATGTTACTAATACAACTCAAGATGTAAACATGAAAAAGTGCTGCTAAATAAAACATTAAACTGTAAATAACGTGTATAAAAGTATAAATTATTACATTATTGTATTCACTTAAGCAGACTTAATTCTCTTATTACGGTAATTATGAGTATTATTATTTATTAATTAAAAATAACGAGGTACATTAGCTTTTAAATTAAACACATTATTGTAAACAAATCGTGTTTTTATCTTGTAACTGATGAACACCAAGAATATCACAATGATATTGATAAATTTAATAGCACTACTGTAAAATAATTACATAAAGAAATTTATGATTTTATAGCAAATAGAATTAATATACGAACAGATCTATCGCATGATAAAAAATAACAAAGTAGTCTCAAACACGCTTGTAAACGGAGTTGGTGCATAGCTGATCAAAGACGACTAAATAAAACGGAACAATACGGAATGACAATTAAAACTACATATTATCAGTGTATCCACACGCGAACCACCAAATTATCAAAGATAAGCTGATAAAGTACTTACAAATCGCGATATGCACAAGTAGTGCTTAATTTCGGTGTTGTTTTATCATCAGCGGTGGTCTGGGGTACCTGGCACGTTACGAGCTCCTCACCCTTTGCCGGGCTGGATGGTATTCGAGACCTCTGCTGATCCTGGCACCTCTACTCTTTTATCTTCCAACTTTCTTTTTGCTATTAATCATGATTGATACAGCTAATTAATCGACCGATTACACTGATTTAACGTCTACATTATGTAATTTATTTTGTCGTGATTCATGCAATGTATTATACCTATATATTAGTAAATATAAAGAAGACTTGTAGGACATCTTTCAAATCGTGTTAATTAGGCTTGGAATTTAATTCAACGTGATCGAAGCCTGTAACAAGCGAACACAACTGAGCATTTTTGACTGTTTTTGCTATCCTAGTCTAATCATTATTATCTATATCTATTTCCTTATTATCTATCTAGTTTGGTAAATGATTAAAAAATACAACATTAGTCATTCGGAAGAAATTATTATTAAAATAATAAAGTCACCAATTTTATCAATGTGTACTAAGATCACCCAAAATACATGGATTTTGCTTCATTAGGATTAATTCTAATTAATTTTTAACAAATACTTTAGAATTTAGATTGGATTTTTGACAATTCTGATGTTTATTTATCAAAATAATTTTAAATGACAAAGATTTATAGTTATTCAGCCTAGAACAGTAACACACAATTAACAATAAATTTTTAGAATTTTTTTTCTTTATAACCCGGACGTATCATCTTTCGTTTAAAATAAACGTCTACAAGAGGTCGCTTAAACCTCTTAAAAATAAATCCCCCACTGTGAACTGCTTCATTATATCCGTGCAAGAACGGAGAAAGATTACTCATTCCTGCATCCTGTCGTAAGAGAAAACAAAACGACTCACTGCAAGGTGACGGGGCATTTGCCTTTGTCCGTCCGGATGGCTACGACCCCTGATCTGAGGTATGATGGTATACCGCTAAGACAGCCTTGAGTTGTGATCCGACTTCAGTGGCCAGGTTCCTGTCTTCCTTTTGTTGCTAGTACAATGGTAGCACCTACATACCTCTGTACAAAACTAATATAAAAAAGCTTGAGATATAAATTGAACAAGAAATGCAAAGAAATACAATTTTTCTCAAAAAAAAATTCTCCTTAGCAGCAATAAAACGTTGCGAAGTGGTGTACATAAAATAAGAAGTAAATTTGAAATTTTAACTTATATAACATGTTATGTTATGTTCTCCAGTGGAACTTATTTTGAATAAAAACTTTTGAATTTGATGGTGCAAAAGTCTGTAAGTGACGGGAATTAGTCTCCATTAGGTGGGCCGTCAATAATGCACGCGAGCTAACATACTTTTTCTGTTATTTTTGTTTTCGTTGTACAATAAAGAGTTTATCTACTGATCTACAACTGAACACTGTAGTAGCATTAGGGAAACAGGGGCAATTACGCTCACATGTATAAGTTGACAAACTCAGTGTGTTAGATTACGAGACACAGGTTAAAGCGTGAGGGGTATAATATAACGCGAGAGCAAACTGTATCTAGTTCAACAAACCCGGTAGCAGTAAGAGAAAGAGAAGTATGTCTGTTTGTTTTCGGTCCCGCTAAAAAATTGTTGACTGAATGTTTTTACTGCTAACTCCAATATTTAAATTATATTATTTTATTGATACTTAATTTAGATCATTATTTGCTGTATTTAATAAGAATTTATTAATATATTTAGTTAGTATATATTTCATTAATGTTTAATTATAGCTTTTGACGTCATTATACTTTTATATGATCGATATAACCCATAGTTGGGTATAGAATGCCTTTCTTTTTTTTTGTTTAATTACCGATTATAAAGTAAAGTTTCATACGTTTCGTAGTGATTACTGAATAAATGAAAATTGTATTATTTTGTCCAACTTTCAATATAATGATATTTAGAATAAATATAACAGGTTTTCCTTAAGTGAACGGTATTCCCCTGCTTCCCCTACTAGTAAAAAGATTAGTATAAAAAACAGTGGTAATTGTTGTAAACCGTATAACAGTGTTAATTAGAAATAAATTACACGTTTATTGTCCTTTCGTAGATGTGTCCAATAGCAGTGTTGTGCCAAATTGTTGTAAATTGGCAACTATGAACTGGACCACACAGGAAATACATAGTATTATTGTTGGCAGCAAACTAGTCGTTCCAACATTACATTATATTAACATTTATCTGATAATATTATATTAGTTTTATTTTTAGATTCATTCATTCTATTCATTTCATTTCATTTATTTCATTCATTATCAATAATATGCAGAAACTCTCATCAAAAGCAACAAAACAATCCACAGCCTCATGGTAGGGCATATGCCTGTCTGTATAACTGCCACTCCTGGTCTAGAGTATGCCGTAACAACATTGAGTTGTATTCAGATTAATAAGTGGCCATATTCTAGGCCACTTTAGAAGCCGCTAGCACATTGGTTAGCATCTCTGATATTGTGGATGGCTATGCTGTGTATTCTCAGACGAGATAATGTACGCAGCTTACATGAGTAAAAAAGTCACATGAAGTTAATAATTATTAAAAACGTGAGAGCGTAACCTTATGTAACATACACGTGGTTTGCTTATGCAACCATCCCATCTTTATCCGTTCTAATTCAATTAATTTCTATGCTAAGATTGGCATATGATTGGCATGACGGTGGGACTGGTTCACAAATACAAAGTCGCTCAACGGGCTGTGGAGCGAGCTATGTTAGATGTTTCTCTTATGGATATATCTCTTATAGATATGGATATATAAATGAGGATATGCGTAAGAGAACAAAGGTAGCATAGCTTGCAAAATTAGCAAGTTGAAGTGGCAGTAGGCCGGTCACGTCTGTTGTAGGATTGACGGCCAATGGACCACACGAGTCCTGGTGTTAAGATAGCGTAGGACGCTCTCCTGCCTGGTGGACTGGCGACCTGCGAAAGATCGTCTGCAGAGGCTAGATGAGGAAGACGGGAGACCGATATATGTGACGCAAACTTAGGGAGGCCTACGTCCAGCAGTGGACAGGGACCTGCTAAAGAAGTGTGTGTAAACCTATGTAATATACACGTGGTTTGCCTCTGAAACCATTCTACCCGTATCTGTACGAACGTACTAAGTCAATTAATTTCGCGATCAAAATCCTTTTCTAAAACTGGCATCTTTTATCCGGCTTCACTTTGAGAGACCAAGAGTCCGTCTTCCTATTAATGGTCTAGGTCTGTAAATCAATCATTTGCTTTGTAGCGTCAGAGTAGAATTATAGTAAAAGAAAAACAAGAAATATTTTCCAAGTAACAAATCATAATACGGTAGCAGTGGTTAATGCCGTGATCCAGATCGCGTGTTTGGTAATACGGTTTTATAAAGTAATCACCTAATTGGTCCCGTAGCTAGCGGGCCCCCGAACATAAGGTTCACAGTTTGCGCGCAACCACGGCCCGTCAAAGACTGCCTTCCGAAATTTACTGCATAATTTTAAATACTTCAACAAAAAGTGTACACGTGGAACCATTAAAATCTGTGCAATTTATTTTGGGTAGAAATCTGTAACTCGCTAATCTAACAAGGTGCTGATCAAAGTCAAAATGTGAAATGTAATTATTACTTAAGTTAACAGATTCTGATTTAAATCAGTGTTTAAAATCATCATCGATTCGACGCCAAAGCTCCGCTTTCCTGCGTTATCTTGTACACATCGCGCCGTTTTCGGTTTCTCCAATTTGAGAGCATTGGCACGCATGTCATCCTTCTCAACTTCAAGCCAACATTTCTTGAGCCTTCCTCTTCGACCAAAATGTGGCGGAGGTGGCTTGGCTAGACATTTGTTTCTCATATAATTGCCGACTCTCTTGCAGTTTGTGTGCTATGTCACAGTGTGTATGTTACTCCAAACATCCATCGCAACATATTCATCTTTCATCTCCATGACACGCAACTCAGTCTTGTTGCTTGATTAATAGACCTGTCCTTTTAACTTAACTGGCATTTTGAGGGAACATATGTCACCTACCTCCTCACGCCACTTGGCCTAAGCTGTTGAGATAAGGGCTGTGACATCATGGTCGATTTCTCTTAATTATAACTGCCTATAAATGTCTCACTGCTGAGCTTGGGCTTCATCTATAGGGTGGTATATTGAATATGAAATAAAGATTTACCCTTTTATTAATAGTTATACAAGGTTTATAGGCTCGTTAAAAATATTATTTACACTATGAATTGAGAACCTCCTTCTTTTTCGATCTCTCTTTTCTTTCACCATATCAATTATTTGGGGTCGGCACAATATCTCTTTTCCTTCCACACTCCTCTATTCTGATACACATCTTCTGTCACACCACAAATCATCATATTATCATCCTTCACACAATCCATCCATCTCTTTTTGGTCTGCCTTTACATTTGTACCCACCCATCTTGTTGTTTAACATTCTTTTTATCGCGTGACTCTCATCCTTCTTCATGATATGCCCATACCACCTCAATCTTCTTCCTCTCAATTTTTCAATCACGGGTGCAACTTTCAAAGATCTCCTTATGTACTCATTTCTCACCTTATCAAGCTTGAAAAAAGGCGAAAAAAGAACTAAACATTTTACCTTATACAAAATACATTTATGCATAATTTCGTAATATTCATATACTTTTTAAACTCAATTTTAAACAGTCCATATACATCGTTTATCTGTTATGAATAAAGGAGTTTTAATAGAAATATGAGATGGATATTAAATAACTAATTATATAAGCACATAAATGTCCCACTGCTGGGCTCGGACCTCCCTCCATAGGAGAACGGACAGTATATCCGCGACGCTTATCAAAGGCGGCTTGGCAGATTTGACACATCGGTTATCTCGATGTGCAGCTTGCATTATGATGTTTTCCTTCACCATTGTTAACAAATAGTAATTAAAACAATATGCACATTAGGTCAGAAAACTGTCGTAGTGGTGCATGCGTTCCGGCCAGGATCGACCCCGCGCCTTTAGAAATTGGGCACATGGCGCTAGCCATTACGCTACCATGACATCCTTAATTACTAATTATCATTAAGATTAAACAACTAAAAAAACCATATTAAATAACGTTCAGTGGTTGTGTATTTGTGTGATCAAGAAAACAAATTATGGAATTGCAAACAACTTGAACATCATACAGGAAGGAATATTCAATTTGCAGGACTCCAGAGCTGACTAATTGCCTTAAGCCATGAGGCTTTCCCGTCAGTACCCCTGGGTTTTTGTTTGCACATGTTTTACATATTAATGCTTCGTTTTACAATTTTAGAGGTTATGATAACGTAGTGGCTTTTAAAATATATTTTAGTAGCGTCTGCCCGCACTTCGTCCGCATGGAATAGTTTAAAAAAAACGATTTTGAAACATTCTTCATTGGCTCCTATTAGTCTTTGCGTGATGATATATAGCTTATAGCCTTCCTCGATAAATGAGCTATCTAACACTGAAAGAATTTTTCAAATCCGACTTGTAATTTCTGAGATTAGCGCGTTCAAACGAACAAACTCTTCAGCTTTATATATTAGTATATAAGATACATTTGAAACCTGTATATTTTTTCTGTGCTTTTATCTTTCATACTTTATAATAATTAAATTTTAATACATTGTTATTGTTGTATATGCATGACATAGTATATATTAACATGAGAAGCAATAACTTTGTATCCCTTATTACGAAAATTGCGCGAACGCAGGAGTATGAAATTTCGCACACTTATTAGTTTATATAGATAAGAAGCGATGAATGCTAATTTTTTTTTTTATTATGTATAAAAATACATTATATCAATTAAAAAACATTACACACACTACCATCTATTTGACACACACACGCATATATACTCTTCTAATTATTGTTAAAGTCAAATTAACAGTGTAGCTTTGGCGAAATCTGTGATTAGAGGAGAACAGTCTTTGACATTAATTATTATGGTCAAATTTCAACCACGGACGACCACTTGTATAGATAAACTACATGTTAAAACTGGTAATTGGTTACTGTTGTGACTTGAACCTCGATGAAACGAAAAAGCGACCCTAAAAAGAGATAAATACATAAATCTAAAGGACTAATGAGATCCTTGTCCATCCAAAGGTTGCCTGGAAGAGATTGCTTAAAGCAATAAGGCCGCCCAGTGTACTACTACCTACTAATTTTCAGAATGTTAATGTGTCACTGTTTTAAGTTGGTGTACAATAATGAGTGTTGTTGTTGTTGACTAAGTCTACGAGAAAATGAGATATACGGTGTTTCACATTAGTAGGTCATATTTATTTGCGGTGCTTCATAGCCTCCCTACTCTTGTCTGATAAGCGTTGTAGATATAATTATGTTCGCCTGTTAGTTCTCTGAAGTTTTCTACTGCGTGTGAAATGCACATACATTTTTTTATTTTTAAATAGCATGCATTTAGTTTCAAACTGTAAGTTTTCCGAATAAAATAAAACAACTGAGATTTGAAGACGGATATTTTTTTATCACTAATAAAGGCTTTGTATTAAAGCAAGTTCCCAAATAGGCAGGTTTATTTTTATTGCATGAGTTCAGCAGACAGGCAGACGGACCACTTGACGGAAAGCGATTACCGTCGCCTATAGACATTTGCAACACCAAAGGCGCTACAAATGCGCTGCTGCTCTCTTAAGGGAGACTGGAATTTGGTCACTAATGCCCGAACACAACTCAAGGTTGTTATGGCGGCATACTCTAAACCAGGGGTGGTAGTCATCCAGACGGGCAAATACCCTACCACCTGGCTGTGGGTTGTTTTGTCGCCTCGTACGTCAGGCCGCCCGGCCGCCCGGCCGCAGGGAATTGTATTCTATCTCCGTTCCTCTGAGAGAGAAAGGAAAGCCAGACAGACTGTCACCGTAACGCGTTACGTAACGAAGCGGAATACCCTCCCATAAGAAGTTATCACTTCAGAAATACATTTGTGATTATGACAACATATTCGCATTATAATCAAGATAATATAATCTATTTTCCTTCTGTCAAATAACGACAAACAGACGAACAAGTAGCATCTAATTTTAGTAATTTTGCTTTTCGAGCCCTGTTTTAAAAGGGACATTAATGAGGTAATATTAAAAAACGCGCACAAAAAAATAGCCGACGAGATCAACAGCTTCAAGAAAGGAAAAATGTGTTGGATAATTCAAAAGGGATTTGGGCTTTAAACAGGGTCCCGGCGGGCCTGTTAGGGGGACGCGGCAGAGCCAAGGGCTCCGGTGTTGCTAGGAGTCAATAACACCGTCTCCGAACTTTGTTTGCGTCAGTTATTCCTGTTCTATTAAATTAGTTTCAAACATTTTACTGGGATATTAATATATGCTCTTGTCGGTGGAGCCTCCTCCAATCTTCTCTATTATGGGCCAGTTGTTTTACTTCGATGTAAGACACGAGGTATGTATATATTTATTTAATATCCGTGCAAGAACGGAGAAAGATTACAATTTCCTGCGGCCCAAAAACAACCCACAGCCAGGTGGTAGGGCATTTGCCCGACTGGATGGCTGCCACCCCTGGTCTTAAGTATGTCGCCATAACAATCTTGAGTTGTGTTCCGGTATTAGTGACCAGGTTCCAGTCTCCCTTAAGCGAGCAGCAGCGCATTTGTAGCACCTTTGGTGTTGCAAATGTCCATAGGCGATGGTAACCGCTTGCCATCAAGTGAGCCGTCTACCTGTCTACTGAACTCCTGCAATAAAAAAAATTATAGAACATCTGTATATACTGCATTTATATATTTATTGCTAGAATGTAAGAAATTGTACTGTGTATTATGTATACCACTATCATCATTATAAACTCAATTTAAACCTAGGGTTGTCTGGAAGAGATCACTTTTTAGCGATAAGACCGCCCTTTGTGCATAATAAGACATATTTTTTGTCTGTAAGTTCTTTTTGTATTGGTGTACAATAAAGAGTTATTGATTGATTGATTGATCAAAATCATCATCACATATTAAATTCTATAGACTTTTCATCAAACGTAAATTCGTGAACAAACTAAACTATTTTTAAACGGCACTTAATCTTAATAAATGATTCTATACCATGCGAAAAAGACATTCACTAAATAATTCCATTTTCATTCATTGTTACAATCTTCCAAATTGCCGACAAATGCCGGTAAATTGTAAATGGTCATCACTCACTTGCTAAAGCTAATGCGAGTTTTAATTATGTATGAAGCAGAGTTCCGGGTTCACGTTGTATTAATATGGTAATATTCCATTCAGTGTACGATTTAGAACCTCCCGATATTTTTTTTAATTGCATGAGTTAAGCATACAGACAGACGGCCCACATGGAGAGCTGCTACGATCGCCTATGGACATTTGCAACACCAAAGGCGCTACAAATGCGCTGCTGCTCTCTTAAGGGAGACTGGAACCTGGCCACTAATGCGGGAACACAACTCAACGTATGACTGTGCTACGATATTTACTAAGAGTAGAAATCAAAAAAATTGTAAGTATATCAAAAGTTAAAATAAAAACCAACAACTTGTTCCGTACCTTTTTTTTACAATTTTATTTCGAACAAATTTGGTAATTGTACACGCTTATTTGTTATTTTTGTTATTGTGTGTGACATTTATTGAATATACACTGACGGACTCATAAACTGCATCAAGGTAATAGACGACTTTGAAATAAATATTTTAACCAAGTATGGAAACTTTCTATACAGATTTAAATTGAAACCTCTAGATTGGTTCGTGAACTTTAAAACAGCGTAGGGTCATATTCTTAAGTTTAAGTTTGTGTACTGGAAAGGACCTTAAGACTTTTTTTGAAGAAAAAACAGAAATTTAAGGAAAATTGGTTTAATTAAAAAATTGGTTTTAACAATAGACACAAACTTTATGCAAGGGTTTATTTATGTTTTAATAAGGTGTATTACCTCTACGTGCCCTTATTACGGATTCTAATCGGTTCCGCATAGATTTTATTAGGGTTATTAAAAGATCTTGCGGAATATTGTCCCATTCTTCTGAAAGTGCTGTTCTTAGTGCTGCCACTGTCGTGGGCAAAGGGTTTCTCGCATATACAGCTCTTTTTAAATTGTCCCAAACATGCTCAATGGGATTAAGATCCGGGCTGCGTGCTGGCCAATTCATTGTACGTATCCCAACCTCTTCGCAATATTGTCGAACTTGTGCAGCAGCGTGCGGCCGGGCATTATCCTGCATTAAAGTAAAATTTTCGCCTATGAATCCCATGTAAGGCACCACGTGATCTTCTAAGATCTCTGTTATGTAGCGATGTGCAGTCAAAGCCCCTCTATTACCGTTTTGACGGACCATGTCTATGAACACAAGTTCTGTTCGCCCGTTCATCGATATGACACCCCAGACCATACACGAACCGCCTCCAAAAGGAACACGCTCCTCAATGCAACTTTGAGCATATCGCTCCCCACGTCGACGATAGACTCTTCTGCGACCATCTGCACCATATAAACATGTCCTACACTCGTCCGTGAACAATACGGAGGTCCATTGCTCTTCTGTCCAATTCAGGTGATCACGCGCAAATCTTAAGCGAGCTTGTCTGTGAGCTACAGACAACTTTGGACCATTTGCTGGTCTAAAAGGGGTGATATCCGCTTCCTTTAACCTTCTTATTGTTCGTGCATTCACGTTTACTCCACGCACTTCATTAAACTCTGTTTTGATGTTAACAGACGTGAGGAAACGATTTCGCAGGGAAGATAAATAAATCGGTCTTCACGACCGGTGGTTGCTCGAGTCCTGCCTGTACCACGTCTCCTTCTGTAAGAACCTGTCTCCACAAACCTTCTGTATATTCTAGAAACCGTAGACTGGTTTAAATTTAAATTTCTACCAATCGTTCGTTGATCCAAGCCCTCCCGCACCAATGCTACAATTTGAGCCGCTTGTTCGGACGAAGTATCCATATTATGGTTCAAAAACTCTCGATGAGTTAAAAAACTAACCCAACAATTCTGCTGGTAACAATAATTCAATTGACAAAAGAATAAAAAATCAATGAGAATCAATTTAAAACTTTGCTATAAATAACACGCAAATCTGATACTACGAGTAAATTTTCTTTTCCCGGCTATTTTCATTTGTTTTACTGCAGTTCTATTTTTAAATTTTCCTTTTTTTTGAGATTAAGAGCCAGTCTCTCCACATTTATATAATTTAATCTAAAAAGTTTGCATACTTATTTAAAAAAATCATATCAAAGTAATCCTGAACTTTGATGCAGTTTATGAGTCCGTCAGTTTATATTTGTGTTGTGGTGTACCTTAAAAATAACTTATTATATTAATTTATTCTAATTTCAATACTAAACTAATACTAATGTAGAGTATATCTGTTACATGCTGGTGTTGTGACGAAGTGCATGTGCAGTGTGTGCCTTATGTCTATCTATACCTATATATAATATTAACCAATCTATTGCCATGCGTGTTGTTTTTTCCGTTTCTGTGTCTGGGTTATTAATTTTTAGGCTCTTTGTGTTAGTTTGTTTGTGAAGCGTGCATGTAATGCAATGT
Source organism: Dendrolimus pini (assembly GCA_949752895.1). NCBI lineage: Eukaryota > Metazoa > Arthropoda > Insecta > Lepidoptera > Lasiocampidae > Dendrolimus > Dendrolimus pini. Next base: position 953,341 of record OX457127.1, on the reverse strand, counting down.
GGTGGTAATGCGCGTTGCTGTGAGTATATGTATAAGTTTTATTGTTGGTCGTGTGTTTGTGACTTTGTGTATTTGTTGTCAGTCTTTAGCCTTCTTCCATGACGTCACGACTTTTAGGCTACAATCGAAAACATGTAAATCGTACTTGAAGCCGCCTACTGCGGTGCGTATTTTTTACTTTGGATACACGAGTTTATTTGTACGAATTTGGAGTCCCTTTGTATGCATTAATTATGACGGTTTTGTTGAGATGTGTTTAGTTACTATGTTTTTAAAGAACTCTCTTGGATCTTTGGAAAATTCTCTTTGTAGGAGCATAATATCTATTACACAGATTATCAGAGATGCTGAAAGTGTCAGCATCAGTTGATGTTTAGACGCCGCTTTTAGCGTCGAATCGACTTTTTACTGCTGATCACTCTTGAAACTTGGAAACGCGTCAGTTTATGACCCGTGGTCTAAATTCGACCATAATTAATTTAAGTTATAAGTTTGAACATTATTAAGGTTCTGTTATCAAAGACTATATTTTTATAATCACAGATTTCGCCAAGGCTACATACACTGTTAACTTGACTTTAACAATAAACAAAAGAGTATATATGTGTGTATGTGTCAAGTATATGGTAGTGTGTAATGTATTTTTTATTGTTTTAATGTAATTGTTATGCATATTTTGTTTATATTATCAGTCGTCGCTTCTTCTCTATATAAACTATAAGTGTGCGAAATTTCATACTTCTCCGTCCGCGCAATTTTCGTAAAAAGGGTACAAAGTTTTTACTTCACGTATTAATATAATGATTATATAAAAGTTTGACATAAGCTCCATGCAAATAATGTCATAATTCATCCGATAGCCGCGCAGGTGAATGAATAGTATGATATAGGAACTGGTCATTAGATTCTCAGCATTACATCCGCCATGTTTATAAGACAGCAAATAAACGAGTCACGTGGTACATCGCGTGCGCACGCGACATTAGTCGCAAAATATTTACATAAAATTAACTTCACCCTCTGTAATCGGTAAACAGGGGGACTACTACGTGATCCAAATGAAAATATATCACTCGATCCTAATTTAGTGAGATTTATTTCTCCATTTTCGTATTTGTCCTCTAAGAGTTCGATTTCTTTAGCTCTGAAGTGATTAATTGACCGGTTTTCTAATAGTAGGGCTGGTATTATTATTTAATTTAAATCATAACGATTATACTCACACTCGCATTGGCGCTAAACGCGTATATTTTAGAACGACATATTAGATGCTTATAACAATTTTAAACCGCTTCGTTACGTAACGCGTTACGGCGCCAGTCTGTCTGGCTTCCCTTTCTCTCACGCATTTTTTTTTTGAGGCGAGGTAAAATGACTAACCTATTTACGCACAATCTGGGCCGATGCTAGGGGAACGGCACGCGTCGGTCGGGGGCGATAACACTGCAGCAATAGTATGCTTTTAGCAGTGCTCCGTCCGCGATCGACGTCACAGAATAGTGTGGCGACTCCGAGCGATGCTGCACGGGCAAGCAACCTCAATACCCACTAAAAACCCCCTCCTCCCTGTCGACCCTGCACTTTTGTTTTGTGTTGGAAAGACTGAGATATAGAACATAGTTACGCAACAGTCTATCCAGCGCAGTAAAGTTCCTGGAGTGTGCCCTGGGAGAACACACCCCACTTCGTATTGCGGGGGGCAGATGAATCCTTTGCTCTCCTAGCAAGCTAAAGGCTCCCCCACGGTAAACGGAACCTAACTCAGGGAGGGAAGTAGTGCACGTACCTGCCTCTCCGGGTGCCAACTGAAGGCCGGCGACCTCGAGAAGACGCATTAGCACGCGCTGCCGGAGTCCTCTCCCTATCGCGTTCTGCGGCCTCCTTGAGTGACATTACTGCCTCACAAAAAGTAACCGCAGCCCCCCAGTTGTCGCTGCTCTGCAGCATGGCCTTGACCAAGTCGCAGAGCGAGGCGACCGGACCTACGTACGTCTCAAGTTCGAAACGCTGCGGTGCCCATGTGGCGCACTCGACTAGCGTGTGTAACGCCGTGTCGGGTGCGCCGCACTGGCGGCAGTCCGGGGAAGGCAAGCAGCCCACAATGCGAAACAGATACTTATCGAAACATCCGTGTCCGGTAAGTATCTGCGTCGTCCTGAAGGTCAGGGTGCTGCTGGTGCGGTTGACCCATTCCGTCTGCTGTGGCCTGATTGCATCCACCGCCCAGCCGCCATAGGCCGCATCGTTGTCGAGCTCTTGAGACCAGGCGGCTATCATGGAGACGGTTGCCCGTTTACTGATCGCCTCGATTTCGACCTGACAGAAGGTCAGGCCTCTAGCTAGGGCATCCTGCCGGGTGCGACGCACCTCTGTCAGGACGTCCGCCTGGAGATGCCAGGGCGGATCGCCTGCCAGGAGGGTGGCCGCCGTCCGCGACACTGTGCGGTACCCCCGTATGGTCTTCACGACCAGAACCTGCTGCGCCCGGTGCAGCAGAGTTCTGTTGTGGCGGTGAAGTGCAGTGGACCAGACGGGTGCACCGTACAGCACCATACTCTTCAGGATGCCAGAGTATAGTGTCCGCGTCGCACCCCCGGGGCCCCCCACGTTGGGAAGCAGCCTCGAGAGTGCGCCCGCAGATTTGACGAGTTTGGGAACTAGCTGCTCAAAGTGCGCTTTGAACAGCCATTTTCCATCAAGAACTAGCCCCAGATATTTCGGTTCAACTTTACAATAATTGGCACTGAATTTTAAGTAGTGGAGGGGGGGAGGGGGAAGGGGGGAAAGAGTACTTCTCGTTCCTGCAACCCCCATGTCTAGGAGACATGTAGTTTTTGAGATATGATTTTTTTTGTAAACGTAACTTTACTATTTTTTTTCAAAATGGTGTACTTATTTCTTGTGTCTAAAGACGAGAAATGCAGAAGAAAAGTTAGTGGTCAATGTAAAAAACATTTAATACAGTCTAAAAACGCGGACTAAAGCCCACAAGCCTATCAAGCAAAGCAAGTGTGCCATGACAGCGGTCAACAAATGTCACAACCGATTTGTAACCACCATTTAAATAGTTATCAATAAATAAATGGTGAACAGTCGGTTCTGGCATTCGCCGGCCGCTACCGCGGCACGCTCGCTTCGCTCGCTCGGCTCGTGCGCTTTGGTCTAAACACTTTTTTTTTTTTTTTTTTTTTTTTTTTTTTTAACAGGGGTTGAGGACCGTAGGCCGCGCGAAAGGGAAATGTCGCTGCCCGTGTGTGGGATTCGCCGGGTTGGGGTGGCACTAGCACCCCACGTTGAGATGTGGGGAACTATTGCCACGCCGCGGTTAGGGATACCCACTAAAACCCCTGAGCAATCACGAGAGTCCTTTGTCCAGGCTGTGAGCTCGCTCGCGCATTCACCACCAGCCTGGACGGACGGTGGCCGGCCCCTTGCGGGCTGGCCTCTCCATTTGGTAGCCGGAGATTTGGGTCTCTCCGGCTTCTCTACCTCACCGCGAGGTGAGAGAGGGCGCGCGGGTCGGCGCGCGTCCCTCCTCTCCGACCTTTGTGTGCGGGCGGGTCCGGTTTCCCCGCCGGTCGCTCGCACGGCCGTAGCCTACGGCGGCTGGAGGTCGTCATGGACGACTCTGGGACGCCGCCGCCGACTCTGACGGGAGGGGAGCGTCGTGGATTGCTCCCTCTCCCGCTCCGCCGTCTCCTTCGCGGACATGACGGTCTCGCAGAAGGAGGCGGCTGCGTTCCACGCGTCGGCGCTCCCAACCATGGCCTTCACCACGGCCGGGAGGGACAAATCCGCCCCGATGGCTGTGACGAGATCACGGCGCTGCTCGTCCCAGGCTGGACACACCTGGAGGGTGTGCAGCGCCGTGTCTTCGTCATCGCCGACGCAATGGTGGCACCCTGACGTCTGTTCGCGCCTTATTTGCCACAGGTACCTCCCGAAGCAACCATGCCCCGAGAGGACCTGCGTCAGGCGAAACGTCAGGGTGCCATGACGCCTCTGCAGCCATTCTGGCATGATTGGCCTTACCGCTTGGATAACGGCGAGGCCTGCGCTGGGGTTCAGAAGGCGGACCGCCCACTCTGCCACCTGGAACTGGCGCAACTCGTCTCTGCGCCCCTCTATCTCGCGGGGGGCAGGTCGGCTAACACTGGCCTCCTTTTCCTTGCGCCACACGTACAAGGAGGCCAGTGTTCTGGACTCCAGGTCCCACGGCAGAGCACCGGCTAGAAGGGAGGCCGCTTCGAAGGATATCGTGCGATATCCTCGGACGGCTCTGACGGCCAGCATACGCTGTGTCTGTCGCAGCGTTGCGACGTTGCGAGCCAACAGGGCGCCCGCCCACACCGGGGCCCCGTAAAGGGCCATAGAACGCACGACTCCCTCGAAGAGTTTTCGGCACGTCACATTTGGCCCCCCGACGTTGGGCAGCAAGCGCGAGAGTGCGCCCGCCGCCCTCTTGAGTCTGGGGGCCATCTGCTGGAAGTGAGCCGAAAAGTCCCATCGGCTGTCTAGAACCAATCCCAGGTACTTCATTGTTGGCTGGACGCCGATGCGGACGCCTCCAACTGTGATGCCGGAACCCGCAGGTGGCTTTCTCCGAGGCCCGTGAAAGACCACGGCCTCGGATTTGTGCAGCGCCACCTCAAGACCCAGCCGCCGGATTCGGTGGACCACCTGTGCAACCCCAGCTGTCGCCAGAATGGCTGCCTCAGGATACGTCCTCCCCCGTGCGACGACCAACGTGTCGTCAGCGTAGCACGTGATGCTTACGCCGCAGAGGAGGACGCCCCGCAACACCCAGTCGTAGCCGATGTTCCACAGGATCGGCCCCAGTACCGATCCCTGTGGAACGCCGCATGACATTTCCTGGCGTCCCCAGCCGTTTTGACCCGGGAAGATGACAGCCCGTTCACTGAGATACGCCCCGACTATGTGGCGGAGGTATGTCGGCACCCCGTGATATCGGAGTGCCTCCCTGATGCAGCTCCAGGGCATGCTGTTAAACGCATTGGCAATGTCCAAGGACACCGCCATCAGCACTTCGCCGCTAGAGACTGCCTCTTCCGCCTGGCTCTTCACTCGCATTATCGCATCAATTGTGGAGCGCCCCTTGCGGAAACCGAACTGGACATCGGCCAAGTCCGGCCCCTCCATTGACAGGTGCTGGACGAGGCGGTTTGCAATGACTCTCTCGAAGAGCTTGCCCACCTCGTCCAGCAGCACGATGGGCCGGTACGCGGACGGTGATTCCGCGGGGCGCCCCTCCTTTTTGAGCAGGACCAATTTCCCGGTTTTCCACTGCCGGGGGAACCGGCCCTGCTCTAGGCACGCGTTAAAGAGCCCTAGTAGTCGGGGCTCCAGGGCGTCGTGGGACAGAGCCCACGCACGCCCTGGGAGGCCATCTGGACCGGGGGCGGTGTTTTTAGTTCGCAGTCTGAGAACCGCTGCCCCCAGCTCTTCCCGGGTCACGCCGGGCACGTCGCTGCTGCTGTCGTCCGCGCTGGGCTCCCAGTTGGGCGGAACCATAGCGGGTGGCTTGTGCTCGTCTCTCAAGGGGAACAGGACACGGATAATTTCCGTGATCTGTTCCGGGGGGAGACTCTCGGTGAGCGGGGGGGCCCACGGGTGGAGTTTCTTTCGCACCAGCCTGTAGGGTCGCCCCCACGGATCTCGGTCCAGACTCGCTAAGAGCTCCCCCCACGCTGCAGATTTGGCGGTTTTTATCGCCGTCTGCAGCGTCTTTTTCGCAGTGCGATATTCCTCGTAGAGGCGAGCCTCGTCCTCGACGAAGGTCACATCACGGCGATGCCTCTTTTTGTGCCTGACGTACTGGCGTCGCGCAGCCGCACAGTTGCGGTGAAGCTGCGCAATCTCGTCGCTCCACCAGTACGCCTGGCCCTTGGGTCGGTGGCGACATACTCTTGGCATCGCCGCGTCACATACCTCTGTCATTGCCGCCCGCAGACGTTCCGCCTCCTCGTCAACGACGAGGGCGTTACCAGGTGCATCGGTGTTATTCTGCAAGCCCCACTGGCTTACCAGTAGGGCCTCCTGGAACGCCTCTTTGTCCAATTTTTTGATTGCCCAGCGTGGACTGTTCCCAACCGGGGACGTTTGGGCTGGTGGTCGGAAGGTCTGGGTGGAGACGTCGAACCGTATATAGCGATGGTCCGACAACGTCTCTACCCCCTCCAGGACCTTCCAGCCTCGGACCCGGCCCGCGACGGCAGGGCTCGCGAACGATATGTCCACGATGGACCCGCCCTGCCGACGTACACACGTGAGTGCATTGCCCCTGTTGAGAACCAGCAGGCCCGTTTCCAGAGCCCACTCCTCCAACACTTCGCCCCGGGAATCGGTAACTCGGGAACCCCACGCCATTGATTTCGCGTTGAAGTCCCCGAGCACCATAATGGGGTAAGGGAGGACTCGTGCAGCGAACGTGCCCAGCTCGGCCAGGAACGCCTCGAATTCAGCGAGTGCGCGATTGGGGGAGAAGTATACCCCCACGACCATGCACTCGCCAACGCTGGCCGCGACGTAGCCCGTCCCCCGCGTGATGTTGGCGAGGGGCGGGGAGCCTGCAGCAACTCTACTTGTTAGGGCCACCAAGCCGCTCTGGTCACCCGCCCAATCGTTGCGGTCGGGGACCCGATACGGCTCGGCAATCACGGCCACGTGAATGTTCCACTGCACCAGGACCTGGAACAAGAGATCCTGGGCCCCAGCACAGTGGTTTAAATTTGTCTGGAGGAAACGAATGATGGCCATTAATTATGGAGTTCATTCGTCTCCTCCGTTGTTTGTGGCTGCGAGGGAGCATTCTTCACTGCCCCTCTCATCTGCCCCTTCTTGTTTCGGCTGGCACAAGCCCTGCCACCGAGCTGGTGGTTGGGCTTCTTGCCGGCCGCTTCGCACCGAACACAATGCGGTTTGGCAGAGCAGTCGCCCGCCCTGTGGCCTTCTTGTCCGCATCGGAAGCACAGACTAGACCGATCGGCCTCGGTCTTGCAATTTGCTGCGACGTGGCCGTCTCCGAAGCACCGGAAGCATCTTTTTGTGATCTCGGGGAGGAGCTTAAGATGGGCCGAGGTCCATCCGACCAGCAGCCTGTGCCCCAGCAGTTTGTTAACGCCTGCCACAGGGCAGGTCACAATGGTGGATCCCATGCCGTCGAATCCCAGCCGGATTGGTGTGCATTTCACCTGCTCGACCGGGCATTCTCCGACACGGGCAACAGCAGCCGCCAGCTCTTCGGTGGTGACGGAGTCATCAAGCTCCGAGACACGAAGCCGCGCGCACTTTGTCGGTCTGGAGACGCAGATGTCCTCTGTTTTGAGGGATTCTTTGATTTTTTGGGCCAGGGAATCCGCCTTCCCACTGCTTGTTGCGCCTGGGATCTCCAGAATGCGCGCGCCCGTCGCTGCGCGCCGGAAACGGATAGATGTGATGCCAAGGTCCGGAAGGTTAATCCTTTGCTTGGCCTCGGCTAGCACACTGGCGTAGGTGATACCACGTTTTTCCGCCTCCGGCTGAAGCTTGATGACCACAACTTGTGAGTGTGGCTGCTTTAGTTTGGGCTGTGTGGTGGCAGGTTTACCCTTTGCCAATTTCTGGTGTGGTTGGGTGGTCCGTTTGGGGCCGCCCTTTACCGCCTTTTTCTTGCCCTTGCTCTTTTTCTCCACTACGGTCCAACCCTCTTCTTGTGTAGCAGAGGGCTGTGGTGTAGAGAGTTGTGGGGTGACGGATTGCAGTGTGGGAGGGGCAGGGGCAACTATTTTTCCGGAAGAGGATACGGGCTTCTTTGCCCGGGTCGTTTTTTTAGGTTTGGGGCCTTGCGAAGATGAGTTGGTAGAAGGCTGAACCGCTGGGAGATGGGTCGCAGGAAGACGGGTCGCAGGACGCTGGGTCGCTGGGAAAGGCAACGGGGGCAACTCAGCGTTATCTTCCATCTCTATGCGAGGCGGTGTGGTGACATTGGAGCCAGCCGGGGACCTAATTTCGGCGATTAGGGTTTGTAACCAGACTGGGGGCCGGTCTTCAGAAGAACTGGAGTTGGCAGGAAGTGTAGGTATGGAAGGGCGGGAGAGTCGAGCCTCAGCGAGCTCTATTCTCATTTTAGCGACCTCGTTACTGAGGTCGCGGGTCTCAGATTCCAGGCGCTTGTTGTGCGCCCGAAGTCTGGTAATCTCATCATCAGTGGTGCGATTGAGGAATTCTTCGGCGATTTCCTCAATTGCAGCCACTGCTTTTTTTAACTTGTTGACACAGGTGCCCTTCAATCCCTTGGATACCTTGGCGACTTCGGAGATGTCTGCCAAGGCACCCGTGATGTGAGATTGAAGATCCTGTGCCGTGTCGCGGCGAACGTTCAATGTTTTTTCTTTAGCAAGAGGTGAGAAGGCGACCCTGGCCAGCCTTCGAGTCTCCAATTCCGCCTCCCGCTGAGCGCGCAGTTCTTCCTGCTCGCGCTCCGCTTCCTTTTGCGCCTTCTTTGCAGCACACAGGCCGACGTATTGGCCCGTGGTAGGCGGTTCAGCACGGCTCTTATTTGTAGGGGTGCCCAATACCTCCTCAGGAACCTCGTCAGGGGTGGTGGCCTCCTCATTCGTCTTCGGAGATGGGGAGCGAGAACCACTTGCCCATAGTCGACCAGTCTCGGGCGAGGGGCTTCGACGAGACTCTGCCTGTGAGGTAGCCCTGGCGAAGGTCTCAATCTGCGCGTTAAGCGCGGGGACTGTCAAGTCGGTGGGTGGCTCAGGATTGGATCGATGCGATCGTAGCGATCTCATCGATCCCAGTGACGAGCAGGATGCCACGGAGGTGGACCGGGAGCGGTCCCCCTTCTTCGTTGTACTACCCATAATAGGTTATTACGGCGGAAAGAAGAGTAAAACTATTATAGGAGGCATAAGTACGGGGGAAATTTTAGGAGACCTATCGAAAACGACTAATACGACAATTTTAGACCTATGCGGAGCCTTTTAGAGGCAGAACAGCGCAGGGAACCCTAAAAACGAAGTATTAAACAAAGACGACTAGAACTACTTTAACCTACCTTAAGTATAATGGTCAATGTTCACTGTACAATAAAGTAGTAGATATTTACAAATTACCAATAACTTATTTAAAATTTACTATCATTATACATATATTCTAGGGTAATCTATTTCTTTATATTTTAAAATAAACTTAGTCGATTTGCACTAAAGTCCAAAGAGAGCTGCGAGAGTTCTGTGGCAGAATCCTGCAAGGGCTGCGTTGCTCGCTGGTCAGGCTGGAGCTGCGTGACTCGCGGGTTTTACAGGTCCTCCTCTGATTGTCTTGGGAGGCGCATCTGGGTATTTTGTGTTAGTAGGGATGCAGCCCTGTGTGTAATGCACCCCTACATTAGAATCGTGAAAGTTAATAAAAAAAGGGTCGGCCGGCGGTCAACCATCGGTGCTGTGTCAAGTGTTATGCACATGTGTGTATTGATGGCATTCCAGATATGACAACGCAACGGGACCACTTGTGCCCGCTGTTTTGTACCGCACTTGCGAAACCTCTGACACTAAGTTTTTTGTGACATTAACTTTTTTTTGTTCACTTCACTGTCGGGCTTTAGGAATTTACAATAAACTTTAAACTTTAATTATTTTTTTTTGCGACTGTCCTGAGCTCATAAGTTGAGTTAGACTATGATATCCATAATGGATAAACGAGCGGCACACGTGCGCCGCTCGTGACGACTCGTTTGCAACTTGGTCTAAACACTAACCCAACCCAACCAACTCACCGTTTAAGTTACTGGTCGCGAGAAACACTGTCCTTGCACCAGTTCGTAGTCGCTCATTATTAAAAAATTAAAAGGCGGCAAAATATTCATAGTGCCGCCTAATGCATCGTGTTGTTTGTAATAAAAATAAATCGATTATAAATACTACTCATTCAAACTCATAATATATAAGCAATAATAATAATTTTCGTATTTCAAAATGGATATTATTGGAATATCGAATGATATTCGAATTAAAAAATCGATCTTATTGACATACTGATTTGGTAACATTTATTTATCGTCGTAAAGTGAAAAAAAGTGACAGTACTGTGATTTAGATTTATTATTATGTACTTTAAAATTATAATAACTAATTCAAAACTTGTTTACTAAAGTAAAAAATGGTTTTGGTGTTTATATATCATGTGTAAGTGTATTCCTAAAGACAAATCAGTTTTTTTCAACAAAAGTGACATAACCTTGTTTATCAAACGTATTTTTGTTTTTCCCATTATTCATTCAAAACTTGTTCGTGGACCCTAAAAACTTGTTTCCTAGCCCAAATAAGAGGTCTAGTGTCTATATATAAGGCGTATGTATACCCCTAAACTTGATTTTCGTAAAATTCAGTGTCCATTATTGTAAAGTTGAGCCGATATTTCATCTGGGGCCCTACTCTGATGGCCACCCCTTGGACTGAAACGGTCAAGTCCGCGAGGGGATTACGGAATTTCCTATGGAACATGATGGCCTCCGTTTTCGCGGGGGAGACCCTCAAGCCCAGCCTAGCTATTCGATCTACGACTATCGCCAACCCGGCGTTGGCGACGTCCACGGATTCCGCAAATGACGCAGCGCGTGCCGTCCGCAAAGCAGATCAGCCCTACCCCGGGCCGGACCGAAACCCGAAGGATTCAGTCATAACCTACGTTCCAAAGAATCGGCCCAAGGACCGACCCCTGTGGAACGCCACACGCGACGCGTCGCCGACCTAACACGTGATTGGCGGACTCACCGCCCTCCCAAAGGATATGCCGATCCCGCAGGTACTCGCCCAACAGCCTCGTGAGGTACGGGGGGACTCCATGCGCGCGGAGCCCCTCCCTGATCGTCTCATGAGGGAGGCTGTTGAAGGCGTTCGCTATATCTAGCGACACTGCAAGAACGACATCCTTCGCTTGGACGGCTTCGTCCGTCAACGTTCGCAGCGTCTCGAAGGCGTCCATCGTGGAGCGCCTCCGCCGAAACCCGAACTGCGTATCTGAGAGCCCTGGCTCCACAGCGTCGAGGTGCTTCACGAGCCGCTCCGCCAAGATCTTTTCGAAGACTTTAGCGACCTCGTTCAGCAGCACTATGGGCCCCTTTCTCTCACGCATACGGCAGCGTTAGGCAGGCTAAGTTATCACTTCTGTCAGACGTCCTGAGACGCACACGTGTTTTTTTAATTTTTACAGACATGTCACTCTTAATATGTCAATTTTTGGTTTCCTGGATCAAGAATCCACTTTAATATAATCACAACAAATACGCAAATGGACATAAATACAACAAAAATGTTATAAGTAATATTTATCTTTCATATTTGTATAGTTTTGAATAGAAATGTAGCTATTAAAATAAACGAAAAAGGCATTCCTTTTCAATTACAGTGTAATCGATATTATGAAATATAATTTTGCTATAGTAAGCACGATGCAAAACATCCCCAACTTTGCATTGTAATATAGATAGGCATATATATAATTTACATGCAAGAAACTCTTTGACACTACCCATGATCAGAAGGCTGGCTCATATTTTGCACATCAAATAAGTATTGCCATACAGTGTGCCAATGCAGCCAGCCTTCTGGGCACGCTCCCCGTTGGCAATGATCTGCTACATAATGTATTTTAGTTTCAATGTCTTTGGTTTTTTTTCTAATAAAATTATATACATACATATTGTCTCGCCCGTTTCCCATTGGGGTAGGCAGAGACGATGGATCTCCAGCTGCTACGATCCTGACAAACACTTTTCGCTGCATCAACTATCATAAATCTTTCTTCAAACTATCTTCAATTTGATCATGGTGAGTGTGTCTCGGTCTACCGGCACCGACAATTAAATAATTTAGAATCGAGAATACTCTATTCACAATTAATCGCACAGAATACTGTTTGTTATTACTAAAACCAATAGTAGTGAACAAAAATGATTTCGTTGGCATGAATATTTCAAAACCTTAACTGCTATAAAATAAGGAGGAATTTGTCCAAATGCAATAATAATATTTGATTTTGTTCATTAATTCCAGTTATACAATAAAATGTCAAACTATGGGGTCTCAGGCATCATTTGTCGGTATACGACATGCGACGCTCGTATTTCGTACTTTCTAATGAAATCAGTGAATAAAAGCTAGAGATCGGTAGCTATTGTAAAAACGATGTAACTAGCGGTTGTTCATAAAATAGCCACGACTAATTTTTCCATCAATTTGACAGCTGGCTGTCTATGGCTTAGGTGTCAGTTTTTTTTTTATAGCTGGAGTACAGCAGACAGACGGCCCACCTGATGGCAAGCGTCGCTTAGGGACGTTTACAACATCAGAGGTGTCACTAACGCGCTGCTGGCTTCGAATAAATTTTATAACACTTTTTAAAAAAAGCCCATATTGTAGCGCTGTGTGAAACCACGGCTGGGAGCTCATTCGAAATCCCCACGGTACGCAAGAGAACCGTTGTGTACAAGAGCAAGCAGCAGCTGTCGGTTAGCGAGTCATACACCCATTAGCCAAACAGCCATCAACTCGTTTTTGAGTCAGCTATTGAACAATAATTATCCAAATGGCTGTATTTTAAATTTCGGTTGGTTACCCATCGCCAATAAAAACTTTACGAAGTTCATTAGGTACATAGTTTACTAGTTATTATACAGAGTGAATCGAGTAACTAAAAAAATCAACCCTATATTTTAGTTTGTCGTTTGATATTGCTTCACTTATTAATCATTATAAGCTACTTTATGTACTGGTGCAATAATACAGATGTTATTTTTTTTTAAATTAGTTGATTTGATTCCTGACTGGGGTAATTGATTTTCCAAAAATCTAATGATATCATTGTAGTTTTTATCAAAATCGGTCTCGAGACTCCTTTGAGTGTTTCGCTATTTCGTAGAGTTTAGAAGTTAGCCCTTAAGGTCCACTTTCGAAATTCATTTCGTATAATTATGTATCCGTTGGGTTGGACTTCATACAACTCGATTCCCCGTAGCCTACCTAGTGACTAAAGACCAAAGGGTTTACAGACTACGTTTACTGACAGATAAAATCGTATAAGCATATGTATCATAATTGAGCATTTGTTTTGAAATCATAATCCGTGCAGAAACGGTGAAAGAATACAATTTCCTGCGGCCGGGCGGCCTGTCGTAAGAGGCGACAAAACAACCCACAGCCAGGTGGGAGGGCATTTGCCCGACTGGATGGCTACCACTCCTGGTCTAGAGAGCGTGTCACCAAAACAACCTTGAGTTGTGTTCCGCATTAGTAGCCAGGTTCCAGTCTCCCTTAAGAGAGCAGCAGCGCATTAGTAGCACCTTTGGTGTTGCAAATGGCCATAGGCGACGGTCCACTATCCATCACTGTTGGGCTGTCAGCCTGTCTGCTGTACTCCAGTAATAAAAGAATCATAAAAACAATTTTAACATCGGAAACAGTCACAGTGATCATGCAATGCGAGCGTTTATGTCCTAAAATAGACAGTTACTCAAAAACCAACTCGTAAATATTACGCAAATATTTGCGTTACGATAATAACTTGGAAGAAAATAGAAATGCCATTTTATATGTCAAAACATACTTAATTGTCTTGAAACTTTATGACTCTCAGTTACGTATGATTCATACGTTTATAAATAACTAGGACTTCCAATTTGCTTCACTCGACGTCGTGTTAACTTCACTATCCTGAATGAAATATATATGTTCCCACCAGTTATCGATAATACTTACTATATGCCCTTGCTCCACCTGCGTTAGTGTTAGTGACTGTGGCCAATCTTGCTTGTGACTTTATAGAATAACTTCGTTAATAATTAGCTTTATTAGTGTATACATGCTCCTACGTAACGTTTTGATACAACTCAGGTCCCGACAAACACAAAATCCATCTGCATATCTGAAACAAAGCACATTTATTACCCGTTGGCATTTGAACTAATAACATTGAAATATTTTTATTTCGACTTCTTTTGTTTACTTATTGGCATACGGCCTATTGTTGTATTGTAATAATTAGCCAGGTGTTACGGATTTAAAGTACAAGCTGATTCTAGGATATTCTGTCCACGCTGCCGAGCGGACATATTGCATGTGTGCAGTGTAAAGCAATGGCCCGATTAAGGGAGGAGCTAGTGGAGCGAGAACCACGATCGAAGCGATACGTGTGTACTATAATTGGGAATCTAATAAGTGACGGACTTTGCGCGTTTTATTGAATTACGACCTTCTGCATCACGTTTGAACTTGTTGTGTTCGGTTATATTTGTACCTGTGTTATACGTGTTTGTATAGTTCTAATAAACTCTATAGTAATTCTAACGGCATTTTAATTCGAGTCTCGCGAGTCGCAACAATTACATCTGCATGACATCCATCTGGGATAATGTTAGTGTCTAATGATGACATGACACTAACTGTCATGTCATCTCTTTTATATAAGATAATACACTATGTATAAAATAGATGAGCTTCTCTGGTATAAAATATCATAATATCATTTACCCTGTCCGATAAATGACGCTACAATCGGTATTATACTTCTCAAAATATGTACCACTACATGCTACTAATAAGTTATAACTTGTACTAAATCAGTTTAAAAAAACCCATATGCCAAATTAGACTATAATTTATGCCAAACGTAAATTAATAATAAAACTCCACGTAAAAGTGTGCAACATACACCGAATGTGACCATAACTTGTTGTTTCATTTTTGCTCTTAAGTTCTCGTCAGCGCTGTGTATTTATTCAACGATATTGCACAGCGCAGTCTTAATTATAATTTTGATGTTCCTGGCCCACTAGTTGGCGCTAGTTTCCGTGCATTTTTTTTATTTTTCGATTATGTTGGGGGTTCCACCAGGACGGGGCCAATTCTGCTATTTCTATCTCATCAAAATCGCCGGTCACTAAACACTCAATACTGTGCCACGTGGCACGCTACTTTATAGATATTGTTACGAGTTTAGCGGGACTCGGATTAAAATGCCGTTAGAATTACAATAGAGTTTATTAGAACTATACAAACACGTATAACACAGGTACAAATATAACCGAACACTACAAATCCAAACGTAATGCAGAAGGTCGTAATTCAATAAACACGCAAAGTCCGTCACTATTAGATTCCTGAATGTACACACTTCTCGCCCGTATCGTAGTCGTAGCTGGACTGCACACCTCTCTCCATAAGGCTGTCGTTTTATGCTCCACAAATGCAAATGTATGTTCGCCCAGAAAAGTCGCCACAGGTTCCTAGAATTAGCTTATACGAGTAACACCTGGCTAATGATGCTAATGAGCGAGTACAATAGGACAATAGGCTGTTCTCCACAACAACTTAGAAACGTATGCCAATAAATATGTGAACAAAAGAAGAGGATCATAAAAGGATTACGATTCGTTCAAATGCTGGCAGGTAATAAAATGTGCTTCTACAGATCTGTACGCGGAATTTGTCTTTGTCGGCGCCTAGGTTGTAAAAATATGTGTATAAGCGCAAATTCTCGAAAGAAATGCTTAAAAATGTGGTAGCCTATCGATATTAATTTCGGCTAACGCTATTTCTGGTAATAGTATTTCCAATTTTTTTGTATTATTATTCCGTCTCGATGATATTAAGAAGAAATTTTTGTTTTAGTACGGACTTAGTAGAATACGGTTTTTTAGCAATATCGCAATGGAATCGCACTTTTAATATCTTCGCAACACAAAGATATTAAAATAGCAGAATCGAGCCCCTGATGTAGCAAGGACCTTGAAAAAGAATACAAATACTTACCGGCACCAATATTGAGCATTTGCCGTAACAAAAGAAATCGTTTTGCGCATCGATCATAGCCAATGCTATGAGATTTATCGACAATATTATGTTTTCGTCTCTTTATTAGAAAGGTGCAATACCTTATACTTCGAAAAGGGGTCGAAATTTCACTGTTCGTAGAAAAAAGTTACCAAAAATAGTTCTTTTTTATAGAAAAAATTCATTATAACTCCCAATCAAACTCTTGTGTTTATAATAGAATACACTTTATTGTACAATAAAATTAATGAAATAATACACAAAAACATCTTAGAATTAGGTACAAATGGCGGTCTTATCGCTGGCAGCGATCTCTTCCAGACAGCCTTGGGAAGGAGAGAAATATGGCACAAAAACTAGGGCAGGGTTTGCTGCACAATATTATATTAAATCGGTTATAAATTGTGAGTCTCTTACTTAGCTCTATTTGCAGAGCACTGGTGACCTGTAATACAGACCTGCACAGATCTACAATGGGCACCAGTCTCACAGACACGTCCTGTATCACTTGTAAATTGTTGTGTGAGAAAATAAATAAAGTTTCATTTCATTTCAAAGCAATTTCACGAAATTTACGTAATTGAAAAAGAACACAAACCTTAGTCTTGTATTTTGTATTTGTTTTAAGTTTTAAAATGTATTTTAAATGTTGAGAGCTTGATTTAAAAAAATTGAGATTTTCTATGAAAGCGAAAACGCTCTGCCACCTGTTGAGGAAGAGTGTGTTTTTTACTAGATGATTGTCATTCCTTGGAATTCTCCTTCCATAGCATTATACAATTATATGTGTTGTACAACTAACTGATTTGAGTGAAATTGGAAAAAAATAAAGATTGTTAATGTTATAATTTATATTCAGATCCAGCGCCATAATTGTCGTTTAATACTTGCAAAGCGTGGCGTAAACGTACAACGCCATCTATAAACAACTGTACGTGGCTACAAGTTAACGCCATCTTGTGGCAAGTAGAGTAAACTCTATGAATCTCCATCTGTATAAATGAGCTGGAAAATTTAATGCTAGAGTTATGACATAATACTCCACGAGATGTCACTTTAATGTACTATTGTTACTCTGCCATTATCATTAGTTCAAAGAACCAAGAGGTGATTATTTAGACTACAAATGTGAGAAAAATATACTGGTCTGTTTTGTGTTACGTACCCAGATATCATTTTCTGCGATAAGAGCGCCCTTTGTTTTGCCTATACTTATAATTATTATATTATTATGTTTATGTTATTTAATACTTAATGTGTTGTATGTGTGTCTATTATATCATTCATATCCATTTAATAGAAAATTACAATACCTATCCCATTTTCAGGGGTAGTTTTTTATAATAATGCCATCCTCCTCTGTCTTAGGTCAAGGTATACGTAGGTAACTGTTCTTTGTTTACTTTTTGTTATACATTATACTTCTAACTGGTACATCACTGATGAATACTATTGGTTTATACACATTTTGTCTTTATAATTATATGTCTTTATTTACACCATTTATATGTATCTAGTAGTATATAATTTATTTTCTTTCTTTTTATGATCTCTACATACAACAGGTTAACTGTTACTATTTACAGGGGGTTATTACATTTTACTTATTGTTAGACGACAATGCGGTCGAAGATAGAACACGCTTATCTACATAAGGCTACCTGTGAACTGAAGCGGAGCGAGGCTGCGAAGCGGAGAAACAGAAATATTAACAATAGGATTGGCTGCCTGTCCGTTGATGCAATTTTTATGCAATCTCCGCTCCACAGCCTCGCTCCCCTTCAATGGAAAGGCAGCCTTGTAGGCTAGTAAGTTACTCTGCTGTACGGGGTAACTCAGACCTTGACGCGGATGAACATGGGTGTAACTTCGTTCTAAAACTCATTTTCTTCCAACTCAAGGGTGGGCACATGAGAGGCACGTTCAGGTTTAGTGGAGTAGTGGAGAAAGTCTGTATCAGAGTTCCCTATGACCTACTCACCCAAGACTTAAAGACACCCGTATTTTACTTTTCGGGGAATGTATAGGTACTCTGGTAGTGCATTGCACAGCTGAGTCGCACGCAGACGGAACAAACTGTTTAAAATTCGATAATATTTACACGGTTGCTTCCAAGAATTTGTAAACGTCGCAATTTGTATTTTGGTCTAGAGTCTCTATAGTCTGGATTTCTGGACCGATGTAATTGCAACTGATTTAAATAAGAAAAACGTCTTGTCGTATATCATGTACATGTTCAGCACTCATAACCCCTTTCATGTTTTAAGAAATACGTCTATTTACTTATGTATCTGTATATTGTTTTTTATACATTGCATCGCCAACTAACAAATAGATGCTGACTGCTATACTGAAAAGGCTTGTAGGCTTGACGCGGATGAACATGGGTGTAACTTCGTTGAAAAACTCATTTTCTTCCAACTCAAGCGTGGGCACATGAGAGGCACGTTCAGGTTTAGTGGAGTAATGGAGAAAGTCTGTATCAGAGTTCCCTATGACCCCCACAAAGGGCCTGGTATTGTACGAAATGTATTCCCCCTGATTCAACAATTTTTTTTATTAAAAAACGTGTGCGTCTCGGTTTGCCCCGAGAGAAGTTATAACTTAAACTAATCTAAGTTGAACTATTTAATTAATTGTTTAACTTGAGAAATGATGAAAATAATTATGTTAATGTAAGAAAAGGTTATTTATTAATAAAATCTTTTATTGATTGTAAAATATATTACATTCTTAGTTAGAATTCTTGAATATGTACATTAGAATTTTATATGTACATTATTAGTATCATTATTTAATGTAATTACCGAAATACGGCTAGCGCTGTGGGTTAGAGTGAGAGAGGAGGAGCCTGCCTACCGCTGCCGTGTGCGTGAGAGAAAGGGAAGCCAGAGAGACTGGCGCCGTAACGCGTTACGTAACGAAGCGGTTAACCCTCCCATAAGAAGTTATCACTACAAAAAGGCTTGTATGCTGCTTTGGCTATTTTAGTCACGCTTAGTCCAATGTAGGCTTGCATAGCCATTCGTAAGGCCAGCACCATGCCCCCGGCGGCGGTGGCGGCCACTCGGCGCCATGGCTCTGACGAGCGCGGTCGTGAACGCCGCTGCCGCCGCGGCCGCCGCCGGGGCAGGCAAGAAGGCCGCCCAAGTCCAGTTGCAGGCCGAGCTCAACACCGACGACGAGTGGAACAAGTTCCTCATGAGGGATGGCTTACTGGGTACGTCTCTCCTTGAATTCATATTTAAAGTTTCATAAATCAAGTTCTCTTAAAGAAGATTTTTGGAACTTTGCAATAGCACCATAAATGGTAGCTGATAAATAAGATATTTCCAGCATATATAGGCTCGTTAGAAAGTTATTCATAAACGTGTTAATTATTCGAATATAAACAACAATTTCTAAAATATTTAATAAGCCTATAAACCGCGTATATGTCTTATGAATAAGTAGATAAATGTTAACTTTATATAATTTAATATAGGAATAGTACTTATTTAATTAATAAACAAAATTAAACACCCATTAAAATCACAGCTTAAAAGGTAGACTTGATTATTATTCTAATCAATTAAACATGTATTGTAATAATTATTATTATAACAGACAGGATGACTTTACACACCAAAAATACAAATAGTATCACGGTGCCTAACTCTAATTTGCTGGGCCGATTTCGATACTAAATTTCATTAAGTTAACGTCTTGAAAAATGTAAGAGAAACAAAATTATCATCGCACGAGTTTAGACAGGCAAGCTTCCCACCTGATGGAAAGCGGTTAAAATACAATCACCTATAGATATTTACTACCAATGCGCTGCCGCTTTCTAAATGGAGACTGAAACCAGGCCACTTGCCGGCATACTCTAGACCAGGCATGGAAGTCATCTAGATTGTTTGGTCGCCTCTTACAACAGGCAATCGGGCCGTAGGAAATTGTATTATTTGTCCGTTCTAGCACGAATAAAAATTAGTGCAACAAGTAAACATTGTATGTACACTCATTAAACTACTTTGTAGATCTCAGCCGTGGTATCACTTTCATGAAACCAGCATTATGCTGAGCATGGGCCTTTCTAGGACACCATGTTGTTATTTTGTCCTAAATAAACATATTTCTTTCTTTCTTTCGTTCTTTCTTATTCAATGTTTATCGTTTCAATTTGTCTCAGTGGTGGACGTGTATTCGGAATGGTGCGGACCCTGCATCGGGATGGTGGGCAACCTGAAGAAGATCAAGGTCGAGATCGGAGGAGACAACTTGCACTTGGCTGTGGTAAGATCCTTCACATATCGCGCATGACGTCCCACCCTGAAATAATACCGCTGCGGGGGGCCTTTAGCTTGCTAGGGAGCAAAGGATCATCGACCCCCGTATGACGAAGTGGGTGTGCTCTTCCCGGGGTACATACATTCAGGCACTTTTTGCGCTGGATCGGACTGGGCGTAACTCTGTTCTAAGTCTCAGCCTTACCTACACAACAAAGCGCGGGGCACATGGGAGGAGGGTGGTTTTAGTGGGAATTAGGTGCTGTACGTACAGCGTATCCTTGAGTCTCCACACATGCTAAGTCGATCGCGAGTGGGTTACATAGCATCATAGATCATAAACATCATAAACAAGCTAGGATATGCTCGCATCTTTGTCCACGCTTGACTTGAAATTCCTGCGGGTTCCCGGGACACAAAGTACCGCAGAATTTAAATATGTATGTAAGCTATCGTTTTAGTGAAAACTGTGCCATAATAAGTAAATTTTTATGCACTCGAACAGATAAACTGTTCCCGGGAAAAATCCCAGGAAAAAATTACAGATTTTATTAGGTACATATGCTATCGATTATTGAAAAGATCACTTTGGTTTTTTTTTTTAAATTTGGCCATTTCAATAATTCCCGCGAGATTCCCAGGAGAAAAAGTAGCTGATTTTAAGTCTGAAAACTTGCTGTCGATCAGCGAGAACTGCATCAAAATCGGGTCAGTAGCTTTTACTTGAATCCCGAACAAACAGACAAGAAATCAAATAAAAAATTGTATCGTGTTCTTCATCGTTTATATATATATTCCAGTTGGTTTTTTTAAATAGCTTTAATGTACAAACACGGCATGTTTGGAATTTTATGATATTATAGATGGTTATGTTGCAATACCTTAATGCTCAAAGATGCTGATAGCAGCTAGTTTTCTAATGTAAAATATGTTTTTTTTTTTAATTCACAGGCTAAATCTGACACAATTGAATGCCTGAAAAGATTTAGAAAACGAAGCGAACCGACGTGGATGTTCATAGCAGTAAGTTTTTATATATATATTTCAAAATAAATTTATTTTACTCAAAGTAAGTTTCACTGGAGAACACTTTCGAAGGTCGTACTAGTCATGTAGTCAAAATTTTAATCTACTTCATATTCTGTGTACACCGCTTCGCAATGTGTTATCGCTGTTCAAAAGAGAAGAAGCGGCAAGAAACAAGAGGTGAAAAAGCAATGTTAAGGTGGTTTGGGCATGTAGAGAGAATGCATGAAAGCAGAATGACAAAACAAGTATATGACAGCAACGTGACTGGTAGACTTGGTGCCGGTAGACCGCGAGGTACTCTCTCCATGATCAAATTGAAGATATCTTGAAGAAAGGTCAGATAAAAGGCAGTTTGAATAAGCTTGTATGTAGGAAAAGATTAATGAAAGTTGATGAAGTGAAAAATGTTTGTCAGGATCATAGCAGGTGGAGATCCATCATCTCTGTCTACCCCAATGGAAATAAGCGTGACAATATGTATGCAGTAAAAATTGAAGATTCTATGAGTACTAAGAAATACAGTGAAACTTGGTTAAGTGGGACTTGGATAAGTGAGAAACCTCCATAAGTGGAACTCGTGCTGAGATCCCAACACTGGCACTGAATTACCCCTGTTAGTGGGACGAAGTAAACCTCTATATCTGGGATTCGTTGTTTCGATTTATCATCATAGTTACCTCTATAACTGAGACAGCGAGTAAATTTTATATGCATAGACCTCTGTAACTGAGATAACATCGTTTTGTTTGTTTACTTACTTATTCATATATACCCGCAAACTCTGACCTCTATTAATGGTACCCTCTGTAAATGAGACAGATATTTATTTTTACCTGGATATCTGAGACACTGGGTAAGTGGAATATCTCTATAAGCGAAACCACATTGCAGGTCCCTTGATGTCACACTTAACCAGGTTTTACTGTAATTTGTAAAGTAACTCTACTGAAAAGTTGTTGTAAGCGACATTTACAAACATGTCGCTTACAATACCTAATCTTCCAGAAAAGGCTCGATATTTCTTATGAATCGGTCAGGATGAAGATGTTCGAATCAGTGTGTAGTAAGCATTGTCATAGGTGAGTTTATATTGATTGCAACATAGGTAAGCACAGTCATAGGGGTGTAGATAGGAGTTGCCCTCACATGTGTTGTTTTGTGTTGGAATGGCACCGCTACCGACGTTATCGACCAAACTATTCGCAAAACCACAAAAAAACTTATACACGTGTCTACTACGACATGTATGTAGGGCTGCAACGTAACATGGTGCTATCATATTCTTAGGATGTTGTGTGATACGAATTTAAAACGCCGTTGGAATTATTAAATTCAATTTCAAAAGTTTTTATTCAAAATAAGTTCCATTGCAGAACACTTTTTGAAGGTCATAATATATAAGTTAAAATGTAATTTTACTTCCTATTCTATGTACACCGCTTCGCAACGTGTTATTGCTGTTAAGAAGAAGAAACGGCAAGAAATACCCCAGCAACGCATCTAGCAAAAAAAAAATTTCTTTATATTTCTTATTCTATTTATATCTCATGTTCTTTTATTAAGTTTTATACAGAAGTCTGATACAGAATGACTTATGAAGACTTAATGGAGTTGTAGCAAACTGCATATTCAATACGACAGAGACACAATAAACGGAAAGAAAAATATTATTATAGTTATAATAATGACATGACGTTCTAACATTTTATACTGCAACATATCTCCATAAATTTCTTACAAGCTTGGCAAAACAAAACATACAAAATATAATAAAGAACTTGGAGCGAGCTGCTATGTAAATGAATTTTTGTCATTTAACTATCCTTCAATAGTGTATACCTTTTAAGGCAAGATTATTTTAAATTTTGTTTTTAATTTAGTGAAAGATCTAACATTTCAATAGGAAATATTTTAGCAACCCTAATAAAGCAGGCAATAAACGTAACGTGACCGTTTGTAGAACTTTTCGAATAGCAAGAATTTACTTACCTTCAAGAATACTTCGTTCTACACACTTTGTAGGTCGAATACTTTAGAAAAATATGCTAATGTCAGACTAGATAGACTAATTGCATACCAGAATAGTTTCAGTGTTGCATAATTTAAATGACATTATTGACCGCCTAGTGATCGAAATTCGACCATAATTAATTTGCATTATAAGTTTGAACATTATTAAGGTTCTGTTGTCAAAGACTATACTTCTATAATCACAGATTTCCCCAAGGCTACATTGTTAATTTGACTTTAACAGTAAACAAAAGAGTATATATGCGTGTGTGCGTCAAATGCATGCTAGTGTGTGTAATGTTTTTTTTTAATTGATTTAATGTATTTTTATATGCATATTTTAAAAATATTAGCACTGCACTGCTTCTATAGAACTATATGAGTGCGAAATTTTATACTCCTCCATCCGCAAAATATTTCGTAAAAAGGGTACAAAGTTTTTACTTCACATACATAACTTCACGCCAGGTCCCTTGCGGGGTAGGCACGAACAACAGAGCGCCATACAGGCTTAAAACAGGCTTTTTACTTCACGTATTAATATAATGATTTCTTTCGGGTACAGATGTTATGGGTGGATTTTAAACTCGACGGCATCTGTGGTGGAGCGAACTAACGGCCCACCTCACTACAAAGGAAAGGCTGTAGTTTTTATTCCTGGTATAGCAAATTTCGTAAATAAATTTTACGTAATTTACGTTCTGGGTGTCTGGGATCGACCCCAGAGTGATCGATTATATATCACCCATAATTTGCTTATCTTGGGGATATGCAATGTGTTCCGACGTTTTAAAATAAAAATCAAATAAATAACCGCGCTTAAATCTGTTAAAACGTAGTTTTAATATGTATACTATACGCGAAAATTTAAGAAAATCTTATATCTTATCTATACTAATCTATACTAATATTATAAAGCTGAAGAGCTTGTTTGTTTAAACGGGCTAATCTCAGGAACCGCTGGTCCGATTTAAAAAAATCTTTCAGTGTTGGATAGTACATATATCGAGGATGGCTATAGGCTAAATATCATCACGCTAAGACTAATAGGAGCTGAACAGCAATGAAAAATGATTCAGAATCGGGAGATTTTTGTAACTATTCAACGCGGACGACGTCGCGGGCACAGCTAGTATTATACTGTAAGGTAAAAAATCGCTGTCAGAAGGAAGTGTGAACAGAAAGCTGACTTTTTATATTTTTTATTGCAGGAGTTCAGCAGACGGGCAGATGGCCCACTTGATGGCAAACGTTACCACCGCCTATAAACATTTGTAACACCAACTCAACTCTCTAAGGGGAGAGTGGAACCTAGTCACTACTGCCGGAACACAACTCAAGCTTGTTATGGCGGCACGCTCAAAACCAGGAGTTGCAGCCATCCAAATGGTCAAATACCCTACCACCCAGCTGTGGGTTATTTGTCGCCTTTTACGACAGGTCTCCCGGCAGCAGGAAAATGTATTCTTTCTCCGTTCCTGAACCGATAGTGCTGTATGACAGTGCTGATTCGCACTAATCATTTGCATATATGTATTGTACCTACATACATACATATTATTACGCCATTTCCCATGGGAATAGGCACAGATGGTGAATTTCCACTTACTACGATCTTTACATATTGTACTTCACCAACTTTCTTGAATCTTTCCATATATACACGTTTATTATACATGTTTTTACCAGACGATTTTTTAAAACGCGGTCTACCAATACCAACTCCGCATCCATAAGCACTTTCCATCACGGTTGGGCCATCAGCCTGTTTGCTATACTCCAGTAATAAGAAACGATCTTTTCTAAACAAGTTTCCGGAGGTACATAGTTCACAAACACCTGAATATAATGGTCATTTTCTGTGTCTATTCCAGTGTGGGCAACTCATAAACGTGGTCTTCGGTGCGGACGCGCCTCGCCTCACAAGGACCATAATCCAAGAGTTGCAAAATGAGGAGCTGGTCAAGAAAGGAGAGCTGGAGAGGCCAAAGAGAGCGCCTCATGAGCTGACACCTCCAGAGCAGGTAATTGTTTTATAACAACTTTAAATATCTTTCATGGTGCAATTTCTACCCTTACACAAAAGACCTATAACTAGTCTGGCCATAAATACTATTATATAAAATTCTCGTGTCACAGTTTTCGTTGCCATACTCCTCCGAAACGGCTTGACCGATTTTGATGAAATTTTTTGTGCTTATCCGGTATCTATGAGAATCGGCCAACATCTATTTTTCATCCCCCTAAATGTTAGGGGTAGTCCACCCCTACATTTTTTTATTTATTTTTTAGACAAAATTTTTAATTTCTATTTTTTTATGATAATGCATTAAAAAATACATACAACCCTAAATTTTCAACCCTCTAAGATCAACCCCTA
This sequence comes from Dendrolimus pini, assembly GCA_949752895.1. Taxonomy (NCBI): domain Eukaryota; kingdom Metazoa; phylum Arthropoda; class Insecta; order Lepidoptera; family Lasiocampidae; genus Dendrolimus; species Dendrolimus pini. The sequence continues at coordinate 927,815 of OX457127.1, read as the reverse complement.
TTTTTTAATAGCGATATTAGTATTTTTCTAATTTTCTACTGGGATGATTTAGATTTTAATTAGAACGATTCTCATAAAAAATTTTATGCATATTGGGTAGGTCTGAGAATCGGACAAGATCTATTTTTCATCCCCCTAACTGTTAAGGGTAGTCCACCCCTAAACATTTTTTTTTAAATTTTAGATATGTTTTTATTTTTATTTTTTTATGATACAGCATTAAAAATACGTACAACCCTAAATTTTCAACCCTCACGATCAACCCTTATTTTTTACCGGGTAGGACGACGTCTGCTGGGACAGCTATATCTATACATATATAAAAGAAAGTCGTGTTAGTTACACTATTTATAACTTAAGAACGGCTGTACCAATTTGGCTGAAAATTGGTGGGGAACCAGGAGACAGATATAGGATACTTTTTATACCGTTGGAACCGGTAGGTGGCGTTGAGATCGGGTTCTAGAATCCTCTTAATCACCGGGAGCGATTTTGATTTGGGTGTTTGAGTGGGTTCCCGGATGGTTTAGATTCGCAATTAGAACCAGTAGGTGGCGCTGATATCGGGTTCTAGAATCCTCCTAATCACCGGGAGCGATTTTGGTGATTTTGTTTTTGTGTGTTTGAGTGGGTTCCCGGATGGTTTAGATTCGCAATTAGAACCGGTAGGTGTCGCTGAGATCGGGTTCTAGAATCCTCCTAATCACCGGGAGCGATTTTGGTGATTTTGTTTTTGTGTGTTTGAGTGGGTTCCCGGATGGATTAGATTCGGAATTAGAACCGGTAGGTGGCGCTGAGATAGGGTTCTAGAATCCTCCTAATCACCGGGAGCGATTATGGTGATTTTGTTTTTGTGTCATGAAACAAAGTTTTTAAGGAATTCAGAAAATATGGCGGTACGAAGTTCGCCGGGTCAGCTAGTACTATTATATAAAAACTTTTATTTTTTTTCAACTTTTCAATTATTTTGAATGTCGAACACGTATATTATTTTAATAACTTCTTTCGATTTTGCCCCATTTCACATATTTTTTCGTGTTCATTATTCATTATCAAATTATAATATGGAATGGGGTGTTAACAAAAATTGGATTTCAGTGATCGCCTTGCACAAAGTGGGTATGGAGCCATCGGTCATATTCTAGACACTTCAAAAGCTTGATGATATCAGCCGTATGTAAGTATATCGTACTATCAACAGATACAACAACACTTCTTCTGTCGAAGACCAGAAAAGATCGGGGCGGCCGCGTCCTGTTAGAACTACAAAGGCTGCTAATGCTGTTAAAGCCAGAATTCGTCGACACCCCATTAGGAAGCAAAAAATCTTATTGCGTGTTCACGCTGTAATAAGGAGTGGGGCGTGCAGCGCGACGAGACGACATGCGGGGGACGATGCGCGCGCGGCGGGGACATTGGAGGCATAGGAAAAGAGCAGCGAACACGGTCGTCTTGCAACATTCATATTTATTGTATTTTAAAGTGAAGAATTTGCTTATAATATACAAATTTCAAAGTATCAAGACTACCTCATTAACATTGCGAGAAATGAAGATTCCCGATAGGACTCTGTCGCGTATTATAAAACAAGACCTGAAGCTCGGTGTTTATAGTCAATATACAGGACATGCCCTAAATCAATCTTTACAATTAAAGAGAGTGGATCGATCAAAACGCCTTCTGTTGCGATACGCATGCACAAGGCACAAAATATCCTCTTTGCCGATAAAAAAATTTCACGATTAAAGAACACTACAATAAGCAAAATGATAAAGTGTACGCTCACAGTTCGAAAGAAACTGCTCAAGTGATCGGAAAGGTACAACGTGGTCATCATCCTGCATCAGTGATGGTTTGGTGGGGCGTGTCTTATCAAGGAGTCACAAAACTACATTTTTGTGAAAAAGGAGTGAAAACTTCAGCCAAAGTGTATCAAGATACAGTCTTGGATCATGTTGTGAAACCTCTCAGCAATACACTTTTTAAAAATATACCGTGGACATTCCAGCAGATTCTGCACCTGGTCACAAGGCACGAACTACCCAAGGCTGGCTTGAAACCAACGTTCCGGACTTTATAGGACCTGAAGACTGGCCCTCATCTAGCCCAGACCTCTAACCTTTTAGACTTCAAATTATGGTCAATTTTAGAGGACATGGCCTGCTCTAAACGACACGGCGACATTGAGTCTCTTAAAAAATGTTTGGAGCAAGCAGTGGCGAAATTTCCCTTGGAAACAGTGCGTAAATCCATAGATTCGAGGCCAAACAGATAAAAGGCCTGTATAAAAGCCAAAGGTGGCCATTCCGAATAAAATATTTTTTTATGTTTTGCTCAGACTTTACATACTTCATTAAAAAAAAGAATTTTCATTTATAACAGAACTTATAGTTGGACTATAGTAGAAATATTTCTCCGTGTAGTTTGGGTTATAAATAATCGGAGCGGTGAAGCGAGTATTTCGCTCTCTCTTCCACTCACGGGCTTTATGGGCAGGCATAGTGATACGCATTATTGTTGTCGATAAGCGTTATTGATAGTGTATTTAGTTTTGTCATTTTGTGGGTTAGTGATATAAATGAAAGAAAAAAATTTAGATAAAACAACATATTTATTAAAATAAGAATAATAATGATTTAAAATAAATTATTAATTAGGTATCTATGTATTAAAAAACTATAAGTACAAAAGTTTAGAATGTAACAGTTATATTAAAAATAAATATAAATACTTATATCTAAGTTTAAAATTAACAGCAAAAAAGATAATAATGATTTTTATAAGAATGATAATCTTTCTTTGATAAGAATGAGTTTTTATCGATAATGGCGTTGCGCCCGCGCAACATGCTCACCGCCCTAGCCAGGCTGAGGCCGAGTGTGATTTATAACCCAAACTGCACGGAGAAAATAATTCTACTATAGGTAGACAGATATTTGCCATATTTCGAGTACTTAGAATTTTGTATTACATGTTAATTAGCTAAACCATTTACATTGTTTACCCGTTATGATCTTTATTTCAGGAAGTAGCGACGGCTCAAGAGAAGTTACAAGAAGAACGAAGACAGAAGGAGGCGGCTGCAGTGGAAGCTGCTAGGCTAGCTCGCAGAGAAGCAAGAGCTAAGCGGTTGGAGTCGCACTTCGCGGACGTGTGCCCAGCGCTGATGATGCCTCACGCCCAGAAGCATTTGAGGAAGATATCGGATGCACTGGAACCTTATGGTTAGTTCCACAATCACGTATATATATACTTACTAGCTGACTCGGCGAACTTCGTACCGCCTTATTCAAATAAATTAATAAACAAACAAATCGAGAAAACATGGCAAAGGGCTCATAGAATTTGAAATATATATATATAGCCTATAACCATCTACGATTAATTCCACGTCGAATGGTTGTGGTTTCATGCTGATCGGTCCAGTAGTTTTCGAGTTTACCTCGGACAAAGAAAACAAACTTTGCTTATATATATATAGATAGATAGATAGCCATAAACCATCTAGGAAAAATTTCGCATCGAATGGTGGTAGTTTCATGTCGATACGATCAGTGGTTTAAGCGTGATTGAGCCTCAAACGAACACCATTTTCATTATATATATATATATATATAGATAGAAGATATATATAGATAGATAGATATATAGAAGATTCGTTGTTAGTTCAATAGTACACACCCTGAGCTAAATATCATTTATTCCAAATTAAATTCTACTCTACTACTAAAAAGTAATCGTTTTTTTTTGTTGGATATCAAACTAACTAAAAAAAATTACAATTAAATCATAGGAGCTGCATACGTCTAGTCATCGCAGCGGACAGCGCACTACTGGCAATGGCATATTCATTATAATTCATTATTCATTTCATAATTCAATGTACTCTTTGCTACTGGCTAGCGCAACGCGTTAATCAGTGTTGCCGACTCTGAATTCTAGAGGATGGTAGAATTCTTAAAATACGGTAGATTTTCCAAAATTACATTGTAATTTATATTTTAAATATGGTAGAATTACCTTGTTTATTTAGTAGCATGTTAGGGGTCAGAATAATTAAAAAAAGATATTTTTAATCAGAATCAGACAGTATAATTGTATCAATATTTTAATATAAATCAAACTCGCTAAAATTATTTTAGTTATATACAATCTGCAAGATTTAAAAAAATACTTCAATGGGTATTACGGTGTATTTTGCTACCGTAATAATAAACCAACGGTAGGTGGTAGATCTGTGCTGATTACGGTGTTTTTACCGTAATTACGGTGCAGTTGGCAACACTGGCGTTAGGGTACATATTAATAGTTGCTCTATCTCGCGCGCACATCATCCGGCCCGCTCACATATTGTGCTATATATTGTACTAGCTGTACGACTTGTTAACATTTGTACTTAAGGTTACCATTTTCAAAATAAATCAGTTCACATCAGCAATCAGACAGTGAATACTACCCTCTGCCATCTGAAGTATATAAAGGGTACAAATATTTGTTATCAAATACGTAAACACTGCCCTATTGCTTTCAGGTGTAATAGTGGCAGACAAGTGTCCGATCCTCCTAGGCAAAGACGAGGCTAGGGTCCTGGCAGTTGAGGAGCCAGAGCTTGGTGAGCCGGCGACGGCGGCAGCGCTGGTGGAACGGCCTTCACTCGCTCTATTACTGAAGAAGTTGCCTGATAAAGATGGAGATGTTATAGGTATAATACAACTCCCCATTATCGCTCTCTACAGCAAAATTAAGAGCTTATACTAGACGTGCGCAGAAGGTTTCCTGATAGCCTCGTGATGTCATGCGTCGATGATTAGTAGGGTTGACAAAAAAGTTACATAAATAGTTGTTGCAATAAATTTATTATTTTAATGTATTATTGTACATACTTTAAATAAGTATATACAATAATACTAACTAGTCACCGGAAAACATGCGCGCGTTATAGTATTATTGATTATTTGAATAAAGATTTGAAGTTGAAACTCAACTACGCAACGGTTTTCTGACAAAAATATCTGCGTAGAACAATGTCCAGGTTGTCTGGAAGAGATCGCTCTAAAGCGATAAGGCCGCCCATTGCTCCTATTTTTACCGTGTAATGGGACTACTGCAAATTGTTAATTTTATGTGGTGGTTCACAATAAAGTGTTTTCTATCTCCTATCTAGCTAACAATGATCTGGAGAGAACTTCCCGTCGCGGTTTTCTCTTTGCGCTAGGACATGGGGTTCTTTAAGGGCGTTGAAAAAATTCTTAGCGGTCGGCAACACCCCTGGTGTTGCAAACGTCCATACGCGCCGGTAACCACTTTTCATCAGGTGGGCCGTCTGCCTGCTTCAGGCTATAAAAAAAATAGAAGAGAGGAGAATAAGAAAGTTGTGGCAATTAAATTTCTATAGAGTGCGTTCTTCTGAATGTTTTCTTACTCAAATAATTGGGGGAAAACTTACAGAGTTATGCCGTCGAGCCCTATGTGGTGATGGGTTGGAGACAGAAAACGGAGAGCTACCGAAGAAGGTGCCTTCTGTAGAACTGAAGGCTGACGGCATCCCCGGCATCCATGTCCCCGCTGACAGGCACGAAAGGGCTGCTGTACTCGATTTGCTGTTCCCCAAGGTACCATTCAATAGGAGGCGCTCCGTTAGTAGCTCACAACGCCAAAATGCTCCACATGGCGACCACGGTCGTTATGATCGTGGCGAAAACGGCACTAATGACGTTGTCATTTTGGATCCCACAACGCTCACAACGACCCACGTCAAGAGGTCGAAGTGAATGATGCGCACAGAGCATTAATTCTCTCTATCTCTTGACATTGAAAAGGGCGCGATTTTCAAATCAACCAATGACATTTGTGTATTTCGTCGTTTATGACATCAACGCCCCAGAATCCGTTCCACTTGAGTTTATGATTGTAACGTCGGCAAGCAAGTGGAACGGAAAACTGCGGTCGTTAACGTGGTCGTTGCGAGTCTCTTGTATAACGTAGCCATAGTGTGTGGTGCAAAAGAGATGGCATGCGAGTCCGCATAACGCCAGAGCGAGAGCGCAATACTCTCTTCTGATCTTTGAATATAAACCCAAAAAAAAAATCAATACAGAAAACCTTCAGAGATGCATCTACGAACATGTTTAGGTTTTACATATTTTCACGTAGCAGTTAAAATTTCTGTATTTGTAGTCTTAAGTTTAATGTTAAATTAATTAAGTAATCATTATCTTAATAATTAATAATCGCCTCTTGGGCGATTGGGCAATGGGCTCTCGCCAGTTTTACGTCAACCCATCCATCGGGGAATTGTCATCGAGGGACCGCATCATCATATTCAGACGTGAACCTTATTATTACAAAAAACCTAAAAAAACTAATTGTCTCTAGATGGTGGCAACCTCAATCGAGCCCCCCACCCCAGCAGAGCCTCCGCACATTGCGATCATGTTCGGCGCGTGGCAGCGGCGCGCAGTCCTCGGGGCGGCTGCTTCCCCCAACGTCGCTCCGAGGCTGCTGAAGTATGGTTTCTTTGCTGATGGTAATATCAAGGAGCCGAAACTGCTTAGCAAAACTATTGAGCAGTACGAACTGAGGCCTGACAAAGATTTGTAAGTGAGAATTATCAAAATAAGCTTCGTCAAGCTTTAGGAGGTATTATATATCTTTCATGTAGAGAGACTCCTTCGTCGAACTTTAAGAGGTATATATCCTTCATGTAGGGAGACTCCTTCGTCGAACTTTAAGAGGTATATATCCTTCATGTAGGGAGACTCCTTTGTCGAACTTTAAGAGGTATATATCCTTCATGTAGGGAGACTCCTTTTCGAACTTTAAGAGGTATATATCCTTCATGTAGGGAGACTCCTTCGTCGAGCTTTGGGAGGTGTATGACCTCCATGTAGGGACACTCCATTATCAAGCTTTAGATGTTATATATCCTCCATGATGGGACACTCATTCAAGCTTTAGGAGGTATATATCCTCCATGTAGCGATACTCACACCCGTATTACGTAAGTACAGAAAGGCCTAGATAATCCGGACCGGCAAAAACAACGCTCTTTGTGGTTTATCAAGGCGTCCGGATTGCGGTTATTACTAAAAGTTTCTTTTATTAATTTTGGAAAAGTACGCATAGACAAGCGAGACAAGACATAAATATGGCCATACAAATGTACATGTTGGGAGTTACTAACATTACATATTTTGCACACTTGACATGAAGTTTAAAAAATCTGTAATATTTTTCTGCACATAATTTTCTACTAACTAACCAATCACAGAGGCAAACAAAGATTCAAAAGACTCAATGCCCCCTAGCTGCGAGACAATAGTCCTAATGGTGGCCGTGGGCCCAGCTGAACCACTCCTCGCGGACCCCAAGGACATCCCTCCCCCCGGGCCCCCTGCGGAGCTACTCAGCATGGGCCCGTTGCACGTGAGTGACGACGCCGTAGTGGGCGGCGAAGAGTGCGCCAGGTTCTTTCCACCAGGCTACAGCGAGCCTGAACCTAAGCCCAAGTCTAAGGCCAAAAAGAAGAAGAAGGTAAGTTTTCACATGATCCCTAATAATGTACTATTAATAAAAAATACTAATCTAATATATATATAAATCTCCTGTCAGGATGTTTGTCCGCGATGGACTCCTAAACTACTCAACCGATTTTAATCAAATTTGGACACCGTGTGCAGTTTGATCCAACTTGAAAGATAGGATAGTTTTTATACCGTTGGAACCGGTAGGTGGCGCTGAGATCGGGTTCTAGAATCCTCTTAACAGCGAGGAGCGATTTTGTTTTTGTGTGTTTGAGTAGGTCCCCGGATGGTTTAAATCCACAATTGGAACCGGTAGGTGGCGCTGGGATCGGGTTCTAGAATCCTTCTAATCACGGGGAGCGATTTTGGTGATTTTGTTTTTAACCGACTTCGAAAAAGGGAGGAGGTTCTCAATTCGTCGGGATCTTTTTTTTTTTTTTGCTTTTTTTTATGTATGTTCGCCGATAACTCCGTGATTTATGATCCGATTTACGTGATTCTTTTTTTGTTCGACGCGGAATAGCTTCCAATTAGTCCCCTAAAAATTTGACATAGTATGGCCCAGTAGTTTTCATTTTGCGAACATTTTTTTGTTCCCGGTTCTTGGGACCTATATTTTTTAAGAAGCGCGGCACCATTCGTGGGTCCATCCATACATAGCTAGACACTAAAAAGTAACAAATAAAATTTAAAAACTTCGTTTAAAAAAACCGACTTTAAAAACTAAAAAACTAAAATGTATAAAATAACTTATTTCTTAAGCTATTATTATTAATATATATTATCTAAAACATCTTGAAGTCGGTGCAAAGTAAAACATAAAAATTACTATATTTTGAAAATTACTAAGCACCGACTTTAAGATGTTTTAGATAATATATATTAATAATAATAGCTTTAGAAATAATTTATTTTATACATTTTAGTTTTTTAGTTTTTGAAGTCGGTTTTTTTAAACGAAGTTTTTAAATTTTATTGTGTATTTGAGTGGGTGTCCCCGGATGGTTTAAATCCGCAATTGGAAACGGTAGGTGGCGCTGGGATCGGGTTCTAGAATCCTCCTAATCACCGGGAGCGATTTTGGTGATTTTGTTTTGTGTATTTGAGTGGGTCCCCGGATGGTTTAAATCCATAATTGGAACCGGTAGGTGGCGCTGGGACCTGGTCATAGATTTTTATTTTTTCAGAGCAGGACAACGTCTGCCCGGGCAGCTAGTATACTATATATATACTAATAGTTAAGGTTTAGAAAAGCGACTTGACGATTATTTTGAGTTTTTCCCAAAAAGCGAACTTTATAATCTCAATTGCAGACCAAGCGTCATGAGACGAAAGAAGAGTCTACGGAAGAAATGGTCCAAACGAGTACGGGCACCATCGACGGGGATGCCATTGGGGAGGGAGACAAGGATGTGGATGCAGAGGGTGACGAGGAGGAAGAAGAGAAGGGGGAGGAAGAGGAGGCCGAGCAAGGAGTGGATAAAGCCACCTCTCCACCACCGCTGACGCCACACTAAACATCGATCCAAATAACCGTGAAGATGTCACAAAGACCACGTTCACGACCGCGATTTTTCCAGTTCCACTTGCTTGCGAGCGTTACAATCATAAACTCTAGTGGAACGGACTATGAAGCGTTGATGTCATTAACGACGAAATACACAATTGTCATTGGTTGATTTGAAAATCGCGCCTTTTTCAATGTCAATCGATAGAGAGAATTAATGCTCTGTGGTCAACGCCCACTTCGACCCACCTCTTGACATGGGTCGTTGTGATCGAAAATAATGACGCCATTAGTGATGTTTTCGCCACGACCACAATAACCGTGGTCGCCATGTGGAACGGCAGCCTGAGCAATTTGGGCGTTGTGAGATACTTAAGGAACGCGCCCAATGTAACATTTACAAGCTTTGTTGGATGTTTCAAGGTTCAAGTCATTTGAAGCCCAATTAACATTTGCATTAGATTAATTCAAGACAATTTTCATTATTTGTTTCTACATCTTACTAATCGTTCATTTGCTTATCAGTTAAAATTCGACAAAATGCATCAACGTCAAATTTCTACCGGTATAGCAAGTGAATGAATATTAAGGTTTAGGACTGGCCAAATTGACAAATTTTCTATAACTGCACTTAAATTTTTTAAACTTAATGTCCTTATTTTGAGAAAGAATTTCACATAACACAATCGTGATATGAAAAATATTAAACGCGAATTATAAAATATTATACAAATAAGTATCAACACATCAAAAATATCAAAATCGGTCCAACTGTTTATATAATTCTGTACGTAATTTTAAAATAAAAGAAATGTTTAAAATTCGTGTTTTCGTTTATTTATAAATAGTTAGTCAATATCATATACCTTTAACAATAAAACAAATTATGAATAACCACTTAAATTGATACGATCGTAGGGAGGGGGCTATATTACAGCGCGGGAGGGGTGCGGGGGGGGACTGCCCTCACACCACAGAGTCTTTGCGATTCCTGAAACAAACAAACAGACACATCCACTGAAAAAAATATACGAGTTGAATATTTCAAGGGGGGCTTTCGGGGCTAAAACCATAGATAAAACTTATCTATAATATTATAAAATACTAAATATGCCGATGCCCGGGAAATAGCATTTGAAAAAGAATAAGTTGGGTTTAGTGCAAACTGTGTCGGAATAAGCTAATTTTTATGCATCCAAATTACTACAAACCGCTCTTGGGAGAATTCCCGCGGGATTCTCGACATAAAAACTAGCGCAGATTGTTAAGTCCTAAGAATTTGTTGTCGATCAGCGAAAACCGCATCGAAATTGGCCCAGTAGTTTTTAAGTGAATCCCGAACGAACAAACAGACAACAAATGCATTATGTAAATAGCTTATTTCAGTTTTTTTTTAAATAGCTTCAATGTGTCCGTACATTGAAATTTTAAAAAATGGAATAGATTATATAAATACGTTGCAAATTTTTGGATTTCTTGCCTGTATGTTTGTTCGGAATTCACGTAAAAACTACTGAGCTGATTTCAATGCGGTTTTTCGTCGGGGGGGGGGGGTCGTTATAATGTAATATATGTGAAAAATGTGTGATATTTTTATCCCAGGAATCCCAAGTTGTTTGGGTGCTTTAAAATTAGCTTTTTCCGACACAGTTGCCACTAAAACGATAGCTAACAAAAAAAAAATTATTCTACGGTACTCGAGGTCCCGGGAATCCCGCGGGAATTTCAAGTCAAGCGTAGTAGTAAGAGTAGTAGAACACTTACAAGCCAAAAGGTGGCGTTGTGCAATAACTGAGAAATATTTTCATTTAAGTTTCGCGACTAGTATAAACAATAAAACTACGTTTTAACGGTTTTAGGAGCGTTATTCTATTTGATTTTCATTATTCCGACGTTTCACGGAAGACAGAGATGTCAAGTGTCAACAAGTATTGTTAAAGTTTTATTTAGCCTACCGCCAACTTGTTCATTTAAATTACAGTGTAAGCTCCATGTAACGTCACTCGATTTGGCGATAAACCCCCTTAAGCGTCGAAATCACTTGGCTTTAGTTGGTTTAGCTCATCTTCCATAGTAAACTCTTTGCGGGAGGAAAATCTCTCCTATCGCAAGGAGTTTGAAGAAATGCGCAAGGCCCTTAAGGCCTCCGCTCCGGCCGTGGAGCCGGCGCCTGCCGTCGTGGCGGCGCCGCCCCCCGTGCCCGTCAAGCGGAAGGCACGGGCGGTCGCGGTGGAGGTGGCGGCGATTTCGGAATCGCCCGCCGCGCCCGTCGCGACTAAAAAATCGCGTCCGACCCCCGCCGCGGTGGCGGGGTCGATACCGGTTCCCGCCGACGGGGCGGAGCCGGCCGCGGCGCCCGCCGACGGGGCGGCGCCGCCGTCCGTCCCACTCGGGCGCGGCGGCGTTGAGTACGATGCGTTCGTGCGCGTCGTGCTCGATGCCGTGGCGCCACTTATCAACGCGAGGTTCGCCGCCATAGAGGACAGGCTGGGCCCCGCGCCGACCCTCCGTCCACCACTTGCGGCCGACGGAGGCAAGGCGCCGGCGCCCAGGCCGACTCCCCGCGCGTCCGTCGCGAAGCCCACCGGAGGGCCCAAACCGGCCACGGCTGCCGCTGCAGTCCGCCGGGGTCTGGGGGAAGCAAGTACCCCGGTCCCGATGGAGGTGGTGGCGGCCCCGGCCGCCGGGGTGGCAGACTCCCCACTGCCACCGACCCCCCCCGCGAGGAAAAAACACAGGGGGGGCGTGAAGCGAACGCTCCGAAAGCGGAGAAAGGCGGCCCGCGCCGCCGCCGCTGCCTCGGCGGCCTTCGCTTCGGCGCCCGCCCCAATAATTTCGGCCTTTGGGCGACAAATGGCCCCCGCGTCCGCGCCATCAGTGGCGCCCGTCCCGCGCGCCCGTCGTGCCACCCCGTGTGTGGCACCGTCGCCGGCGCCCGTGGCGTGCGCCCGCCGCGTCGCCCCGTACGTCGCGCCGCCGCCGGCGCCCGTGGCCCCCGCCCCCGCCCCCGTTCCCGAGGGGGGGGCGTGGTCCACGGTCGTAGGGCGGAAAAAGGGTAAGGGGGCGAGGGCAAATGAGCCCCCTCCCCCCCCCCCAGGCGCAAGCTGCTGCCCCACCGACGGGGTGGAGGCAGCAACCGCGGAAGCAGGCCGCGAGGCCTGCCGTCGTTCTCCGCGAGCCGAAGTCGGCCGCAGTCATTATTAGACTGCTGCCGGCAGCAGCCGCGAAGGGTGTCGGCTATCGCGAGGTCTTCGCAAAGGCCTCGACGGTGGTCGACATCACCGCCATGGGCCTCCGCGAGGGGCTGAAGGTGGTGCGGACCGCCAGGGACGCGCGTCTCCTCGAGTTCCAGCCGGGACCCGAGAGCGCGGCCAAGGCGGACCGCGTCGCCGAAGCCCTGCGCGGGGCCCTAGAAGGGATGGCTGAGGTCGTCCGCCCCGTAAAGCGTGGGGAGCTTTACGTCTCAGGGCTGGACGACTCAGTCACGGTCGATGGGCTTCGTGACGCGATCGCGCGCGCAGGCAACTGCCGGCGCGACGACGTGCTCACGAAGCACATCGGTGCAGGACCGGGCGGATTGGGCGCATCATACGTGCTGTGCCCCGTCGCTGCTGCCAAGACCATCGTCGGGTTGGGCTACCTTCTGGTCGGCTTCACCTCGGCGAAGGTCGAAGCACTGGAAGCCAGACCGATACGTTGTTACAGATGTTTCAACGTCGGTCATGGCACCCAAACTTGTCCGGACACGTGCCCGGACCGGACTAACTTGTGTCTCCGCTGCGGTAAAAGCGGACACAAGATGCCGGACTGCACGGCACGGAAACCCCACTGCGCGGCGTGCGCGGCGGGGGGACTGAACGCGGCCCACCCCACGTTGGCGAGGTTCTGCCAACCTCCCTACGTGAGGGGCCAATTCGTCCACTCGCGGGCGAGACCACGTACCGGCAAATCGGGAGTACAGACAATGGACACCTCCAATGCCTAGTACACCCGTAACGACGTTCTTTCAAGCTAACGTAAACCACTCCCCCACCGCTCAGGACTTGTGCCTGCAGGCGATGGCGGAGTGGCAAGCGAATTTAGCCGTAATAAGTGAACCTTATTACGTCCCTCCTTCAGGGAACTGGGTGGGCGATCTCGATGACATGGTAGCGGTGGTGGCCAGAGCCGGGTCCGGCACACCGCTTACATGTCTCGAAAGAGGAAAGGGCTATGCTGTGGCGGAGAGCGGGAGTAACGTCGTCATAGGCGTCTACTTTTCGCGCAACCGCCCCCTGGCGGAGTTCGAGCTTCACTTGGACGCCGTCGGGGCTGCCGTACGCAGACTGTCGCCCAAAACGATCTTCGTGATGGGCGACTTTAATGCAAAGCACCTCTCCTGGGGAAACGTACTCACGGACCCTAGGGGTCGGGCGGTCGAGGATTGGGCTCTTCAAGCCGGCCTGACCATACTGAACCAGGGGTCGGTCCAGACCTGCGTGCGCGCGCGGGGTGGATCGATCATCGACCTGTCATTCGCCACTCATGCGGCCGCCCGCAGAGTGACCGGATGGAGGGTGCTGGAGGAGGTGGAGTCGCTCTCTGATCATCGGTACATCAGATTTGAGCTCACGACCCCCTCCTCCGGTCCGAGCCCTGTTCACCGTCGCCCCCCTCTCCTCCCGCGTTGGGCCCTTACCAAGCTCGATCCGGAGCAGGCCGAGGAGCGGGCACTCTCGGAAAGCTGGGCCTACCCAGCCGACTTCGCGAATCTGGATACGCAGGCAGAGCACATGCGCAAGACCCTGACGAGGGTTTGCGACGCTGCGATGCCACGCGTCTCCAAGCGGCAGCCTTCGTGCAAGCAATCGGTCCATTGGTGGACCGAGGAGCTGGGCGAGATGCGAAAGGCAGTTCGCATCATCAGCCACAGGCTCAAACGCTGCAGGGCGCGCCGTCCTCCGGATTTTGTCGCGGAAAATGGACTCGTGGGCGAGTTTAGAGAGGCCAGAAAGGCCCTTTCGATTGCAATATTGCGATCGAAAGCTCGGGCTCGGGCCGAGCTCCTGGAGACGCTCGATCGGGACCCTTGGGGGCGCCCGTACCGTGGGGCCCGCAACAAGTTGCGGCCTTGCACATCCACGGTCACGGAAACGCTCGAACCCGAGGTGCTCCGGTCGGTTATCGATGGGCTCTTCCCGGAACCGGGGATCTTCACTCCCCCCAGTATGGGTCCACCCATTCCCGACACCCCCACGGACGAGGAGCCTCACTCCATCTCCGAGGGGGAGCTAGACGTCGCCCTGGACCGGCTCCGGGGCAGGAAGACGGCACCGGGACCCGACGGGGTTCCAGGTCGACTCCTCTTCCTGGCTGCAAAACACCTACGCAGCCAGCTGCGGGACCTCTTCGAAGCCTGTATTCGCGCAGGTAGGTTCCCGTCGCAATGGAAAGAGGGGCGTTTGTGCCTAATTCCCAAGGGAGGTCGGCCTCCCAACGATCCGTCCGCCTACAGGCCCATAGTGCTGCTGAACGAGGTCGCCAAGGTCTTCGAGAAGATCTTGGCGGAGCGGCTTGTGAAGCATCTAGACACTGTGGAGCCGGGGCTATCAGATACGCAGTTCGGGTTTCGGCGGAGGCGCTCCACGATGGACGCCTTCGAGACGCTGCGAACGTTGACGGACGAAGCCGTCCAAGCGAAGGACGTCGTTCTTGCAGTGTCGCTAGACATAGCGAACGCCTTTAACAGCCTCCCTCATGAGACGATCAGGGAGGGGCTCCGCGCGCACGGAGTCCCCCCGTACCTCACGAGGCTGTTGGGCGAGTACCTGCGAGATCGGCACGTCCTTTGGGAGGGCGGTGAGTCCGCCAACCACGTGTTAGGTCGGCGACGTGTCGCGTGCGGCGTTCCACAGGGATCGGTCCTCGGGCCTATCCTTTGGAACGTAGGCTATGACTGGATCCTTCGGGTGACGGTCCGGCCCGGAGTAGGGCTGACCTGCTTTGCGGACGACACCCTACTCACGGCATGCGCCGCGTCTTTTGCGGAATCCGTGGACGTTGCCAACGACGGGTTGGCGATCGTCGTAGATCGAATAGCTAGGCTGGGCTTGAGGGTCTCCCCCGCGAAAACGGAGGCCGTCATGTTCCATAGGAAATTCCGGAATCCTCCCCCGGACTTGTCCGTTACAGTTCAGGGGGTGGCGATCAGAGTAGGGCCCACGATGAAATATCTTGGGCTAGTTCTGGACGGGAAATGGCTGTTCAAAGCGCACTTTGAGCAGCTAGTTCCCAAACTTGTGAATTCCGCGGGCGCACTCTCCAGGCTTCTCCCTAACGTGGGGGGGCCGGGGGGTGCGACGCGGAAGCTTTATTCCGGCATCCTGAGGAGTATGGCACTCTACGGTGCGCCCGTCTGGTCCGATTCGCTTCACCGCCACAACCGAACCCTGCTGCACCGCGCGCAGCGGGTTCTGGCCGTGAGGACCATACGGGGGTACCGCACAGTGTCGTGGTTGGCGGCGACTCTCTTGGCAGGCGAGCTGCCCTGGCCTCTCCAGGCAGACGTCCTGTCCAGGGTTCGTCGCGCCCGGCAGGATGCACTAGCTAGAGGACTGACCTTCTGTCAAGTCGAATTAGAGACGGTCAGGAAGCGGGAAACCCATTCCTGCCTCGTCGCCTGGTCTCGTGACCTCGAACACCCTGTGGCCGGCGGCTATACGGTGGATGCAATCAGGCCGCAGCTGGAGAGATGGGTGACCCGCACCAGCGGAACCCTGACCTTCAGGACGACTCAGATACTGACCGGACACGGTTGTTTCGACCAGTATCTGTTTCGCATTGTGGGCTGCTTGCCTTCCCCGGACTGCCGCCAATGCGGCGCACCCGATACGGCGTTACACACGCTTGTTGAGTGCGCTGCATGGACGCCTCAGCGTTTCGAGCTCGAGACACACGTAGGAGCCGTCCGATCGCTTGGCGACTTGGTAACGGCCATGTTGCACAGCGACGACCGCTGGGAGTCTGCGGTTTCTTTCTGTGAGGCTGTAATGTCTCTAAAAGAGGCCGCAGAAAGGGATAGGGAGCGAAGCCCTTCAGCGCGTGCCGCTAATGTCACCCGAGGACGCCGGCCTTCAGCTGGCACTCGACGAGGCAGGTACGCGCATTACTTCCCTCCCTGAGTTAGGTTCCGGTACGAGGGGCCCCTTGCTACTAGGCAACGCAAGGGATTCAGCCCCCGTTTCGAAGTGGGGTGTGTTCTCCCAGGGCACACTCCAGGCACTTTATTGCGCTGGATCGACTGTTGCGTAACTATGTTCTATATCTCAGTCTTTCCTTCACAACAAAGCGCAGGGTCGACGGGAGGAGAGGTTTTTTAGTGGGTATTGAGGTTGCTCGCTCGTGTAACATCGCTCGGAGTCGCCACACTCCTCTGTGTAATCCATCGCGGGCGGAGCGCAAATAAAGCATACTATTGCTAGCGTTATCGCCCCCGATGGATGCGTGCCGTTTCCTAGTGACGGCCCAGAGAGTGCGTAAATCGGTTAGCATTTTCCCTCGCCTCAAAAAAAAAAAAAAAAAGCTCATCTTCCATCAAATTATACACTATATAGCATTACACCCAGTCTCAATAACGACATTTAAATAATAAAAAGTACCTTTTAAGTTGAGTTGCCAAAATTAGTAAAAAGCTGTGTACGTTTTTTTATAGTTTTATTATCGTGGCCCGTGAATAAACACGCACGCATACCGAAATGTCTAAGTATTTCTTTTTATCACCACGATGGCTCAATATCGTAAAATATACAATAAGTAAAAACTAAAATGTTGACTATAGCTAACTTCAGGGTGTAGCTTTTTCGTGTGACGGTGTGCGCGCGCATCGTAAACATTTACTCTCATAATTTTTCCCTAACGCGCCTAAAGAAGTATAAGTTGAAAAATACAACAAAATTACTGGAGCAGCAAGACGTCAGACAAGATAACAGACTTCTCTCCGTTTTACGACGACTCTGTATAACGCCATTAAATGCACTGTATTTAGTTCAGTATCGTTCGTTATATAGAGTTTACACAGTATTTAGTTTTAATTTCGTTTATGGCTAGTGAAAAATGACCGAAACGTTGGAACAATAAAAATCAAATAACATACCGTGCCCAAAACGGTTAAAACGTAGTTTTGTTACGTACAAAGAATCTATACAAATTGCCAACTGGACGACTCCCGGGTACTTTCAGGGTACAGTGGGGTGAATAAAAAAAACCTTTACTCATGACCCGTATATTGGAGTCTTCATTCGATATAATCCCTTGGTACAATACATAAAACCATACAATTAAAAGATTATCGCCTTTCATTAGCGAACAGCGCCATCTAGTGATCGATCACATAAAACAATTTCCATTGAGGCGATGTGGCGCGTTTAACACCAACAATAATAATTGTCCAGCTGTTGAATTGGCTGGAGTGCACTCACCATATGTAGTGGTGGTCGTGGTGCGGCGCCCGCATGACGCCCACGCCGCCGCCGAGGCGCCGGTAGTTCATGGCGCCGCACAGCCGCCACTGGTTCGACTCCGGGTCGAACACCTGCCGACGACGGCGCACCTTTAGTGTCTATGACTGTACCTCGTTCAAACTGTTTTTTTTTTTTTTTTTTTATCGTTAGAGTACAGCAGACAGGCAGACGGCCCACCTGATGGAAAGCGGTTACCGTCGCCTATGGACGTTTGCAACACCAGAGGTGTCACCAACGCGCTGCCGGCCTCGAAGAAATCTTATGACACTTATGAATTTCGGACTCGCGTGACATGCGTGTGCACGTGTCGCGATGAGAGTGCCACCACTCACCTCGATGGACTTGAGGTAGGCGGTGCCGTCGAAGCCGCCGACGGCGTACAGCTGCCCGTTGACGACGGCGAGCCCGACGCCGCTGCGCCGCGACGTCATCGCCACCACCGGCGACCACGTGTCCGTGCTCGGCTCGTACCTGCGCAACACACAACACAACACTCTATATAACGACAACTCGACGGGTGCAAAGTAAATAAAGTTATCTACAAAATGATGATTTTTAGTTTATTGTACAATAGTTTTAATAAAATAATTCTTTACAATATGACATTATTTGTTTTGCATATATCACATTATTTCAATAAATTTTCGTACGTAAAAAAAGCCAGCTACGTATGTTCTTTCAAATACTACGAAGTTAATACGACCATGTTTCGCTCTCCTGTAAAGTAGCTATTTTGCAGATATCTCTTTTTACTTTGCACCCGTCGAACTATTCAGTAATAAAAAGTACCATTTACGTTGACAACATTAATAAAGCTGCGCAGCTGTGTAAGTTGTTTTATCGTTTTGTTATCCTAGCCCGTAATAAACTCGACTGATGAATAAAATAATTTAAAAAAAAAAGAGTCCGTGTAACGTTCACACGCGATTGAAGTAAAACTTTTTCCTTTTTTTTCAATATTTTTTGATTGATTTGTTTATAAACTATCTATTGACAAAAAAAATATTTGAAAACCGGATGGTACAGAAATGTGACGCCATATTGCCGTAACGGACTTCCGTTGCATTGTCGTCCAGTTACCTCCTAGTCGCGCCTAAAGAAGTTTTACTTCAAAATACAACAAAATTACTGTGCAGCAAAAGACGTCAGACAAAAAAAAACAGACTTCTCTCCATTTAAAAACAACTCTCTATAACGTTATAAAATGCACAGTCCCTTCTGTGTCGTTATATAGAGTTTATATTATATATAAAATTTCACATGCTGAACATAAATCTGCTTTTAGTTTCTTGTTATCACGTCTAACTTCTTTTTTTAATGTTTGTTCTTAACATAATATTTTTTTGTGCTATACTTTTTTTCTCCTTATCAAGCTCCAAAATACTATCATGTCGGTAGATTCAGTTTCTGTAAATCTCTAAGCAACATTTCATGAATGTAACAAAAGATTGTAGCGAGATATATATGTAATACAAGTATATGCCCGCGACTTTGTCCACACTCGACTTGAATACAATACAAAGTATCGCATCATTGAAAAGAAGAGTGTACTTAGGTGAGTTCACCTCTCGGCCGACGAGAGCTCGGTGCAGTCGTCGCGGCCGCCGACGGCGTAGATCTGGTTGTCGAAGACGGCGCAGCCGAGGTGCTTGCGCCGCGTGGACATGGGCGCCACCGGCGACCACTTGTTGCCCTTGGGGTCGTAGCGCTCCACCGTGTTGAGCGGCGCCTGCCCGTCCGACCCGCCCACCGCGTACAGCTGCCCGCCCAGCACCGCCACCGCCACGCCCAGCCGCCGCGTCGTCATCGCCGCCACCTGCGCACACTCACATATACAGACACTCACTCATTCGCTCACATCTACTCGCTCACTCACACATATATACACTCACTCACTCACACATATATACACTCACTCACTCACACATAGAGACACTCACTCTCACACATATATACACTCACTCACACATATATACACTCACTCACTCACACATAGAGACACTCACTCTCACACATATATACACTCACACATATATATACACTCACACATATATACACTCACTCACTCACACATATATACACTCACTCACACATAGAGACACTCACTCTCACACATATATACACTCACTCACTCACTCAGAGACACCCACTCACACCATGTAGAAACACTCACTCACACACATATAGAGACACTCACTCATTCGCTCACATCTACTCACTCACTTACATATATATACACTCACTCACTCACACATATATACACTCACTCACACATAGAGACACTCACTCTCACACATATATACACTCACTCACTCACACATATATACACTCACTCACTCACACATAGAGACACCCACTCACACCATGTAGAAACACTCACTCATTCGCTCACACATGAATGGCTGTTGGAGCACTGACCTTGGTCCACCTGTTCTCCTTGGGGTCGTACCTCTCGACGTGGTTGAGGCACTGCACGCCGTCCTGGCCGCCGACCGCGTACAGCGCCCCCTCCAGCACGGCCACCCCCACCGACGTGCGGCACGACGACGTCGGCGCCACTGCGCCGCACCACTGCAACCACCACACACATAAACATCTTTTTAAGCTTTTTAAGTGTGGCAAGCATGTAATGCTCTAAAACTACCCATGTTTTAATCATTGTGAAATGAGATGAATGAGAGATCAAAATGAGGCTAACGTGAGGTGAGGGGTGAGGTGCGAGTGCGGTGAGGTGTGAGGTGCGGGTGAGGTGAGGGGTGAGGTGAGGGTGAAGTGACCTGATTAGTCTGGGGGTCGTATCGCTCGATGCTGTTGAGGTAGCTCTGGCCGTCGTGGCCGCCGACGGCGTAGAGCAGGTCGTGCAGCACGGCGACGCCGACGCCGCAGCGCCGCTTGGACATCGGCGCCACCATCTTCCACTCGGCCGTCTGCGGGTCGAAGCGCTCCACGGACGCGATCGCGTCGCCGCTGCACCAGCCGCCCACCGCGAACAGCACCTCGCCTGCGGCCCACACATCATAACATTACTCAATACCACTTGCTTCTTGTACACACGATACAAATCAAATATTTGGACGTTATCTGACCTCTTCTGGTGGGCTTCCTGGGCCTGGTCCTCGGGCCCTGCATGAGGGGCCTCTCCTGCGGGAGCAGCAGGTAGTTTTTGGCCTCGTCCAGCAGATCCCGGCACGCGTCGTCGCTCCGGATCAGCAGTTCCGAGGACACCGTGCCCACCAGGAACTTCGGACTCAGCAGTGGCAAGCGGACATGTTGCAAAACCTGCAATACATTGCAATTGGGATTCACGCAAAATGGGCCGATTGCGACGCGATTTTCGTTGATCGACAGCAAATTTCCGGACTTAAAATCTACTGTACGTTTGATCCCCGGAAAATCCCGCGGGAATTTCTTTGGGAGCATTGATGTGATATTTTTAATAATTCAAATTATCCATATAAAACAACTGATATTTGCTTCCCATTCAACGTGGACGAAGTCGCGGACGTACCCTAGTGATGATATATATATGTCGGAGAGAAGCTTTAATTGGACGTATTGTTGACTGAATGTATAACGCACAATATCATTTGTTTACATTTTAATTACTTCTAAAATTCTTAATTTAATTTAATTTGATTTGTTAAATGTTGCTATAACTTAAAGATCGTCCTAACCTAATAAAAGTTATGAGTATTGTAATTTAATTAACGACCAATCAGAGCAGAGCATATGGCGGAGCGGGTTGAGACGCCCTCTATACTTTGAGTAGTATCTACTTGGGTAGACGGAGGAGTTTTTGTGACGCATTTGGTTGGTGGCTACAGGTCGAGTTGGACCTTTGAGAGTTTTAAAGAAAGTATTGTAGCTGGAAGTATGAGCGGGTGCCCTGAACCCGCTGCTCGGTCTAAACTATGTCATAATGTTGATCAAATCTAAATTAAAAGTGTATAAACCGTGGCTATTGTGTTTTATGCTCGCGTTTTATCCTGATGACGCCCACTAAACCTGCAATAACTAAAGAAGATGTCGTGAGAACGAGGCCGTTCTGCGACATATATATTACCTGTGCGAGGTGCTGCCGCCTCTCGGCCACGTTGTACTTGACCCAGGACATGACGGCGTGGAAGGTCTGCTCCTCGCTGCGCACGTTCAGCTCGTCCGAGGACACGATGTCCACCAGCTGCGCGGCCGGCAGCAGCAGGAACTCCTCGCTCTCCATCACCTGCGGTCCCATGCCAGGTTGACAAAATGGACTAATGTGGTCGATTTGGTCATTTTGGTGTACATATGTACTTTTAATACCGAAAATTGGCATAGATACTTTTCATCATGACCCGCGGCTCAGTCGCGAGGTAAAATCTAGTACTTTAATAACCCCAAACAATCGCGATTGTAATCAATTCAATAAGTCAACGAAAAAATTGCTAACTTCACTTACGAACGAAAAGAACCGAATTCGACCGAGTGCGCCCGATCGCCGGCGCTACAAATGCGCCGCTGCTCTCTTAAGGGAGACTGGAACGATATACTGGATGGATCCAGACAGGAAGATGTCCCATCACGTGTGGGTTGTTATGTCACCTCTTACAACAGGCCATCCTATTGCAGGAAATTGTATATTTTCATTGGTACACAGTTGACTGGATATATGGTATCCAGTAACCGAACAAACAACTATCCATTACATCTGTACTCTTTATCCCATCCTAAAGGCTGGCAACACTTTCGCTTCGCCCTTGATGTTAAACATCTATAGACATCGGTGACCACTTTCCACGAGCTGAGCCAGCTGCAGAATAAAATAAAGAAATATTAGTATGACAGTCGACGGCATGTGAGGACATTACCTCGGGGAAATTTTGTTGTGTGAATTTATCTGCGATTCTGAGCAATTCTCGACAGGAGTGTGTGTCTGCGAAGGCACGGATACCGAGGCAGTTGGAGCAGTCCAGTTGTCTCTTCAAGAACTCGCAGCAGACATCCTGGATCTCTTGAAGCTGCAGTAGGCACGCGGCGGGGAGCAACGCCTTCCACCAAAAAAAAATATAGCAAGCTAAACATAAATCTAAAACCAAGTCTCATGAAAGAAATCTTTAAGACATTTATTACTTATTTGGAAATCATCATCATTAGAAGGAATGGAATCAAGAGGAATCGGATGGAGGGAATTAGGATAGAAGATGAGTTAGGAAGTGGGGAGTGGATCAACTCTCATTCATCATGCAAAACATAAGTAAGTCAAGACTGATCATTTCACACCAATATTCTGTGAGACTGTAATATTAAGTGATATCGAGATGATAATGATTCTAGCTAGTAGAGTCTAGCTAGAATCATTATCATCTCCAATACCAGCATGTCTAGGGTCAACTCCAACTTTGTCTGCTGTAGATTATGCATGACACAAGAGAAATAGCCGTCCATGTCCTGCTTGAATGCGGAGAGGTGGCCCAATACATGGCAAAGTATCTTCACGCCCCAGGTAACCTCCAACAAGTGTTCAGCAACATCAAAAAACTGGTAGACTGCCTGGAGGAGCTGGGCTGGATGGAGTAACCCCTCATCCACACTCGCATGCAAAATAGGATAAGAAGATGCATGACACAAAAGTATTATGGGAGCTGCATATGTTTTGTCATAGCAGCAGACAGAAAACTACTGGCTGGCGCAGCGCGGGAGCGCACATATTAATAGTTTCTCCATCTCGCTCGCACATCATCCGTCCCGCTCACACACTGTACTAAATATTGTACTAGCTATATAACTTGTCAATATTTAAGGTTACTGTTTCCAAAATAAATCAGTTCACATCAGCACTCGACAGTGAATACTACTCTGCCATCTGAAGTACCATTTAACCTCCACCTCTCGCTGCTACAGTATCTTGCTTAGCTTGAGAATACACATAGTGTGTGTTTGTCTGTGTACCGGCAACACCAACTCTCTTCTTCGTGCTCTTTGCATACCTGCACGTTGCTCTCCTCGACGACTATGTGGGCAGTGTAGCAGAACTCGACGAGCTGCTCCATGGCGTGCTCGTCCACGTCGCGGATCGTGACCTCGGTGGCGCGCGACTCCGCCAGCTCGCCCGTGAACATCGCGCGGAAGTACGGGCTGCACGCGGACAGGATCACCCTGCAAGCACCATCACACACGTGCATGCCGAACACAACTCGTGTGGTAGTCGAAAGTAGGGTTTAGGGTTCTTCCTTCCCTTCACGACAATGAACAGTTGAAAGGAGTGACACTACAATCTTAATGATAAGTACAGTGGGCGGGCGGTCTTATCACTTTCGACATATCGATTTCTTCCAGACCTCTGGATGGAAAGAAACTCTTTATGGACGCGGGTAGGTATGCTATAGGTATAATATACTATGGGAGCTGCATATATCTTGTCATTGCAGCAAACAATGTACTACTGGCTAGCACAACGCGGTAGCACACATCATCCGTCCCGCTCACACACTGTAATATAATGCACTAGATGTACGACTTATTAATATTTATACTTAAGGTTATCGTCTCCAAAAGAAATGAGTTCACTTAAGTTCACATTAGCACTCGACAGTTAGTACTACTCTCTGCCATCTGAAGTGTCATTTAACCTCTACCTCTCGCTGTATGTATATATTACAATACTAATATATACATAAATACATACAATATAAACATACATATGTATCTAAATGTACAAGTTGTGTGTCGTCAAACAACACCATCCCAAGCATACAACTAAGTAACAATATTATTCAGTTACACAAGATAGTGTTGTTTCACGAGGTCATTAAACGAATGTACAGACTTGGCTTTTGGCTTGTACGAACATGATAAGTAATTTTCTAAGTCAAAAATATATACTCAAACTTTCGAGGTGATAGATTTTTTAGGGGTTGATGAACCCCTACTGTATATTGTTGAAGCACCACTAGGCGAGAGTCTACGGCTCAATCGCTCGTGAGGGGAGTACAAAATAAGACGACAAATTGTTGTACTCTTGCAGTGTATTAATTTCTTTATTGTTCCTAATCTAACTTAGATTATATATACCTTATTACTATACACCAGCATTCTAATCAATATTAAATATTATATTTACATGTTTATGAGATAGGACATTTTTGATGATTTAGACAAATGCCCAAATCTTATCAACAGCTTTAACACCGATAACTATCTTGTGTATAGCATCACATTCATGTATTTGCCATAGTCTTTAACTGTGCTAAATTATACATCAATTAATTGTTGGATGAAGCGTGATGCGACAGAACCATACTGAAATTATCTTAATTACAGCTTCTAGGGTACCAGCTCGATTGGTGTAATACCACATTCTCACAAAATATTGTAAGTAAAATGTTTAACCTTGAGCCTTAATGATGTTTCACACAATGAGTGACAGATCTGATGACCTACATCCCCCTATTCTATTCCTCCTGTCAAATCCCCATATTGTTATACAGTCCCAACACAACATTAAGTCACTGTTATAATGGATATTCAAGGCAACAGAAGAATAAGCGATGATGGGTCAATACCTGTGTGCAAATAACTTTCTACTGGCAACATTTAGCACGACATCACAGAGCTCCCTGTGCCTCCTCAGCGCGGAGAGCTCGCCGAGGATGGCACGCGGGTGCTTCTCTGACGTGTGCGAGAGCCGCGCGGCGTTCACTCCGCCCACGCCCACGCCCACGCCGCCCGGAGAACCTCCCTCGCCCATCCTGAAAACAAATGGAATCAAAGGAGTTTTTGACGGGAACTGAAAGGAGATGTTGTGCTGTGCAGTTTTATTTTCTAAAAATGTGTAAAATTACTCTAAAATGAACAGTAGTTATTGATAGTTTTTGAGTAGTAATTATGTGTTTTGTGAGAAATGTGAACTGTATAGTCAAATGTGGCCTTTTGAGTTGTCACAAGAACTCCGTTGAATGGCACTAGCTGATTACCTACAGTTCAGCTGTGCTACACATAGGCTTAAGAAAATGAAGAAACTATATTGTAAACTAAGATCTGGCTTAAAAGCCTAGCTGCCAAGCCATAAACCTAAATAAATAAGTAATGGAATCAAATAATGCAGAAGGTCGTAATTCAATAAAACGCGCAAAGCCCATCACAATGGTTCCCGATTGTACACACGTCTCGCCTTGATCGTGGTTCTCGTTCGACCCCTCTCTCTCCATTGGGCCCTGGTTTTATACCTCACAAATATAAATGTAACCGTATGGTAATCGACGTAATCCGAAACACCTGCGTAATGATTCGGCCGCAAGCGGCAATAAACGAGGACAAATAAACAACGGACTGTTTTCTAGAAATGTATGCCAATAAATAAGTAAACTAAAGAAGACAATCATAAAAGAATTACAATTAGTTTAAATGCCGACAGATAATAAATTGTGTTTTGTTTCAGATATGCAGGTGGATTTTGTTTTTGTCGGGAACCGAGTTGTAACAATATAATAAGTAGACATAGTTATACATTTTAATACAAATAGTATATAACTGGAGCTCTCTCCTAGGCTAGGCTGAGGGTCAAACCCTAGAGTGTAGCTCTATTGTACTTTCATAAAAACGTAATTAGGTTTTATTTATATATAAACATTCTGTAAAAAATTATGTAATTAATGATGAAAACCACTTAAAATCCATTGCATAGTTTAGAAGTTAGCAGATATGCAGACAGACAGATGTAGTATGTGACTTTGTTTTATACTATGTAAAGAACCAATATATTAGCATGCAAAAGTTCTTCCAGGATATTAGTAAATAAGATTAAAACATCTAAAAGTCATAAATAAGCGCAAAACACGTAACTAAAACAGGCAGAAGTTATGAATGCAATTATGATATGGATATGAGGCCTAAGGACCCACTGTACCAATTTAAATAAAAGATAAGAGACAAAAGGAGCATAAAAATCCATAGCAAACAAGGTCAGAAAACACATGTCCGCCTGATGGAAGGTAAAATAAAAATCGGGTCTATGTTCAAACACTTCGAAAACTGCGGTCTGCTTTCTACTTCTTCACTGGAACAAATTTGCATTTGCAATAAGTTTGAATTTGTTTTAAGAAAATAACAAAAATATTCTTGGAACTTTCTGACGGTTTTACTCAAAACTGTGTTAATTAGTGTATAATGAATAATTAGCTTTTATTTTTCTTGTTAACTATCATTACCATTAATCTACTAGTGCTATTAGAATTGTGATAATTAATATTAACGTGTTACATTATTGTTATTTTGTATGTCATAACAATTAGATCTCATTTAAGACTATATCATAACATAAACATTGGATTTACTCTAAGTGTAAACTCCATGTAATCACTCGATTTAACAACAAACTCCCTTAAACGTCCAGATCACTTGGTTGGTTTAGCTTGTCTCCCAAAGATACACTCTATATAGCATCACACCCACTCTCAATAACGACAACAATTGAGTAATAAAAAGTACCTTTTAAGTTGCCATAATTAGTAAAATCTACGCAGCTGTGTACATTCTTTTATGGCTTTATTATCCTAGCCCATAATAAACTCGACTGTCGGCATCATGCATACCGAAATTTCTAAGTACTTCCTTTATCACCAAAATACCTCAATATCGCAAGATATGAATAAAATAAGTAAAAAATACAACAAAATTACTGGTGCAGCAAAAGACGTCAAACTTCTCTCCATTTAACGACAACTCTCTATAACACCATAAAATGTACCATCCCTTCAGTGTCTTCAGTGTCGTTATATAGAGTTTACGCTGTATATAAAACTGGACAATAAATTAACTTCTTTCAAAACTAAATATTTTAAAGTAATGTTTAAGCAAAAAATATAATTTAATGAATCTTTTGTAACATAATAAACAACAAATCATTCGAGAAATTACAATTACATAGGTAAAGAAATAAACATTGTGATTCCAAGCATATGTTTTTTATTAAATCCTAACTGGTTAAAATAAAATAATCGTTAAAAAGATATGGCTAAACAAAGATTATTTCAGTTCAAACATTGTTTAAATGTCTATGCACACCAGCCTTAATATATTTTTGTATCTTAAGGGCCGATTTTTCAATCATCAGTCAAATAAATTATAACCTGAGTGGATTCAGAATCACAAGTATTTAATTGAAAACAAAATTGCCATTTACATAATTCCATTTCAATGAGTATCTTAAGAGATATCGCAGTTTTAAAATAACATTGCAGGAAAATGATCAAGTACTGCGCGCGAATTTGTGATGTGCAAGGCTGGCAGCTAGTCATTAAGATTTAAAAATATTTTCACCTTCTACTTAAACAAAACAAACATAACATATACATACATAACTTCACGCCAGGTCCCTTGCGGGGTAGGCACGAACAACAGAGCGCCATACAGGCTTATTTTTACACACCTCACTTGCTTCTTTGACATTCATAGCTCTTGTCATGCACGCTCGTCTGTTCTTAAGGCTCCTGACATCACCTTCTGCTAATACACGATCAATTTGATCATGGAAGGTGTGTCGTGGCCTTCCGCGATTTCTGCATCCATCCACTTTTGCATTGTATATCTGTTTAATCATTCTTTCATCAAACATTCTTTCCACGGTTTAAAGTAAGCATTAGCCCAAAGTAACTTTTCCACGCGGACGAAGTCACGGGCAGAAACTAGTTAGTAATAAAGTTCTTTAAAATACTAAGTATTATTAGTAGTCTTTCATAGAATTATTTATTAATTAGAATATTTAAAATCTCACCAGTTTTCATCGATTTTATAGATATAACTTAAATATTATTTACAACTTAAAATAACACTGATACTAACTTTTCTATACTTAAATCTAGACAATTTTCACATTTTGGTTACTGATTAAATCCTTTATACAACTATACTGTACACATACGCGACTGATATAAAACAAAATAATTGTAATTGTGCTACAATACAACAGATGTTTGACCTTTAAACACAAGTAACAGTTAGTTGTCTTCCTCATTCCTCAATACATAAATTTAATTACTTAAGTTATGAATAATCTCTTCAAATGTGGGTCAAACTACATACAGTATAATATGTAAGTATTGCATCAAACTATTTGGAATTACTGTATTGTTTCAAATACTTTAAATGTTGATGCATAACAACACCACTTTATGAGAATAATGTTGTATCTCAACAAATGAAACTTTACAGTGTGATAGCAATACTATGTTAGCCAATAATTTTGCAGCACTGTATGGAGTCCTAATTATTACATACATATAACCAAAATTGAATGTATCCAAAAACTTTTTGACAAACATTTGAATTTCAAGTTTAATAACCATTTCAATGATTATACTGCAGCTTGTCTACATTATAATCTTATACCCCTTAGTGAAAGAAGGCATTACCTCGACATGACCTTTTTGTATGATATCATAAATTCTATTATCGATTGTCCTGCTCTCACTTCGTCATACCCTTGTAATTCTTCCTCACTCAAACTGTTTGCTACCCCTGTTTCGAAAACTAACTACAGACAAAATTAATATCTGGTCGTTGTGTACAAATACCTACAACAAATATTTTAGTGACAGACATTTTTAATTCTTCGAAACAAATATTCAAGTCATCAGTAGTCAGTAAACTTATTAGATAGATTGAAAAGGAATGTGGTGTTTGTATTTAGACCTAATAATTTAGTTGTGTTTAGTTTTCCCATCAGAAGTTTCTCAGTATTAGATATATTGAGTAATTTATTTTAGTGTAGTGTAACCATTTTTTATATATCAATGAGTATAACGCACTATTTCTTTCTGTTCCATTTTCTAGATTATAAGTATCCAGTTTTGGTTTAGATTTATTGTTGTGTATTGTTAGGCCTTAAATTATGAATATACTGTTAGATACTTTTTAATAATAAATAAAATAATATTCCACAGACAAACACACATTAGTTGATTTATATCTTTCAATTGCATGAATGAACCAAAGTGTGTATAAACATAAACCTGAACCAATCAATGGTATTAACACTATGGCTATGTTCCATTCATTAATTCCAGGGACTCACAATAACCACGTTCATGACCGCGATTTTTCTCATTGCACTTAGTGTCCCGTGTTACAATCGTAAACCCAACGGCTATTCAACCCACCCCTTGACATGGATCGCTGTGATCGAAAATGACGACTTTTTAGTGAGGCTTTCGCCACAACCACAATGACCGCGGTCGTCTTGTGGAACGGCTAACGGAGCATTTTGGGTGTTGTGAGCTACTAATGTAACGCGTTGTATGTAATCGGGCATTTTCCCGCCAAATCGCAGCACAGTGCGGGTGTTTTTTTTTTTGAGAACAGCAGACGGGCAGATAGCACAATGGTGGAAAACAGTTACCATCACCTATGGACATTTGCAACACCAAAGACGTTACAAATGCACTGCTGCTCTCTAAAGGGAGAACTCAAGATTGTTATGGCGGCATAATGTAGATCAGGGGTGGTAGCCATCCAGACGGCAAATACCCTAGATCCTGTATGTGGGTTGTTTTATATCAGTTAATAATTTCAATATTTTGGCTGTTTATTTTTACAGCTAGATAGATTGGGTACGTCGACAATAGATAACGCCCGACCCCCCAACTATTTAGAGCCCCTTGTTTACAAGTTTCCAGCGCCTTACCTTACCACTTCGTGCAACAGACTGAGTAAATTGTCTCCCACTTTTTACTATAAAAAAACGTATGACGAGTTTACTTGTTCCTTGTTCCCGAAAAGAATGAGTTAAAT
Organism: Dendrolimus pini; assembly: GCA_949752895.1. Lineage (NCBI taxonomy): Eukaryota > Metazoa > Arthropoda > Insecta > Lepidoptera > Lasiocampidae > Dendrolimus > Dendrolimus pini. Next base: position 897,522 of record OX457127.1, on the reverse strand, counting down.
ACTGTGATGACCTTTCAATTCTGTGCTTTTCAACCAAACTGATTCAATTTGGTTGATCTGATGGAGGTTGTTTAGTGAAATTTACTATTGCATTGAACTTGGGCTCTCTGTTTTTCAGTAAGAAGTAGGATTAGAATACACAACTTCAGAAGCTAATAAATCAAATTTGCGGGTGGTATAGATCTATATCTAGTGCCCTATGGCACTTGTATTTTAAGTAATGGGAGAGGCGGAGGGGGGTGAAGGAGGAGGGTAGGAAAGAATACTTACCCCTTTTGCAACCCCTATGTCAAGACATATTATTGTTTTTGTAATTGTAACCTCATAAGTATCACTATTATAATTAATTAATTATAAGTATTATTAATGAATATATTATGGTGACCAAGCTGTTCTGGTACAAGTCAAAACTAGTGACTAGAATGGTAAGTTCGGTTAGGTTAGTGTTTAAATAGAAGCACACAATCTGAGTGAGCGAAGCTAGCATACTGTGTGAGCGGCCGGTGAGTGCCAGAACAGATTTGTCACCATTTATTCATTAATAACTATTTAAATGATGGTTACAAGTTCCTTGTAACACTTACTGACCACTGCCCAAAAATATTAATATCCTAAGAAGTATACATTTTCTTGACATAGGGGTTGCAGAAGGAGTCTGTATGCCTCCCTACCCTTCCCCTCCACCAGCCTACAGACCCATTACTTAAAATAAAGGTGCCCTAATATCTATACCACACCCTAATAAAATTTCAGTTAATGCTGATTTCACACTGTGACAGTTCATTTAGTTTTTAATACTTCACAATAAGAGAAACATGTTTAACTAAAATGGAGGAAATAATATTGGAGAGTACTCAAATCTACCATTAAAACATTTATAATATAGTTACAGAGAGCAAAACTTATTCAATTTAGTTAATATGTTAAGGCTGGTGTGCATAAACATTTAACCTGCAGATAAAATAAAAAAATTAAAACTACATATCTGAGCAATTATTTTCCCCTAAAATGTTTATGCACACCAGCCTTAATTGTGTATTCCCACTTAGATCCTACAGCCTCTAACATGAAAACTAAGCTTGAGACATCATCTACAGTAAAGGTAGGGAAAAATTGGAATTCATTTTAATGAAATTTTACAGAAATCTTCCTTATAGCCTACTTGGATGGAAAGTATCCATCCCACAGAAACCTTCTGTGACTCATATATTTGATAAACAAAAGGCAAAATATGTACAATAAATCACAGCCCTGATTTATATTGTTATAAGTGTTATCATAACACAGCTGTTATCATTTTTGTAGGAAGCCTACTATTATAACAATGGTATTATTAGGGTATTTAAAAAAGGTAACTAACATTAAGGTTTTGAACTCTTTTAAATTATATTCCATAATTTCAGAAGCCCAAAATGTTCTATATAGAAAAAATAAATAAATAACACAGAATTTATTACTGTCGAGTTACAATACTTATGACTGATTTTTTTAAGGTATATTGAAGTGAAATATAAGTTTTTATAGCCACAATAAGAATAGTAGTTGGAATTTTATATATCAATATGTTCATTCATTCATGAATAAATTTTCGAAGATAAACATTCCTATATATTCATGTTACATTGTTATTGGTACAACAGAAATATATTTCACTCTAGATTCATAATTGCGATAATTTTGCGCTTTCCAATGAACACATTAGAAAATGTAAAGACTTTCTAACAAGTACACAAAAATCAGACAGAAACCAAAGATGTGATAGGTATTGGTGCCAAATTGATATTTTATGATAGTAAATTATTGAGTTCAGTCACCTCTTATGGCCGCGTCCGTTTCCCAGCTGCAGCCGCAGCGGGGGCGAAGCCCAGCCCCACACGGAGTCAATCTGCAACGAACGAAGCGCACCTTCCAGCAAATATGCACAACACTTCACAAAACCTACTATTTCCCAATAAAACATAATTTATGCAATGTCAATAGACTGCCCTCGCCCGTACTCACCTTTGACGATTATTACGACTCCACCAAAAAATAATGCCTCAAAGAAGCGGAAGACGTTACAAAAAGGTCTCGAAAAATGCAATACCGTCAATAAAACATCAATTTATCTAATTTTACTAATTTTATATTTACGAAAGTAGAAAAGGCATCATACTTTTGTACACCAGTCAATTTTTTTGTAAGTTCGATCGGAATTCTATTTAAAACCGACACTTGACTTTATTACACATATTTATACCGAAATTAAATTTTTTTTTGTAATTCATATTCATTTGAATTACAAATTTATTTTATTTTAAGTTGTATGACATCGATACAGAGTGTTTTTACACAAACAAAACCCAAAAGTTGAAATTTTAGGACAATTGAGAAAGAAATTGTATAGGTTTTCGATTGCAACCTTCAACCTACTGAAATACTGAAAATACTGTCAAAAATTGTATTGCACGTGCAAAAAATAACTCAAAGAGTTGCCCATTCCACTAGATTTTATCTCTAAAGTCCATTTCATGAAAGAAGTCCCGCGGACAATTGTGGAACTAAATTTGACAGATGGGGAGATCGGCCATGTTGTCGTTTGTCGATGTTATCAAGGTGCGTTTGTTGTGGTAGATATTTTGTGAGTTTATTATTTGATTAGTGCGTTATAAGGTTTAGTTACGATGCCAAAAGTTGTAAAAAGTGCAGTTTGAGCAATGATATTAAAGGTTAAGGAGTTTTGTGAAGCGGAACACAAGAATCACGGTGTTTTAAAATCAATAAACAATGTTCGCTAGAGAATCGCCGCCATGACAGGTAAATTTTGGGGCTGCCATATACAGATTTTTCCCGCCGATTGATTTCTTACAGATTGGAGTTAAGTTTTTTAATGCATGGTTTTTATTAAGGAACATTTTAAAAGGAATTAACACAACACAACGAAAAAAATGTAAAGTTATATTCAACATTAATGTTATTAAATACGAAAACAATAATTCAAACTTGTTCATTTTATTGCAGGTGTGTCAGAGAAAACTGTAACGAGACTTACCAAAAGAAGGCGCAACAGCGGCGAGTACTTCTAAAGTTATCGCCACTCCAGGGAAGAGTCGCCCGCATGTCATAAAGTTCGACTTGGATGGGTTTGATTTGTGCGCTATACAGCAAAAAATTCACAGTTTTTATGTTGTGAGGAAAGAATTACCAACATTGCCTAAATTACGTGAAGCTTTGAGAGAAGACATAAATCAAGGAAGCATCACAACATTGCACCGTATAATGCAAAGTATCGGTTTCAAGTATTATTACTATTAAAATCTCACAATCATGAATTGCTAAAATTGCCGCCATACCACTGCGATCTCAATCCGATCGAAAAAATGTGGAGCTTTGTAAAGAGACGGGTAGCGGATAAAAACGTGAGCCAAGATCCAAAAGAAATTGTACGCCTAACAGAAGAGGCTTTTGAGACTGTTACAGCGGAAGATTGGGCTGCTCAATGTAATTACAGTATACAGTATTTGGAGGAAGAATATTTAAAAAAATGGTCTTATGGACGAAGAAATGGATCGATTTTTATATCCACGGCTAGTGATAGTGAAACGGAATCTGATTCTGTTTCTATTCACTCTTCTGACAGTGATCATAGGACGACCGATCATAATTATTCAATAAAACTTTTAATTGTTATTTTATTTTTCTGATTTAAAGTTGGTCGAACATCTCCTTATTATATTTTAGAAATTACAGGAAGATTTATTTTTCACTAAACTGACCTTAGCAGTATCGACATCAAATAGGTACCTATGTTAAGAATACATTGAGTTAAAAACAATTTTTTTTAACTTAAATATTCGAGTCGTAGTAGTTAATAAAATGACAAGTAAATGAACGATAAATTATTCCCTGAATACCCCGTATTTAACCCTGGCAACATTATGTCGCGCGACTACAGCGCTGCGTCTGCGGGACTTCTTTCGTGAAATCATTGTTGCCAGATGGGGGGATTCCCTGCAAATTCGGGGATTTTTTTGACGTCTGAGGGGAGATTTGGGGGTAAAGATTCTTTGGGGGGACTTTCGGGGGAAATATTTTGTTTTGAGACATTTTGGAGAGATATTTTAAGTATCAATAATTCATCTACAAACACAATTCTCATTACTACAATAATTATATCTAAGTCACAAGACGGTATTATTACTTTATCTTAGAATTATACTCTACTAGTGAATCATACTTCAATTCAATAGTTCATTTTAATAATACAATTCATTCGTTCGTTCATTTAAGTTATTTATTTATTATGCCGTCTCTACTCGTATGCGTCGTATCCCATAGGCTACTTTCCGTTAGAGACTGACAATGATCACGTTCACAACTGCGGTTTTTCCCGTTTCACTTATTTGCTGGCGTCACAATCGAAAACTCAAGTGGAATGGTTATTTAACGCACCTATTGACACGGGTCGTTGTGAGCGCCCCGTGAGGGAAAATGATGACGTCATTAGTGACGTTTTCGCTACGACGGTGGTTTTGCTTTTTTCTTTCTCCTTTAAAATAAGTAAAAACTATTTTGGGGTTTTTTTCTCAAGAAGCTTATTTTTGGGGATTTTTGAACAAAGTTTGGGGGTTAATTGTCATGGTCATCTGGCAACGCTGCGTGAAATGGACTTTAGTGCTAAATAATCGGTAGATATTGTATGTTATGTGTATGTTATAAAATTATATAATAAATAATACTGACTGAAAAATTTTGTTTGTCTGTTTGTCCTTCTTTAATTCAAGACTGATTTGTCTGATCTTTTTAAATACCTATAAAAGTTTGTTTTTTACGCTTTCATGCCTAAATTAGTAACTATTCAACCGATTATCATAATATTTTATAATATACTTTCTCAGGAGTAGAGAAAAGGACAGTCAAAAGTAAAGAAAAGAGTATTGTTCTCGAGGAGTGCTTTGCTATAGAAATACAACCGTTATGAGTAATGACATAGCATCCAACACGCAGTGACTTTGCGTGTAATGTGGGTGGGGCACGAAACGAAACATAATTAAATAAAACGCACCATAGCTGCTTGATGCGGAGGCGAGGCAGGCAATACTGTGAGCTGTTAAAGGTAAATGTGTTCTGTGATCATGAACGACGAAGTCGCGGGCAGCCGCTAGTTTAAGTATAATAATTAAAAATACAATAATACACAAACGCAACCTTATCATGATAAAGAAGATTACCCTTTCAAACTCAGATTATTTTAATACTGTAATAATTGAAAGGACTTAAGTAATTTTTATTATCAATGGCTGAGTGACACAAACAAAGTAAAAATGACGTTGACGTGTAGAGATTTACATTATTTACAATTTACTATGCTAAGTGGCGTAAAGGTTATTTTAATTGTTGGTAAATAAATACAATATTTAAATCCCCTTTCCAAAACTATAACAATGTCTTTAAGCTTACTCTTAGAGAAATTCGATGTGTCTACGGAGGAAGGACTAGAAAAAGCTCTTAACGAAATTGAAAAAGAAGAGGTAAGATAGTCTCAATTTGAGGTGGCGAACAGGCGAAGCCACGTACTTTTTATTACTTAACGATTTTTTAATTATTACCGATACAAAATTGAATTATTAATGCCGCTATATTATTTATGGTGTTATTATTGATCCCTGATTTGTATTTAAAGCTTAGCAGTAGTACACATATAGATGTGTTAACTAATTTGTTGTTTACTGGAAGTACTTTTACCATTATAAACTTTTCTTATTTCTTATAAAACACAAAGAGAGCTCATAATCTTCTATTTTTGCTCAATTAAAATCAAACCGTAGATATAAGTAAAAGTTGTATATCATAATTTAATACTTTAAAGACAAGCACTGATAAAATTGGTGATTGGAGTAATAGTTGTCAACATTGAGCGCAGCATCCATCAAGAAAGCTGGATAGCTCGGGGCGAAGTCCTATTACATTGTACATATTATACAACTACTATTACTATTACAACACTACTACTACTAACAACAAAAACAATTAGCTAAAAGAGCTCTGTGTCAGAGTTGTTTGAGAGCATTTGCCACACCTAAGCTACCTACCACTACTTTCCCTTTCTTTCTACATGTGTAGCCCAGTGATGAGTCTACTAAACAAAGAGGTCCCCAATAGTGACAGTGGGGAAAGCCATAATATTACCAGTATTTTTTTCTGGTCTTTTCTGATGCACACTGCCGAAGAGCGGAATAATCCCAAAGTCTATTTTTCCTGCCAAATACAATCTTGAAGTCTTCAAGTCATCAGTGAATAGGTATCTTCTAGGTAAGTTTGCTCCATCCTAGACTGTGTCATCACTCAACATCAGATGAGACAATGGTCAAACACAAACCATATCTATAAAATAAAAAAATCCATAAAATAAAAAAAAGTAATTTGATGGCTGGGTGTCTCTAAACTTACCAAAATTCAGTAAAATAACTTCACATCCAAGGCATGGAGAGGATGAAAGTACACAATATATTCACATCCCTCTGCCTTACCAGTCTTAAAATACTGCGATGCAGTATAGAGTTTGCTCTATTTTTAAATTTTAGTCCGAGGTAGATGAAGCATTGGCAGGTGTACTTTCTCGCGCTTGTACTTTGGAGGGGCGACTTCGCACAGCCAGCCAGGCGTACAACAAGTTGGGTGAAGTGAAAGCAGATGCACAGGTAGCTGCTGATATGGTTGATAAGACTGCGGAATTGGCTAGAGATGTCAGTGCAAAAGTCAGACAGCTAGATCTGGCTAGAGTGAGTTATACATTTTTTTAAATATTAAATTATACTGTTTCCAAGTATTTATTTTACTTCTGCCATTTGCATGTCTATCTAGTTACATATCTCTTGACAGTCAAGCCCACATGAAATAAATGACATAATTGTCGGACTTAATTGTTGTGGGTAACATGATAGTGTGATGTTCTGTCCACAGGATGACAGAAGATCTTTGGAATTGAATACCGATTAAAGTCTTTTTTCTTTAAATTTTCTTTTACATGTCACTTTACTCTATGTGTCATTGGCAAAATCAATGCCTACGCATTGGCGCCACTTGGAAAAAATATAATAGTGATGTTCTGTGAGTTATGTAATGCACAGACTATTAAACTATTGACACTATAAAATAAAATATGTACTACTTTATTACATTTTTTAAATGTATCACAAAAATGGCTTATTTAATATATGTTAAATATATAATTGAAATGTGGGTATATTTATTACGTGATATAGTATTTTTAGTAGAAATATATAGATAACTAAATGAAACTAAAAATAAACTACTTATAATATGTACTACCAGACCACTGTTAGTCAGAAATGTGCCCAAAAGTCTGACCACATTGTTTTGCTGAATGGCAACACTAGCATTAAATTTGTTCAAATTTATTTATAAATGGGGTCTATTTATATAATAAATCTTGTCAGTAATACATTACTAATTGATCTTATCAACCAGTCAAAATTCAAATATATTCTTGGAAAGGGTATAGTAAAAATATTGATATCCTTTGTTTTTAACCGACTTCGGAAAAAGGAGGAGGTTCTCAATTCGTCGGGATCTTTTTTTTTTGCTTTTTTTTTATGTATGTTCGCCGATTACTCCGTCATTTATGATCCGATTTACGTGATTCTTTTTTTGTTCGACGCGGAATAGCTTCCAATTGGTCCCCTAAAAATTTTACATAGTTTGGCCCAGTAGTTTTCATTTTATGGACATTTTTCATGGAAATAATTTTCACTCCGTTCCATATGTTCGCCGATTACTCTGAGATTTATGATTCGATTTACGTGATTCTTTTTTTGTTCGACGCGGAATAGCTGCCATGGGGTCCCCTAAAAATTTGACATAGTTCGGCCCAGTAGTTTTCATTTTACGAACATTTTTTTGTTCCCGGTTCTTGGGACCTATATTTTTTAAGAAGCGCGGCACCATTCGTAGGTCCACCCATACATAGCTAGACACTAAAAAGTAACAATTAAAATTTAAATACTTCGTTTATATTTTGAAAATTACTAAGCACCGACTTCAAGATGTTTTAGATAATATATATTAATAATAATAGCTTTAGAAATAAGTTATTTTATACATTTTAGTTTTTGAAGTCGGTTTTTTTAAACGAAGTTTTTAAATTTTATTATATCTAAAATATATGTATATTCTTTATCAAGTCCAGAGTGGCAGAGTGTCAACGGAGAGTACATGACTTAATAGATCTGCAGTTATGCAGTGCTGGAGTTGAAGCAGCAATTAAGGCGCATGACTATGAGACAGGTTAGTGACATAGGAAGACAAAAATTTGCTTTGCTGCTTTTTACATTTTTTCTTGACTTGAGCTAAAAGTGACGATTTTCCAAATTTCATCATAAAACGATAATACTAGGAATGTCAGCAGCCCAGTAGAAATTTTGCTCTGACAATGCTGTACACAGATTTCTTTATTACTGTTACGAGCTACAGGACTTGAATTAAAATGTCGTTGGAAATACAATAGAATTTATTAGAACTATACAAACACGTATAACACAGGTACAAATATAACTGGACACAATAAAACGCGCAAAGTCCGTCACTATATCGTTTATCGAATGTACACGTGTTGCTTTGATCGTGGTCCTCGCTAGACTGCTTCTCCCCTCTATTTGGGCATTCCTGTTAACCTGTACAAATACAATATGCCTCGACGCAAAACAATAATTTCTAAGAATTAATTCGACACACCTGTCTAATGACCGCCATAAAAGATTACAATACACAATATACGGATTTTTTAAATTACAAATTTTAAACACAAAGTAAACAAGAGAAGTCCGAATGCTGGAAGGTAATAAACTGTTCTTTATGGCGGGCAGGCGTGCACTTGCTTTTGTCGGCATGTAACATTACTTTAATCAAAAATCTAGAAGATCATTTTCATCCATTACAATTAGATTTTCGCAATGAATTACACTATTTGATGATGTTCAAATGTCTCATGAACAATTTTCCAACTGTCAGATAATAGTTATAAATTATAACCAGACTGAATATAAATGTCAAAAAGTTTGAGGTATTTTGCTCACGCAACTGTAATATTTAATTTATACATGTTGTATTTTATTCGATGAATAACTTTTGTCTGACTGATTGAACAATCAGCCGTTAAATAACTTAGACCACATCTAAAATGATAACTAAAATAGGAAACAAATGCTCTAGTTTCAATTTATGTATGAACTTCAAAATATTTTCAACTCTATCTTTATAAGCATAGAGTATAAGATAACACTTTGTTGCTCACCAAATATACAATGACGGAAATGCATGATTACAATATTGGCATGGTAGTGACAATAGGCGGCCTTATCGCTTACAGCAATCTTTTCCAGGCAACCTAATGTAAGGAATAATTTAAACTAATCTGGCGGTGTAGATGGTGCAGATTATTAGATATATCATAAACAAACATACACATATTAAGGGCCGCTTGCATAACTTTCCTTATATTTATTTAAGAAACACTAAACGTATTTAATACCCTTAAATACGATTAGCGTCTTGCACAAAGCAAAATTTGCCGCTAAGTATGTTTAAAGAACTGTCAATTCGTTTTGTGTAAAACGTATTAAGGCAGATTAATATGATTAACTAATTTTATTTAAAGGCGATTGTTATGCAAGCGGCCCTTGAATTACTTTATAAATTAAATACATAAAAACATATTTAGAAGATATCGAGGGCTCATAACAAGTGGGCGTACAGAACAAAGTGCAGTTTTACACAAGGGACAAAATTGCGAATAAAATGATTGTATAAGGGCGACATTTGGAATGCTCTTCTATTTAGGTACACTTGCATACTGGTAAGACTTACTAAATTGTAACATGCATAGATTTTAGTAAGCAACTATTTCTTTTGCGTATACGCACATTTGTTATGAAGCCATATATATTAATTGTGTTTAAATGATTAAATATCGCTTTTTAGCGTCGCTTTTATTTCGTTTGAGTCGAATTTCAAATCACAATGAGTGTAAAGAAGTTTCTGTTCGGAAACGTGTACGGTAGGTGCCGCTCACGTATCCCGGTTCCTTAGCATGGATCCCGGATCGGTCGCGGCGGCGAGGGCTCGCGGCGCTGCGGACCCGCGCGACGCCATGACCACAGCGGCAAACACATTGCGAGAACATTTAGTCCTCAAGTGGGTATTCCTCTCATGTTACTATTTGGTAAGCTGTATATTGACAAATAATAGTTTTCTGATTACTTTAAATTCAAATTCAAAAGTTTTTATTCAAAATAAGTTCCACTGGAGAACACTTTTTGAAGGTCATACATATAGGTTAAAATTTAATTTTACTTCCTAGTCTATGTACACCGCTTCGCAATGTGTTATTGCTGTTAAGGAGAAGAAGCGGCAAGAAACTCCCCAGCAACACGTCTAGCTAAAAAAAAAAAAAAAAAACTAACGTTGTAACAGCGAGAGGTAGAATCACTGTCTGATTGCTGATGTGAACTGATTTATTTTGGAAACGGTAACCTTAAGTACAAATGTTAACAAGTCGTACAGCTAGTACATATAGCACAATGTGTGAGCGGGACGGATGATGTGCGAGCGAGATAGAGCGACTATTAATATGTGACCTCTCCCGCGTTGCGCTACCCAGTAATGTAACAAACCAGAACTCTTAGTCCAGAAGACTAGACCTAATTACATGCGACCGAGATCTGACTCATGTGAATACATTATACCTAAATATAATAATGTGTGTAACAAGGCGCGAGGAATATACGATAACAAACATTATAAATGATCTCGCAGAGGACCTGCAATCCAAGTACAAAAATAACCAAAAATTAATCAAGTATAATCTGAAAAGATTCTATACTGATTGCCAAAGTGGATCATCATGCGCACATATGCAGCCCTGGGACTAAAATGAGAACCATGTACTAGAATGATGATAACCATTACTCGTCTCTGCTCCTATTTATTAATATAACAATATTGTGTACACGACTCCCTGCGGCATGAATACACCCATGAGGTTTCTGTGCCACAGTTCAAATGTGTTTTCTTAAGTATATGAATAAAAGCGTATAGAATAATAAATTTAAAAAAAACGTAGTTCCTTCTTCACTGCGATGACTAGACGTGTGTAGCTCCTATAACGTAATAATAATGAAGTAAAGATAAGTGGGGAGTTTGTTGCACCGCTTCTTCTCCTTTAACAGTAATTAAAATTGCTTTGGAAGCGGTAGTAGATCATGATTTTCAATAAGTAATCTGTAAGATTCTTTTCCCGATAATAATAAATACATTCATCTTCATTTAGATTACTTCATCTGAAATAGAAGTGTTCAACAAAATACTAAAAATAAAGTAATAATAATAATCGGCAGACAAACACACACATTGTATATCCCCAAATTAAGCAAGTTACGCTTGTGTTATTGGTAACATACAACGGACCACTTTGGGGCCGATCCCAGACACCCAGACCATGGTAAATAACGGAAAAATACGTTTCCGAAATTCACTATACCGGGAATCGAACCCGGAACCTCTGGGTTGCAGTGAGGTAGGCCGTCAAAGGCTTAGCCCGCTCAACCACAGAGGCCGTCATATGTGTCGTAATATGTTTGTTTCGTTGTTTTAATATTATACAACATTTGGTTGTGTTAGTTTAAGAGTGTGTTTAAGTTCGTACGGATTCAAAGTTTTTCGGACGCCAGCATTTGCATCATACTGTTGAAAAATTTTTCAACTTTCCCTCCATATAAGACGTCACTCTTTGCTACGAATTCAAATGTCCATAGACTAGTGAATGGAATGTTTATTATGGATACTTTTTTCTTTTTTAAATGTACACACTGGCTCGAACGTACTGGCGTAATGGAGTTGGGCTTGTTTTGTTTTGTTAGTTTTGTTTTAATCATGCGTCAACCGTAATATTGAATGTATTTCCGATAGGTTTGAGGAGGCAGCACGCAAAGAGGACGAGGCCAGTGTCGAGGGGCTTTTCAAATTATTCCCGCAAATAGGCCGCGCGGAGGAAGGAGTCGATTTGTTGGCTAAATATCTGGCTAAACAAGTAAGACTTTTGTTGTTATTGTTTTTAATGCATAATGCAAAATCGGGGGCGAAGACAACGCTTTACCAGCCTTTAGGACTAGCTCAATCAGACTTCTTAGACTGCTTCACGCTAATATTTTGTGTTTGCGTTGTGTGACACCGATTGCGGTGGTCCTAGCCTTAACAAAATAATTATTCTATCATAACTCTACACCGTATCATCACAAATATGATAAATATATTGAGACTGTATAATAAATTAGACTGATTGATCAACAATTTAAATTATTTTCTTTTAAACTGTTTTTTAATTAATTCCTTATTGAATTTTGAATTGCATTGTATACTCTTAGGGGGCATCCATGAATTACGTCATACTTTAAGGGGAGGTGGTCGACGAATTGTGACAAGGGGTGGGAGGGGTCCTAAATTTCGTGACGTCACGTCATTTCAAAATTTAATATATCGTCCGTGAACTTTTGAGATGTTCTAACTACTACAAACAAAATTTTACAGGAGGGACATAAAACCAAATTATTCCGACCTTTGCCAAAAGATGGCATCTAAATGAAGTTTTGCCCAAAAATGCTAGTTAGGAGGTATCAGAAATTCACGGACGATATTTAATCTTTAAAACATGAAATTTGACCTATTGACAAAAATCTCCAAAATATTTCCATGTTTATCTTTATGAGTAGTGTTTAAATAGTTAAAATATAATTTTAAATGGAAATAAAACTAATTATGAGACTGCTATTTTAATTGAATAATTTCTTCATGTAAACTTGCAAAGGAGTCTCACGAATGTGATCAGTGAGTGACAAGGATGGGGGGGGGGGTCAAAAATCATGATGGACGGATAGAGTGAAATGCTGATGAGGATGAGGATATGATTGTGGTAGGCCGAGGCGAGGATACGGCGGGCGTGCGTGGTGGCGGAGCCGCACTCCGAGGCGGCCGTGTTCGCCGACGCCCTCACCAGGGTGGTGGAGGCGGGCGGGGCGGCCGTCGAGAGGGCGCGGCTGCCCGCCGCCCCCGTGGCCCCCGGCCTGCTGCACAGGGCCATCAGGGCCATACAGCCGGCAGTGAGTTTATTGTTTTTGTTTAAATAGAAGCAGTTCAAAGTGTCTTTGTTTTTTGACAGGAACGGAAGAGGCGACAAAAACGACCTAGCCAAGTGGTAGGGTATTTGCCCGACTGGATGGCTACCACTCCTGGTCTAGTCAAGAGTATGCCACCATGTTGTGTAATGTTTCGACATTAGTTAAGCAGCGCATTTGTATCACCTTTGGTGTTGCAAATATCCAAAGTCGATGGTGACCGCTTTCCATGAGGTGCGCCGTCTGTCTGTCTGCTGAACTCATGCAATAAAAAAGTCGGTTTTGTTTTTGTTATAAAAATATATTTTACTTTTTAGTTGCGCAAATATTTGAATAGTTTTACAAATAATATATTAAGCGCCTGTAGAAATTGTGCTACTGGCATGCGTATACAAGTTTGCTATCTCACTCTTCAATGTATATGCTCGTCAAGAAGGATTGTTCTCGATTTCCCTGCGATCCTCTCATCAGATCCCGACTTGGTGAACGTGTGATCACCTCGGGAGTGTACTTACTCTTTCGAACAAGAAAAAAAATATGAAAATCGCTACACAATTGACAGAGTAATCGCGTAACACACATCTTATCTTATATATTCATATAAAACAAGAAGAGTTTGTTTGCTTGAATGCGCTAATCTCGGGAACTACTGGTCTGATTTGAAAAATTCTTTCAGTGTTAGATAGCCCATTTATCGAGATAGGCTGTAGGCTATATATTATCACACTAAGACCAACAGGAGCGGAACGATTCAATTTATTTAATGCGAAAATGGGTATACAAAAGGTGTTAAATTTTACATAGTACAACTCTCCAAATTCCGCCTTTCGGCATGCATATATAAGTATCCTGCTTACAAATTTTCTTATAATATATTTATTTAATTATTTACCTAATAAAAATGTCAACCAATAAATTATAAAAATTGTGTATTAAATTATAATGGTGTCAATTAAGATTCATACAATTTATATTATAGTTTTGTCATTTAAATATTCATTGATACTGTAATATGCCTTATTGGTTAACATCTTTTTTATACGTTTTCTAAAAATGGCGTTTGATTGTATTAATTTAAATTCTTCTGGAAGGTGATTATACAGTTTTGGTGCCATACAAAATATACTTTTATTCAAAAACGCGGTTTTGTTGGGAGGGCAGTATAATTTATTCCTATGACACTTCCTACGACAATGAAGAATGTATCAAAATCGGTTTTTTTTTACTATTCCTCACGGACGAAGTCACGGGCAGAAGCTAGTACAAAAATATACAGAAGGATTGAGAACCTCCTTCTTTTGTCGTCGGTTGAGAAGTGTAAATGTGTAGGTATGCCTGGGCGCCGGGTGCGTGTTCAAGGACATGGTGATCTCCCGCCGGCTAGAGCTGGATCCGCGGCGCTCGTCGCGATCGCCGCTCAGCGCGGAGCCGATCCTGGCGGAGCTCGCGCTCGCGCACTCCAGGGTCCGGCTCTACTTCGGATTCCTCAGGAGGAAGGCCGAGGTGAGACCATCATTAGGGAGGACCAAACATGAGGTTTTGAATTCTGATAGTAGCTGCCGCCGAAAACAATTTGGTCTCAACTAGCTGCGCCCGCGTGGTCATGGAAAATCCTTATATTTTGGATAATTCACACTATATCTTTATAAATTATAGCCTATGTCTCATTCTGATGTGTAAGCTATATTATTGTAAAGTTTCATCAAAATCCATTCTGTAGTTTTTGCGTGAGAGTAACAAACTTAAATCCATTCATACAAACTTTCGCGTTTATAGTATTTATAGGATCATATTAATACGTGGCGAGCAAATCTATATAATATTATAAAATTATAAAAATGACGTGTCTGTTCTCGCTGAATGCACAAACCGTGCATGAATGCACAAGCCATTATTGAACAAACAAGAAGAAGACGTGTCTGTACATTGAACTATAAAAGAAATAACTGGAATACACTGTATAATATAAACGATGCATGTTTTTTAGATGTCTTGTCTGTTTGTTCGGGATTCACGTAAAGACTACTGGGCCGATTCGATGCGGTTTTCGCTGATCGACATTAAATTGTTAGACTTAAGATCTGCGCTACTTTTCATCTTGTGAATCCCGCTGGAATATTCCTAAGAATGATACAAGATGGCCAGTTAAAATAATCGAATTCCAATATGGTTTTTTTTTTCACTAATCTATAGCAAATGTTATGTAATAAGTTGTGTGATATCTTTTATTCCGGGAATCCAGCGGGATTTTTCTCCGAAAAATTGTTTTATCCCGACACAGTTTTCACTAAAACTGTAGCTTAAATTCTTTTCTAATGCTGCGGTACTTCGTGTCGCGGGAGTCCCGCGGTAATTTCAAGCCAAGCTTGGATGATGGCATATCCTAGTTATTATGTAATATTACTGTCAGTGTCAAACATCTACTAGTCTATGGTCAAAGAGTTATACATATCATCAAATGAGTATGTTGCGGACAGAGGCACACCCCTGACCCGCCCGCCGGAGCACACCCAGTCTCCTCGCCCGCATACCCACGACGCCCATAGCTCGCGCAATTAGCAGCTAGGTGTCGGACGGGACGCGGGATATAGGAGCGGCCTTGGAGGCAAAATTATACACATTCTCATGGACGACTTACCATTGTCTCTCTCGACTCTCTTGCACAATTTTTAATTACGTACTTCTTTAATGTATATTTCTAATTTTACACGTTGGCTGCCGTGGGGGTCACCGGTGACCCACACCACGAAAAATGCATAAAACATGTTAGTACAACTTAATTTATCCATTGTATATAAAATTTCAACATAATATGCATCGCATAATAAAAAATACATGTTGGCGCCTCGGGCAAGTCACGTAAAATTTGGGCGGCAGCCAACGTGTTAATAATAATAATCATACAGTCCATTATATCGAGTTGTCGAATCGAATAAAATAGAGTTTCTGTCTAGTATTATTCTTCCGTAATGGTGGGATGAATTAATTGTAGATCTATGTAATGATACGCAGGCCGACGCGTCAACACTGCCCGAGGCGGCAAAGAAGGCCTCCATCGAAGCCGTGGAGAAGATAATAACAGAATGCGAGTTGATGCGAACCGGACAGGACATCCTCGCGCATTATCTTGCACTCGAGAGGTCAGTACACACCTAACTACCTAGGTTAGGTACCTAGGTTTAATTTTATTGCAGCAGCGAAATCTTCCCTCAGCTTTTTACCACCAGTGTTTCCAGAATATAAAATTGAAATGACTATATTTTAATTAAAAATACCGTGTTTTCCTATTATAAATCACATTTTCAGACGCTTCTATTTAATCACTGTCACTTTCGTTTACTCCTGGCGCAATATTGTAAATACAGTGTAAACTCTATATAACGACACCGAAGGGACGTCAAATGGAGAGACGTCTGTGATTTTTGTCTGACGTCTTTTGCTGCACCAGTAATTTTGTTGTATTCTTTTACTTATTTTATTCATATCTTGCGGCATCTTGGTGATAAAGGAAGTGCTTATAAATTACGGTAAATCGGATTTTTTAGAAGTTTCGGTATGCATGATGCCGTCAGCCGAGTTTATTACGGACTGGGATAATAAAGAGATAAAAGAACGTACACAGCTGCGCAGTTTTTACTAATTTTGACAACTTAAAAGGTAGTTTATATTACTTTATTGTTGTCGTTATTGAGAGGGGATTTAATGTAATATAGCGTGTATCAATGTATATAAGACAAGCTTTTTTTTTTTTTTTTATACAGGGGAAATCCGTTGGAGGACCGTAGGCCGCGCGAGGGGGAAAGGTCGCGGCCCGTGTGTGGGATTCGCCAGGTCGGGGTGGCACTAGCGCCCCACGAGACTGTGAAGAGCTATTGCCACGCCACAGTTAGGGATACCCACTAAAACCCCTGTCCGATCCCGAGCGTCCTTTGTCCGGGCTGTGGGCTCGCTCGCGCATTCACCACCAGCCCGGACGGACGGCGGCCGGCCCCTTTGCGGGCTGGCCTCACCATTTTGTGGCCGGAGATCTGGGTCTCTCCGGCTCCTCTTCCTCACTGAAGGTGAGAGGGGGCGCGCGGATCGGCGCACGTCCCTCCTCTCCGGCCTTAATGTGCGGGCGGATCCGGTTTCCCCGCCGGTCGCCCGCACGGCCGTAGCCTACGGCGGCTGGAGGTCGTCGTGAACGACCCTCCGACGCCGCCGCCGGCTCTGGCGGGAGGGGAGCGTGGTGGTCTGCTCCCTCTCCCTCTCCGCCGCCTCCTTTGCGGACATGACGGTCTCGCAGAAGGAGGCGGCTGCGTCCCACGCGTCGGCGCTCCCGACCATGGCCCTTACCACGGCCGGGAGGGACAAATCCGCCCCGATGGCCGCGACGAGATCTCGGCGCTGCTCGTCCCAGGCTGGACACACCTGGAGGGTGTGCAGCGCCGTGTCTTCGTCGCCGCCGACGCAGTGGTGGCACCCTGACGACTGTTCGCGCCGTATTTGACACAGGTACCTCCCGAAGCATCCGTGCCCCGAGAGGACCTGCGTCAGGCGGAACGTTAGGGTGCCGTGACGCCTCTGCAGCCATTCTGGCATTATCGGCCTCAC
This sequence comes from Dendrolimus pini, assembly GCA_949752895.1. Lineage (NCBI taxonomy): Eukaryota > Metazoa > Arthropoda > Insecta > Lepidoptera > Lasiocampidae > Dendrolimus > Dendrolimus pini. The sequence goes on along the minus strand of OX457127.1, from coordinate 879,763 downwards.
CGCTTGGATGATGGCGAGGCCGGCGCTGGGGTTTTGTAGGCGATCCGCCCACTCTGCCACCTGGACCTGGCGCAACTCGTCCCTGCGCCCCTCGATCTCACGGGGCGCAGGTCGGCCCATACTGGCCTCCTTCTCCTTGCGCCACACGTACAAGGAGGCCAGTATTCTGGCCTCGAGGTCCCACGGCAGAGTGCCGGCTAGTAGGGAGGCCGCTTCGAAGGATATCGTGCGATACCCACGGACGGCCCTGACGGCCAGCATACGCTGTGTCTGTCGCAGCGTTGCGACGTTGCGAGCCGCCAGGGCGCCCGCCCACACCGGGGCCCCGTACAGGGCCATAGAACGCACGACTCCCTCGAAGAGTTTTCGGCACGTCACATTTGGACCCCCGACGTTAGGTAGCAGACGCGATAGTGCGCCCGCCGCCCTCTTGAGTCTGGGGGCCATCTGCTGAAAGTGTGCCGAAAAGTCCCATCGGCTGTCCAGAACCAATCCCAGGTACTTCATACTGGGCTGGACGCCGATGCGGACGCCTCCCACTGTGATGCCGGATCCCGCCGGTGGCTTTCTCCGAGGCCCGTGAAAGACCACGGCCTCGGATTTGTGTAGGGCCACCTCGAGACCCAGCCGCCGGATACGATGGACCACCTGAGCAACCCCAGCTGTCGCCAGAATGGCTGCCTCGGGATACGTCCTCCCCCGCGCGACGACCAGCGTGTCGTCGGCGTAGCACGTAATGCTCACGCCGCGGAGGAGGACGCCCCGCAATGCCCAGTCGTAGCCGATGTTCCACAGGGTCGGTCCCAGTACCGATCCCTGTGGAACACCGCACGACATCTCTTGGCGTCCCCAGCCGTTTTGGCCCGGGAAGATGACGGCCCGGTCGCTGAGATACGCCCCGACTATGCGGCGGAGGTAGGTCGGCACCCCGTGATATCGGAGGGCCTCCCTAATGCAGCTCCAGGGCATGCTGTTGAATGCATTGGCGATGTCAAGGGACACCGCCATTAACACTTCGCCGCTGGAGACTGCTTCCTCCGCCTGGCTCTTCACCCGCATGATTGCGTCAATTGTTGAGCGCCCCTTACGGAAACCGAACTGGACATCGGCCACGTCCGGCCCCTCGATTGACAGGTGCTGGACGAGGCGGTTTGCGATGATTCTCTCGAAGAGCTTGCCCGCCTCGTCCAGTAGGACGATGGGCCGGTACGCGGACGGTGATTCCGCGGGGCGCCCCTCTTTTTTGAGCAGGACCAGTTTCCCGGTCTTCCACTGCCGGGGGAACTGGCCCTGCTCTAGGCACGCGGTGAAGAGCCCTAGTAGTCGGGGCTCCAGGGCGTCGTGGGACAGAACCCACGCACGCCCTGGGAGGCCGTCTGGGCCAGGGGCGGTGTTTTTGGCTCGCAGCCTGAGAACCGCCGCCCCCAGCTCTTCCCGGGTCACGCTGGGCACGTCGCTGCTGCTGACATCCGCGCTGGGCTCCCAGTTGGGCGGAACCATAGCGGGCGGCTTGTGCTCGTCTCTCGAGGGGAACAGGACGCGGATAATTTCCGCGACCTGTTCCGGGGGGAGACTCTCAGTTAGCGGGGGGGCCCACGGGCGGAGCTTTTTCCGCACCATCCTGTAGGGCCGCCCCCACGGGTCCTGGTCCAGGCTCGCCAAGAGTTCCCCCCACGCTGCAGACTTGGCGGTTTTTATCGCCGTCTGCAGCGACTTTTTCGCTGTGCGATAGTCCTCGTAGAGACGAGCTTCATCCTCGACGAAGGTTGCGTCGCGGCGGTGCCTCTTCTTGTGCCGGACGTACTGGCGCCGCGCCACAGAGCAATTTTGGCGCAGCTGAGCGATTTCGTCGTTCCACCAGTACGCCTGGCCCTTGGGTCGGTGGCGACCCACCCTGGGCATTGCCGCATCGCAGACCTCCGTCATTGCCGCCCGCAGACGTTCCGCCTCCTCGTCGACGTCGAGGGCGTTACCAGGGGCAACGATGGTGTTTTGCGAGCCCCACTGGCATACCAGTAGGGCCTCCTGGAACGCCTCTCGGTCCAACTTTTTTATTGCCCAGCGCGGACTGTTCCCAACCAGGGACGTTTGGGCTGGCGGGCTGGAGGTCTGGGAGGAGACGTCGAACCGTATGTAGCGATGGTCCGACAACGTCTCCACCCCCTCCAGGACTTTCCAGCCTCGTACTCGGCCCGCGACGGCAGGGCTCGCGAACGATATGTCCACGATGGATCCGCCCTGCCGCCGTACGCACGTGAGTGTATTGCCCCGGTTGAGAACCAGCAGGCCCGTTTCGAGGGCCCACTCCTCCAGCGCCTCGCCCCGGGCGTCGGTGACTCGGGAACCCCACGCCGGTGATTTCGCGTTGAAGTCCCCGAGCACCAGAATGGGGCGAGGGAGGATTCGTGCAGCAAACGTGCCCAGCTCGGCTAGGAATACTTCGAATTCGGCGAGTGCGCGGTTGGGGGAGAAGTATATGCCCATTACTACGCACTCGCCGATGGTGGCCGCGACGTAACCCATCCCCCGCGTGATGTTTGTGAGGGACGGGGAGCCTGCGGCGACTCTGCTCGTTAGGGCCACCAAGCCGCTCAGGTCGCCCACCCAATCGTCGCGGTCGGGGACCCGATACGGCTCGGCGACCACGGCCACATGGATGTTCCACTGCGCCAGGGCCTGGAACAGGAGATCCTGGGCCCCAGCGCAGTGGTTTAGGTTTGTCTGGAGGAGACGAATGATGGCCATTAATTGTGGGTTTCATTCGACTCCTCCGTTATTTGTGGCTGCGTGGGGGCATCCTTTTTTGCCCCTAGCGTCTGCCCCTTCTTATTTTGGCCGGCGCAAGCCCTGCCGCCAAACTGGTGGTTGGCTTGCTTGCCGGTCGCTTCGCACCGCACGCAGTGAGGTTTGGCGGTGCAATTGCCCGCCCTGTGGCCTTCTTGTCCGCACCGGAAGCACAAGCTGCTCCGGTCGGTCTCGGCCCTGCAGTTTGCAGCGATGTGTCCGTCCCCGAAGCACCGGAAGCACCTTTTCGTAGTTTCGGGGAGGAGTTTTACGTGGGCCGAGGTCCACCCGACCAGCAACCTGTGCCCCATGAGTCTGTTGACTCCAGCCACAGGGCAGGTCACAACCGTAGATCCCGTGCCGTCGAGCCCCAGCCGGATCGGTGTACACCTTATCTGTTCTGCCGGGCATTCGGCGACACGGGCGATGGCGGCTATCAGTTCCTCCATGGTAATTGAGTCGTCGAGCTCGGAGACTCGGAGACGCGCGCATCTTGTCGGTCTCGACACTTGAACGTCGCCTGCGTTGAGGGACTCCCTTATCTTTTGTGCCAGGGAGTCAGCCTTCGCACCACTCGACGCACCTGGGACTTCCAAAATGCGCGCGCCCGTTGCCGCACGGCGGAAGCGGATGGACGCGATGCCAAGGTCTGGCAGGTTAATTTTATTTTTTGCCTCGGCGATAACGCTTGCGTACGTGACACCGCGTCTCTCCGCCTCCGGCTGAAGTTTTATGAGCACCGCCTGAGTCTGCGGCTGCTTCAGCCTCGGTTGGACAGTGGCCTTTTTAGCCTGCTGTTTTGCACTGGTTGTGCTTTTTTGGGCAGCCCCTGAGTTCTTAGGGTTGCCCTTACTCTTCTTTTTTCCTCCTTTGGTCCCCTTTCCCTTCTTCTTATTTTTCACAACCGTCCATCCCTCTTCTTGCGGGCCGGGGGGCTGTGACATTGTGGGGGTGGGGAGACTACGATCTTTGTCTTTAGCGGAGGACTTGGTGGTGGTGGAGGGCGGTTGGGCCTTTGAGTGCTGAGAAGCGAGAGGCCGAGCCGCGGGTCGCTGGGTTCGGAGGGCTCGAGTCGCGGGGAGTTTGGCGACTGGGGAGGGAAGAGGGGGGAACTCCTCATTCACGAGGGATACGTTGGGGGGGTCCTTGGTGACGGTGAGGCCAGCCGAGGATCTGATTTCCGCAACCAGCTCTTTAAGCCACAAAGGTGGCTGCGTTTGATCATTGGCGCTGGGTCCCGCCGGTGATGCGGGAACTATGGGTCGTTGGAGTCGAGCTTCGGCTAGCTCCATCCTCATGTTAGCGACCTCCTTACTGAGGTCGCTGATTTCGGATTCCAGGCGCTTGTTGTGCGCCCGGAGTCTGGTGATCTCGTCGTTGGTGGTCCGATTGATGAGTTCCCCGGCGATCTCCTCGATCGCAGCCACCGCCTTTTTTAGTTTATTGGCACAGGTGCCCTTCAGTCCTTTGGACACCTTGGCGACCTCTGAAATGTCTGCCAAGGCGCCCGTGATGTGAGACTGAAGGCCCTGTGCCGCCTCACTGCGAACGTTTAGTGTCGCTGTCTTGTTTGTGTCAAGAGGTGCCAGGGAGACCCTGGCCAGCCTGCGGGCCTCTAGTCCTGCCTCTCGCTGAGCGCGTAGCTCCTCCTGCTCGCGTTCCGCTTCCTTGAGCGCTTTTTTTGCCGCGCTGAGTCCGACGTGTTGGCCAGTAGTAGGCGGGCGGCTGCGGCTTTTCCTCGAAGGGGTGTTCAGAGCCTGTGTAAGGCATACACTGGGGGTCGGGGTTCTCTCGATAGACTCCGGGGACGGGGAGCGGGAATCCCGTGCCCAAAGACGTCCGGTCACTGGCGAACAGCTGCGGCGTGTCACCGCTTGTGACGGACTCGCGTGGGTTGAATTTTGAGTGTTTGACGCGGATGCTGTTGGGATAGCAGTTTTCTCAATGTTCGATCGGTGCGATCTAAGACATCGCATCGATCCCATTGATGAACACGACGTTACTGAGGAGGACCGTGAGCGGTCCCCCTTCTTTGTTTCGTTACCCATGGAAGGGTATTACGGAGAAACGAAGATAATAACGGGGCACATAGGTCGGGAAATAATGAAGTGGCCTATGGAGGACCTAGAAGAGAGATAGATTGGGTCGTACGAGTATATATCGAAAGAGCTACCCGAGTTCTGTCGATTGGGATGATAAAAATATTTTGCCCAATCTACCTACGTCAAGACTTTTGGGTGGGCTTGGGTGGGCGCGAATTTTCCCGAAATTCGTCTGTTTTTCAGGAATAACAGGCCGAATTCGGGTCCGATCGCGGAGTGGCGTACACCAAACTGTAGGTATCAATGAGACCTACGATTTGGTAGTCGCCGACCGGGGGTTGCCCTTGGAAAATCGGGACTTAGGGGTGGAAAACCGGAATTTACGTGAATTTGGAAATTTAGAATTCGAATTTCCGAGTCGCTATAAAGCGCACGGAGACAAGAGTGGTGTCGGCGGATAGCCCTTGATGAGTGCTGTCCGACGATGGTAAAAAACGAGGGGGGGCCAGTAGAAAAAACCAGAAATTTCAAAGGAAAACTGGATTTTTTGGGGAAAATCTCAAGAAAACCGGTAGACCTTCAGGGATCTCGACCAACGAACTGTCCCTAGAAGCGCCTTGACGAGACCTATCCGATGGTATAAACAACTCTATGAAGAGTGGGATAATAAAAAATTTGGCCAGGGGTTACCCTTAGAATTAGCAATTTAAATTTTTACAAGTCCAAGTTTTGTGAAAATTTGAGGAAATTCGAGGAAAAACCTATCGAAAACGCCTATAACGATGGTTTGGAACCTATTCGAAACAATTGAGACAGAATTCGACAGCGAAACCCTAAAAACGAGGAAGATATAAGACAAGCTAAACCAACCAAAGCCAAGTGATTTCGTCGTTTAAGGGGGTTTGTCGTTAAATCAAGTCACGTGAGTTTAGAGTTTTGTTTTATATAAGATTATTTTGTATCGCCAAAAATTACATTGATTTCATACACTGTATTCGCCATAATGCAGTATGCAGTAGATAGAATTACAGTAAATATGCTGTAATTTTAGTGCATCTGGACACTGACGCCACTGATATATGGTGAAAATACCATCCAAGTAGACGAAGTGCTTTGCTTCCATTTTCTTTTAAAGCTGAGGAGTGGACCTCTACTGTCGTCTGTTTTTCCTAAAACACGAAATTTAGGTGTGTTCAAGTCTTGCCAGAATAGATATCTTCTAGGTAAGCGTGCTCCATCTTAGATTGCATTTCCACCTGGCAACAGGTGCAATGTCAGACAAACGCGAACCTATACAATGCATAAATAGCTTTTGAAATTTGGCTACTAGCTATTAGAGGTGGGTAAGGCTGGACGGATACGAATTCTCCGACCTACATAACAAAGTGCCAAATATAAATTCGATATGAATATGATGTTCTAGGTATTTCTTGGAGGAAAGTGTGAACAAGGCCTTGAAGTTATCAACCCCACAAACTGGAACCACCACTTCCAGTTTGGTCGACGACGTTTTCTTCATCGCCAGGAAAGTTATACGGTAAGGTCAGCTTTCTGTAGCAGATTGCTGCGTTGCGACTGTCCACTGATTTTACCATTTAGTTTGTGGAATATGTGCATTTTTTTCCTTAACCTTCTCCCAGTCATTTAAGATCAGCACAATATCTATTTTCCCTCTGTTTTCATCTATTTTGGGATACGTCTTCTGTATCTCTTTTTCGGCACTAATACCATAATAATATATGGTGGACATACCACCTAAGTGCTTCACATCCACTTACTCTTAGAGGCTATCCAAATCAAGGTGGAAGGGGGTTGTGACAAGAATAATTTAAATGGAAATAAAACAATATAATTAAGGAACTGCTGTCCTAATTTAATAATTTCTTGATGTAAAATTGCATACATATGTTATGTCACACTAGAGAGGGTGGAGTCTCACGAATGTGACCAGCTGTGGTCAAGGACGAGGGAGGGTGGAGTCTCACGAATGTGACCAGCTGTGGTCAAGGACGAGGGAGGGTGGAGTCTCACGAATGTGACCAGCTGTGGTCAAGGACGAGGGAGGGTGGAGTCTCACGAATGTGACCAGCTGTGGTCAAGGACGAGGGAGGGTGGAGTCTCACGAATGTGACCAGCTGTGGTCAAGGACGAGGGAGGGTGGAGTCTCACGAATGTGACCAGCTGTGGTCAAGGACGAGGGAGGGTGGAGTCTCACGAATGTGACCAGCTGTGGTCAAGGACGAGGGAGGGTGGAGTCTCACGAATGTGACCAGCTGTGGTCAAGGACGAGGGAGGGTGGAGTCTCACGAATGTGACCAGCTGTGGTCAAGGACGAGGGAGGGTGGAGTCTCACGAATGTGACCAGCTGTGGTCAAGGACGAGGGAGGGTGGAGTCTCACGAATGTGACCAGCTGTGGTCAAGGACGAGGGAGGGTGGAGTCTCACGAATGTGACCAGCTGTGTCAAGGACGAGGGAGGGGTCGAAACACTACGAAATACCTGTGTCGTGATTTGTGGATGGCCCCTTATATGCAACCGAAAAGAGTGAAACTTGTTCCCAGAGTATGATGGGCAATGAGCGTCAAAAATTGTGAATTATGTTTTATTTAATAAATGATTTATATTTTATTTCAATGTTAACACTGCGGTATAGGAATTGAAGCCAAACACGAAGAAGTATCCAGTAATGATGAAGAAGCTATAGATGTTATCTTACTCTTGCTATATATAAAAAAGTGTATGTGTACTTATGTACACACGTTAGAAGTTATACTTCTTTAAACTGGTTAAATAAATAAAGCCCCTACCACGGTAGAATCGACCGTGGTAGGGGCTTTATTTATTTAACCGACCGTATTGAAAAACAACAACAACTACAAATAAAAAACTGAGGTGAACTCTAAATAACTTAGAAAAATAAATATCACACCCAAGTATTAGAAAAAGCGATTTAATTACTTACTTTTTTTTAGAAATTCACTGGAATTAGAATTAAAATAAATCCTTTGATTTTGCTGATAATATTTTTGATGATATAAAAATTATATATACTAAATAAATGATTTATAAATCGTCAAACTCGTATATTATTTAAAGAAATATTACAATGCTCGTCTCACAAATTCACAAGCCGTCTATCAACAACTCGTTGCTACGCAACCACCATACTACACTCGGCCATCCTGAAAAACTAAAATGTTGACTACAGCTAACTTCATGGTGTAGCTTTTTCGTGTGCCGGTGTGCGCGCGCATCGTAAAAATTCACTCTCATCGCGCCTAAAGAAGTATAACGTCAGAAAATACTTGTGATGAAGAATGTGGCATTTGAATATGGTCAGGCGCAGCATATCGAGCGGCAGCGTGGACGGCGCGTGCGCGGTGCTGAACGAGGTGGCGTCGGTGGTGGAGCGCAGCGTGTGCGCGGCGCTGCGCCGCCGGCTGCGCGCGCCGCCGCCCGACCCGCTGCCGCTGCCGCCGCCGCGCGCCGCGCCGCTCACGGTGCTCGACGCCGCCGGCGAGCTCGCCAGCAGGCTCAACAGGGACGTGGACGCGCACAGGCAACTCTTCCTGGTCACTCACTCGTTCTATATATTTTTATTAACCATACCAACTTTTGTGATGAAACATGTTCTACATACATACATACATAACTTCACGCCAGGTCCCTTGCGGGGTAGGCACGAACAACAGAGCGCCATACAGGCTTATTCTTACACACCTCACTTGCTTCTTTGACATTCATAGCTCTTGTCATGCACGCTCGTCTGTTCTTAAGGCTCCTGACATCACCTTCTGCTAATACACGATCAATTTGATCATGGAAGGTGTGTCGTGGCCTTCCGCGACTTCTGCATCCATCCACTTTTGCATTGTATATCTGTTTAGTCATTCTTTCATCATACATTCTTTCCACATGCCCGAACCACCGGAGCATTCCTTTCCTTACCTTCACCCCGACACTCTCTTTCAGACCAACTCTCTTTCTTACTTCGGTATTACGAACGCGGTCCGCGAGTGTCACTCGATTTTGCGCAGTGCTCGCATCTCGACCGCGTTTACTCTACTTTCATGCTCTCTGTTCCATACCCAACTCTCGCTTCCATACGTGAGCGTAGGTACCAGCACCGCGTTGTGTATGGCAAGCTGGGCTTTCTGGCTGAGGTTCTTAGCGCCTAGAAGTTTACCTAACGCTCCATACACACTATTCCCCAAATTTACTCTTCTTTCTATGTCAGCGGTGTACCTTGAAACATGTTCTGTTCTATATATATCTATAATATTATAAAATTCTACTGTGTGTCTGTATTGTGAAGCTATTTAAAAAAACAACTCAAATAGACTATTATATTTTCTTAAGTTTTCGTGACTTAACTAAAGATTAGACTAAACATCGATTAACCAAAATCAAATAAATTACCGCGCTTAAAACCGTTAAAACGTAGTTTTATTATGAAATAGACTATGTGCACGATGAATTTTTTTTTGTCTGTTCGAGGTTCAGGTAAAAACAGTTGGACCGATTTCGATGCAGTTTCGCCGATCGACAAAAGATTCTCGGCCTTAAAATCTGTGGTACTTTTTATCCTGGAAATCCCACGGGATTTTTCCCGGGGGCGGTTTACAGCAGTTATATTATGTTTAAATTAGCTGTGTCAGCGACTTCATTCGCGTGGATTTTTTTCGCGAATCCAAAAAAAGTAGCATGAATTCCTCTTTATAACATCAGCTATCTTAGAGTTAAAGTCCCACCAAAATCGGTCCAGCCGTTTCAGAGAATATCCGGAACTTTTAAATACACAGGCATATATTTTTAAAATGCATTTTCAGTATCTCCTTTCCTTTCCTCCGTGGAAGAACGGAAAAAGAATACTAATCTGCCTGCGTTGGGGCAGTTTGTCCCACGAAAAGAACCCACAGCCAGGTGGTAGGGTATTTGCCCAACTGGATAGCTACCACCCCTGGTCTAGTATACTCTAGACCATAACAACTTTGAGCTGTGTTCCGGCACTTTCGACATCACTATTGGGACTTAGCAATTTAAAAAAAATCTAGTTCGTATTGACATTACACACAGACACTGTTAAGAATTCAAGCAGATGTTTTGTAGCGTTCAATTGCATGTATTCCTTTTGTGTTACGGATGATTGTTTTGTTGAGCCCTAGATGGCGTTAGCGTAGATTTAACACGCGCTATAGTTTAACTACGATAGTTGTATTGGCGACAGCTTTGCTCTGATATTAATAGTGTAAACTGTATATAACGAAATTTAATTGACTGTGAATTGTATGGCGTTATAGAGAGTTGTCGTTAAACGGAGAGAAGAGTGACGTCTTTTGCTGCACCAGTAATTTTGTTGTGGCGTGTGAATTGTGTGTGTGATTGAGGGTGGGTGCGACGGTGTGCAGGCGCACATGAGCGAGGCGGAGGCGGGCGGCGAGTGGTCGGAGCGGCTGGCGGCGCAGGCGTGCGCGGAGGCCGAGCCGCTGTGCCGCGGCACGTCGGAGCGCGCCAAGCTGCACTCGTGCGCCGCGGGGCTCGGCGCCGCCGCCGCCGCCTTCCGCGCCGCGCACGAGCTCGCGCTCGCCGGCGTCAAGGCCGCGCTCAGGCCGCGCGCGCACGCCTGGGCGGACCTCATCGTCGACCCCGACCTCGGCCCAGGTCAGTGAGCTTCTTATGCGACGGGGCAGGCTCCTGCTCTCCCACTCTAGCCCACAGCGCTCTACTCAGTGTTCAGTGTGCGATGGGCATATACTGTTGACAGCGAATTGATTGTGTACGGTGTAACCGCACAGGTTAGCCGCAACTTCCGCGGACGCGTCGAGTCAGTTCACGACCATCACGCGCCGATGACACTCATGTCATTTTGAACTCAATTAAACTCGTTTAATATCAAGTTATCTTTCATTTATTACGGTGTTGGGACTCACCCAACATCTTGTGGTCCTGGTCCTTCGAGCCGGATTTCCGTACAGATTGTAAATAGTTCAACTCGGATTAGTTCAAGATATCACTTCTGTTGGGCGTCCCGTGGCGCCCTTTTTTTTCGATAAAAGCAAAACCCGGCTTCTCTAAAAGTTAATATTTTCTCCATTTTGAAGTTTTAAAGAAGAATATAGTAATTTTATCTTTTAATTATAATCGATTTTGAGATGTTAAAGAAATTATTTATTTATTGATTTTTGGATACTTTTAAAGTTTGTTTCTTTTTTATTGCTAAATATTATTTTATAAGCATTATATCATAAGCGCAACTACATATTTTCCTCTAGCGAATTTTTAATAATTTCTGCTCCCAAATCCGTTTTTTATTTATATCTAATGCTGGTTGTACACTCTCGTCGTGGGACGGCGAGGCTGGGCGAGCGCGAGAGTGTACATGGTACACTCGCTGTCACTCGCGGGCCCTTCATTCCGAGTCGGTTTTTTGAGCGCGATTCAAAGGGCTTACCCTCGCGAGGCGGCGCAAGCGCATCACTGTACACTCTCGCGTTATTCAGTTGAGCGCAAGCTTTCTAACCGTACAGATGTTTTGTTGTCCTAGATATGCAATATGTGGACAACATATTTTGTGCTGTACATATACATTACAGTAATACATGTACTTACAGTGTCCTATTTCGATGCATCGTTAGCATCCACCATCTTCGTTTACGCCACTTGTTTTTAATTTTTTTCGTATAATATCACATATATACACGTAGTTAGTTTTACTTAGTTTTAAGAACGTAGTTTTATTTTTTGGTGAACAATAAAGTGTTTTCATTCATTTAATCATATTTGCACGTAATGCATAGGGTAACTCCCGTAGCTTGTGACACGTCCATCTTCTTGGTGTTCGCAAAGCGTACTGAACAAACGAGAGTGTACAGGGTCGCGCTCGTCCCTAACCTCTCGCGCGAAAGTGTACAGCCGGCGTAATAATTTTAAACTAGACTAATCGAACTAGAATAGTAATTAATTTTTTCTTGAAAATGTAAGAAACTTTAAAACAAGAAAACTGATTCGAGTTAGAAGCGAGCCAATGTTAATGATAGACTGCTACGCAAGTCAGTGTGTGAGCCACTTCCTGTGTCGCAGGACCGTGAATGGGCCTTTATTAATTGAGTAGTTAAAAGGAATTTGTCGCGGCGTTCGTAGACGAGATGGAGGACGACGCGGACGCGCTGCCGCTGGCGCTGGAGCAGTGGTGCGAGGGTGCGCGCGCGCAGGTGTCGGCGCGCACCGTGGACGCGCTGCTGGTGGCCCTGCTGGCGGACGTGGCCAGCCGCGCCGAGAGCCGCATCCTGCATCACCACTACGACCGGGTGAGAGATGATACTTAGTCAAAAAGCACAGTGAGGTACGTTGCTGGCCTACCTCACTGCGACGCCAAGCTTCCGGGTTCGATTGCTGGCATAGTAAATTTCGGAAATGAATTTTCTCCGTTCTTGTCTGGGTTGCTACGCAACGAGTTGATGATAGATGGATTGTGGAAAAATGTGACGCGTAACCGAAAAATGTGACGGTAAATTTTCTTCCAACGCCGATAAAGAAGTCTCACTTCAAAAAAGGTAGTGTTCGTTGTTTAGTGCGTTTTTATTTTATTTATTTTATCTTAGTACACATTGTATGGGCTACATATATTATGTATGAGTTTTACATAAATATTCTTATTTATAAGTATAAGTGTCAAAAGAATACAGCAGAGTTCGAATCACGTAGCGAACACGCTCGGTCGCTCTCACGTGTCGTGTACGGCACACTAATCATTCTATCGGTCATCTATATGAATGAATTGCGTGGAGGAGCGAGACGGAATGCTCCGTCCGTCTCAAAGGCTTATTGTTCGGTGCGCGTGCGCGTGCGCAGGAGGGCGGGCTGCGCGTGGAGCGGCGCGCGCGCCGGCTGGCGGCGTGGGCGGGCAACGGCGCGGGCGGCGCGCGCGAGCGATGCGCGCGGCTGGCGCAGGCGGCGGCGCTGCTGGCGCTCGAGCGCGCCGCGCACGCGCCCGACGCGCTCGCGCCGCACGCGCGCCTCGGCGCCGCGCACGCCAGGGACATACTCGCCAGGAGGTAAACTTATACCGTAAAATGGGGGGAATCGGGACACTTTTTAAAAAGTCGACATTGATTTTTATCGTTTTTTTTTGTAGTTATAGTAATAAAACGGAGATCATAATGGTTCCGGTAGTTTAAATTTTCATTTCTAATGCATTAAGATATAGTTTATTAAAGAATAATCATAAAACGTTACAAAAACTCACGTGTCCCTATTCACCCAAGCGTTGGGGTGAATCGGGTCGCTTAAGGGGTTTTTCGCTAGGGCTGACACTTGCATACTATAGGCAGGTACCTACAATACAAATTTCACACAACTTTGACCCAATGTTTTGAAGTACGTTTTTTTAAAATACTTATGACAGGATGACTGAGTGTTGCCGGATTATAGAAAAAATATTGCAAGCTTCAAATTTATATCCTACCATAAAGTGTAACATCAATGTCATAAGGTCACAAATAAAACTTGAAGTTTGTCCCAATTCACCCCCTAGACCCTATAGACCCTTTAACTCGATACCGTAAAATGGGGGCACATTTTACGGTATAGAGTTAAAATAATTTTTTAAACCCGCAGTATCCGCGGGGAAGACTCTAGTCAAGTAATTAATTGTGGCTTTAGTTAATAAATCGTGAAAAAGCAAAAAAAAAATGTTATATTTTCCCACTTAAGCGCCATCTCAAACTAGAATACCTTCTGGCAGGTACAACAAATCATGAAACAATTGACATGCCTAAGGTTTTCTTTCAAGTCATTTTTACAATCTGTAGTCTATAAAAAGTAACATATGCTACATAATTATATCCTTTTGTTCCACAGAACCGACTTCAAGATAGAAGATATCAAAAGATTAAAGCTCTAACATAATGTGGTCGAATATAATTATTAATATCTTCAAAATATAAGATTATTGCATTTATTCCAAATTATCTACAATAAACCATGTTACGTAAAAGCTATAATAATGTTTTATTTTTACACTGTCGTACAGTATTATCGTCCAGCACCCGTCAGAGCTTACCTGTAATCTCTGCAAATTAAAATGTCATAAAAATCTATTTCTTTTTAATGTAGGGGTGAATAAGACAACAATACCTAGACTATATAGTTATCCCCTCTCCCTCCGAGTTCGACTCGCACACGGCCCCCTTATTTCTTTATAAAGATACGACTTATGTATAAGTAAGCTATTGAAAGAAAACTCATGATTTGAATTAACACCTTTTAATCTTATAATAAAATATTAAATTGAGTAACAGTGTAACATTTAGATTAAAATATGGACGTTATTATTTTTGTGCTGTAAAGTGCTTCATTATTGTAATAAATATAAATTGCTATAATAATATGGATATAAATTGTAGTCATCTAGCATATTTTAAAGGCACGGTTGTTGAGGGAATGTGATATAAAAATATTAATAAATACAATACAAAAATATTTCATTCCATCTGTGTTAAATTTTCTTTTCAATTTATTTTGCTAAAACATGGTACATTTAGGATGATAACATATGAATTAGTTTCACATGTTTTCTCTTGTTTGGTTTCCAAAATATAAAGCTCCAAATAAATTATCGGACGCGGCTGACAGTCGCGACTTTAATCTGGACGAATGGATACTGAACTGTGCAAACTATCGGACGTAAATTGCGCACGTGACCTCGGACCGTCCTTGAGCGTTTAAACATTTGATAGAAATCTGAATATTTTCAGAGCTGGCAACTCTAGCTATAGAAAATAGAAAAAATGCGCTGTGTCAATTCCTAAAATGGTAGATTAGGATGCATTAAAAAAAAGCTTAACGTAGAATAATGGCGTGATATATAAATTAAATTATTAAAAATACTAGTTTTTTTGACGATAACATTCCAATACACGTCGATATTTCGATATGTATTGTTTATAACGAGAGTTGGCAACACTGAAACGACCGTGCACACTTGTCAGTCGCAGCTTACGGACGCGTCCGATGATATATAAGGAGCTTCACTATTAAAAATCTATCAAAATATTAAATACATAAAATCAATTCTTATTAAAAATAGTGCGAGTATACATTTAACAATATAGCTAAACTACATAGCATTTGGTGGTAAAATACTTGTTACATGTTTGATCAAACATTCGTCTTAAATTCAATTCGTTGTAATAATTTAAATATTCATGTTAGCCTCATTAATAATTTTGCTAATCGAATCTTGACAAATAATATGTTTTATTTAAATAATTTCGTGGCTAAGCAATATAGAGTTTATTACCCTTTTTAATTCTTTTTATACATTTGAGCCAAGTTTATGTTTACGTTGACATGATTAGAGTACACTCTGACCGAGTGTACTCTTTTATGAACTACTCCTATCATAGCAACTACGAAAAAACATGCAAGTCTGCTCGACTTCTATGAGTCTACTAAGGGCGCTTGCCTTTAGTATCTCACAACGCCCAAAAGATTCAGTCTGCCGTTCCACATGGCGACCATGGTCGATATGGTCGTGGCGAAAATGTCACTAATGAGTCATGATTTTCGCGCTCACAACGACCCATGTCAAGAGGTGGGTCGAATAACCGTTCCACTTGAGTTTAAAACTGTGACGCCGGCATGCAAGTGGAACGGGAAAAATCGCAGTCGCGATCGCGGTCGTTGTGAGTCTCTTGTGGAACGTAGCCTAGGATGACTTTATAGAAAAACAATAGTATCATTGTGAATTTTGAAAATCAATACATTGATAAGTGGTATCTGTGAGTGTAGACGCAACACGTATTGTATTATATTATTTCGTACGAGCACTCGGTGCGCGCTTACTCTGACATTTTTGTCAGTTTTGTGCCCACTTTGGACTAGCAATCAAAGTTAATATTAAGTTAAAGTAAAAAATCTTACATAATAACAATGTGCACAGGTACTTGATTATTATTAAATATGAATTAAACATTTTAAACGTAAATGTTAAAACTGAATACAGTACTTAAATAGAAAAAATATATCATACTGATAAAAAAAAGATATGACAGATAATCAAAGAACAGGTCTTTACTTCTAAAAAGCTTTTATAAAATTTTCTTTAAATGTGCTCATTGACATTTTTTTTATTGCAAAGATCAAACTGACAGCTTACAAATGTCAAACTTAAAAATGATACAGACATTTTGACACAAGTTTGACATTGACAATTTAGTCTTTGCAAATAAAAGCGCAGTGTTGTACTGGCGTTGGAGCCAGTACCAACAACTTCAACGAGGACAAAAAAATTAAGTGTTATTTTAAACAAGAAATTATATCATTAGAACGTGTATAATTCGTATAAAATAAATATTAAAAAAATATAAATATTTTTTTCCATTTCATATGTCATGATTAAATTCATATCAGATCATTATTTTGTCAACTTTAATTGAGCTAAACGATGTATATTATAAATATTTCAATTAATATGGAGCAAATTTATGATCTTCCATAGATCCACATTTTCAAACAACACCCATGTGGAAATTATGACTTGAAATGATAACCCGTCTTAAAATACAGTGTAAACTCTATATAACGACACTGAAAGGATTGCGCGTGTTATGGCGTAATAGTGTTGTCGTTAAATGGAGAGAAGTCTGTTATTTTTGTCCTGACGTCTTTTGCTGCACCAGTAATTTTGTTGTATGTTTTTTACTTATTTTATTCATACCTTGCGACATTGAGGCATCTTGGTTGTAAAGAAAATACTTAGAACTCTCAATATTTTGGAATTTCGACAGTCGAGTTTATTACAGGTTTATTATATATTATATTAATAAAGCAATAAAAGAACGTACACAGCTGCGCAGTTTTTACTAACTTTGGCAACTTTAAAGGTGCTTTTTATTACTTAATTGTTGTCATTATTGAGAGTGGGTGTAATGCTATATAGAGTGTAACATTTTATAGAAGATAAGCTAAACCAACCAAAGTGATTTCGACGCTTAAGGGAGTTGGTCGTTAAATCGAGTGACATTACATGGAGTTTACACTGTATATATATTTTTGTATGTATGTAGCATGATAGCACCGCGAGACATTTTATTTTACCGATTTTCATCTCAATAGTCGATAGTAAACTGGTATTGTTCAAGAATATGGGCTTGAAAGCTTAAAAACAGTATAAAATATCCAATACTAGATTAAATTCGTTAAAAGCCCTGTCCGGACAGGCTAAGTAGGTAGCCGCACATCTCAAATCAAACTAAAACGTAACAAGGCATTGTTGAATTAATAAAAAATCCAACATGATTTCATTTGCACATTTTTAAAACCTAGCATGTGTGGGCTCCCCAAGAATTTTTTTGGCCGAACAAGGACTGCACAAACACTTATTCAAGAAACGATGTCATTTACTAGGTTTGATATTGTACAGCCCATTTATATCAATCAAAACTTATCTCTCAAGGCAGTGAATATAAAAAAATTACTGTAACATAATTACAAAAATTAAGTACATTTTGTTAAAAACTTAATACTTAAATTACTTACATTTTAGTAACTTAAAAATGAAACAATATACAACAATGTATAACAAAATTCCTTTACTATAAATCAAATGATTAGGTGATCATTCTCCTCTGTGACCTTTTGACTAAAACTGATTTAAAAATCTCATTTTTGTTTAACTAAGTTATTTAAAAATCGTTAAAATATATTTTTTAGACCACTTTAGATATCGCAGTAGTAAAATTTACTTGAGACTAATTTCTTAGCTAAATATTCAATTTTTACTTAAAGTATGCAACTACCCTTAAAACATAACCTCCGTTACTTAAAATACATATATTTCTCGACAAGTCAACATGGCAATTGTCTAGTGATGTCACGTCAGGTACTAAGAGTCGGTATCGATAAATATTTGTGCAACAAAATTAGAGTAAATTTATCACCATTTTTTTTATTTCAAGTAATAATTTCAAACAGCTCTATCCTGTATATAATTGACAGGAAGTTTATTATAATTATTTGTCATTTCAATATAACAACTTTTCTAATACTTTTCTGGCCAGTTGTCGTGCTTGAAAATGGATTACAAGTGAAGTCATTTTCAATATACAATTATTAAAATAAATATTTGTGCAACAAAATTAGAGTAAATTTATCACCATTTTTTTTTTATTTCAAGTAATAATTTCAAACACAGCTCTATCCTGTATATAATTGACAGGAAGTTTATTATAATTATTTGTCATTTCAATATAACAACTTTTCTAATACTTTTCTGGCCAGTTGTCGTGCTTGACAATGGATTACAAGTGAAGTCATTTTCAATATACAATTATTAAACAAGCAATAACCTGAGCGAGATCGAGATCGATAAATGCCGATGTGGACTCATTGCAGCACTAAATCGGGCGCTATGCATCTTCACGACTCACCTCATACCCATACATATCGCTTACTTAGAAAATAGATATAATATCTGAAAGCGACTACTATATTTGCCAGAAACATGGATCCAATTCAAGCCTTGAAATATAATATGTTCTCTCTTTACAAACTAAAGTAGTACCTACTTAAGTAAAGTTTGAGTATTTGACCTTTAATTTCATTTTAGTCATTATAAATCTGTTAAAAAGCACATCATATCTTAGCAGCTATAAATCTACACTCAGGTTAGTATTTTAGAATCTACAATCAGTTTTTAAGTTAAACTTGGATGCTGAAACAACAAAGTCAATTAACTTAGGATACTTTTTCAGGCCTCATTTGACATGAATGCTATTCTAAAATAATACCACCCTTAAAACACGCTATGGATAGCTTTCCCTATTTCCGAGGGATAATGAAAAAGAAATCTATTTCTGATATATTTTAGTAAAATCCAGATGTAGATTATTATAAATGATGTTTTCAAACACTTCACAAGGACTTTCAAGTATTGTTCCTTAATCATACATAGGTATTTTTAATTTTATTATTCTATTTATATTTCATTAAAGCAAACATTATGTATATTCAATTGAATTAGGAATTTCAATTAAATATACACAATAAAAGACGGAAAGATAGACGAATATACATTTTAAAATTGTATAGTTGCCTCAATAATTACACTACTATGGCAGTAAGCTGAAAATTGATGAGGGAAGTGCAGTATGGTTATGTTTTATTTTATGTACGTCATAATTACGTTCTGCCTACGTACTTGTGTTGCCTACTTGCTTGACTATGTATTTTGTTCTTTGAGGTAAATAAACAATTTAAACCAAAGACCTAATTTGATAATCAGTATAAAAGTATAGTTCACAAACACGAATATTCTTATGAATATACCTTGGAAATAGCTACAACTTTAACATATCCCTCAGAAACGAGACCCCACTAACTCATATCCAAACCTGTATTCCATTGTATTTAATACCCTTCCCGGGGTGGTGGGGATTCTACTGTGGATGTGGTCTGCTTGGAGACCACCCTTGACCCCTGGGCTAATCCCCCGGAACGAACCGCTACGTACTTCACGTAAGCGTCAATAGCATACGCCACCATTGCCACGAACCCAAAGACCTGCGCGCACAGAAATAGAATTCGTGTTTTACTTTACATAACTCCTAAATTTTTTATTGATATCTGTTGAGCCGTTTTGGGGGTTGGTCGAGAGAAACTTTTAGACATACAGACAAGAATTCTAATATTGATCATTTATTACTATTACTGGAATACAGCAGGCCTGCTGCCTATCCATCAGATTAAAAGTGGTACCATTGTATATACAATGTACATACTGTTACAATTTGGGCCACCTGCAAACAAAGCATATTTATTACCCGCCGGCATCGTTTGAGCTAATAACATTGAAGCGCGTTTATGACCGTCTTCTTTTGTCTACTTTGTGTTTAAAATGTGTCATTGGAAAATAGCCCATTGTGTATTGTAATCTCTATGGTAGTAATTAGTCAGGTGTGATTCTTAGAAATTCAGTCTACAGACATATTGTATTTGTGCAGTATAAAGCAATGCCCCAACAGAGGGGTGAGGCAGTCAAACGATAATCGCAAGCGAGGCAAGACGTGTGTACATTCGATAAAATATATAGAGACGGACTTTGCGCGTGTTATTGAATCGTGCTTTACGTTTGTACTGTTTGTGCCCAGTTATACTTGTACCTGTATTAAACGTGTTTGTATAGTTTTAATAAATTCTATAGTAATTCCTATGGCATTTTAATTCGAGTCCCGTAACTCGTAACAATACCATTGCCTATGTACATATATTGGCAACACCAAAGGTGCCAACAATGTGCTGAAGGCCTCGAAGGGGGCAAGTGGAATCTGGGCAGATTACCAACTAATGCCGGAACACAACCCAAGGTGGCAGACAGGCAACCGTCAGAGTTATCGGAAGTATCTTTGGTTCCCAAGATTCTGAAATTATTGCGTTGCGATTGAACACCGAGGTGGTTTAGTTGGTAGGTCCGAGCATGGCATTGGGAGATCAACACTACCTTACTGCTATCCCTGGGCGGTAGGGTTTTGATGACGGATCACAACTAAAAACGGCAAGACAGGCAAATGCTCCATCACCTGACAGGTCATTAAAATTTCGGCAATTATATTCTTTCTACCTACACATACTACGACTTAAAATCTGTTTGTTGTCTCTATGTATACATATATTACATACATACATCATCTGTTCTTGTGTTTTATACACCTAAAATCGCAACCATAATTTGTAAACTGAAGATCTAGTAAATATGGAATGTAAATAAAATTATATTTTATCTTACGTTAGAATCAGATACTTTATTGGTATGGACCCATAATAAAAATTGGGTCAGTGCTCAAACTGAGCACAATGAAGGGCTTTTTAATCACAAAAATGTATATTTTTTACGTGTTTAAAGCATTTTTTCACGTGTGTATAGGTTAATGTTTGACCACTGCTTTACTCTGATGTTAAGGGATGAATGGTCGTCCAATATCTCAAAAACTACTCAATGGATATTGTTTTAATCTATTGTCGTTTTAAGAATGTTTTACTTGATTTTTTTCTGAATTTTCCATTTCTTAGAAAAGAAAATTGTCTAACATTTAAAATGTTAGACAATTTTCACAATTTTGGGAGCTAATATCTCGCACGTTTATGGACTTAATTAAAAAAAATATTAAGAAACATTGTTATGTTTTATCAAGACCTGCCTAATGATGATACTTCGTGTACACGAAAAAAATTCAACCCTTAGTTACATATATGGCGGCCACCCGTAGTCTTTATTTTTTGCGAATTCACTACATAATTTTGTCTAATTTTATCTATACAGACCGAGAAAAATGATTGTGACATACATGAACACAGAGAGACAGTCAACTAGGACATGGCGATTACTTGGAGGAGTTTCGTTTTTGTAATAATGGCAACGAAATCCTAAAAACGACCAAACAGACAGAATACCATGTATGATGTATATCAAAACTTGTTAAAAAAGAAAAAACAATGTCAAAAACTCACTGCTGCGGCTGTATGTGGGTTATCGTGAACAGTCGTCGCCAAAATGGAGACGATCAGGTACATGAGCGTCCACAACGCGCAGAATCCAAACTCCATCTTCAGCCAAGGGATCTTGTAGAACTTCTCCACCAGATGGAAGAGGTAGAAGCCCAGCAGAATGCCCGTGAACCAGAAAGCTATCATCGAGATCCAGCCGTAAAAGGACCCTTTAGGAGCGTTGTTCATGTGTGATACTTGTACAGAGATGAAACCAACGAGACTGAAGAACTGCAATGATACAAAGATCTTTATTGAAGACTGTCAGTTCGTACTGAAGTGAGGGTAGTTTGGAACTGTGGAATAATATTTATTATAGATAACTGTGGCGGGTCTTCGACAGGGCTTTCGGTAGGAGCCTGGTACACACTTGTTTACTGCTTGAATTCAGCAGATAGGCAGACGACCCACCTGAAGGAAAACGTTTACGGTCGCCTATGGACATTTGACCACCAAAGGTGCTACCAATGTGCTGGCTTACTCTAAAGAGAGACTGGAATCTGGCGTCTAATGCCGGAACACAACTTAAGGTTGTTATGGCGGCATACCCTAGACCAGAAGTGGTAGCTATCCAGACGGACAAATAGTATTTGTCCGTCTGGATAGCTACCACTTCTGGTCTAGGGTATGCCTACCTACCCTACCCTACCACCTGGCGGTAGGTTATTTTGTCGCATCTTTCGACAGGCCGTCCGGCCGCAGAAAATTTTATTCTTTCGCCGTTCCTGCACGAGTTACTACTACTGCTATTGTAGAGTCGTGATAACTATTTTGGCATAGTTAACGATTAGTACAGTTAACTATAAATCCTATGGTACATAAATATTTCTTTTTTTCCACTTTATTATCTTTCGCATAGGTTTGCAATGCTATTTACATTATACAACGACGAATACAACGATACAAATGACGTATAAAAAAATATCTTAGCAGATTAATTAATTACAATTTTAATAATGGAATACTTACCACTTGCGCGCATTTCAGTATTCCGGGCAGCGTCAATAGATACGACTTGTCGAACCTAATGTTGGTTTGTACCGTCGTGCTTGACGTGACAGTCGTGGTCGTAGTGTGCTGACCAGGAAATCCCACATCCGCCATTTTTTACTTATTCTGAAAAATTTACAAATACTAATTTTATTTTTAGAGAATAGTTATAGTTCCATTTTTGCGATAGGTCAAGATGGCAACTCTCTAGTGATGTGACCTCACATAACAGGTAGTAAAATATCGATATTTTTTGGTCCACAACAAAATGAGCAGTTATGACCACCTTTTAATTTTAAGTAATATTTTCAAACACATACCTATCCAGTTTCTGCTTTACAGAATATTTAAACAATTATTTTTTTTTTCGTTCATGTCATAATTTTCTAATATAGTCAATGTGGCGAGGTCCATTAATGGGGTAAGTTCATACACCGCTCGTTTTTTAACTTGCAAAGAGACAACCGAAGTCATTTTGAATACATAACTATAACATAAGTGATATTGACAACCGTGGTTGATTCGGACTCTAAATCACTAAAACCAAGATGGCGTCGGCGCTATGCGGTTGTATTAGGTGTACCCTCAACACGACCCGCCACATACCATTCCCATGTCAACTTGCGCGAGCTATAGATATTTTGGTCATGTAAAAATTAAAAGAAAAACAATTTAAACTCTCAATGAGGTGAGTAATGTACCAACTCCTTAATGGTACACTTACTATTATTACACACACAGGTGGTTCGCCTGCATGCTTGCATACAAGCAAACATAAAAAAGTTGTTTAAGGTTAAATTTTAAATTATACCAAAGACGCTCACGAAGTTGGGACCTATTTTAAATCATATTATTATATAGGTACCAATATTCATGATTCACTGACAAATAAAAAATAGCTGATTAATGGTTTACATGCACCCATTAAACTGATAAAAGTCACAGCTTATTCATCGCCCACAAATTTAACAAACACTGATAAAAATATTGATAAGTTTAAACAGAACAAATGTCATATAGATAATATGTATAAACATGTAATGTATTTTATATTTCCAGGTAAAAAAGGCACCTTCGCTTGACCATCGCTAGACTCACGGCCGGTTCCTAATGTTACGGTTCATCCACTTGCCTTACCATCAGTAGAATATTGACATTACTTGTATGGAGCATGTCAGATTTTAACTGATGATATATTTTCTCAAGTTTTCGCGATTAGTATACATAATAAAACTACGTTTAAACTCGACAAACCAGAAATTCTCGCCAAAGAGAATCTTTTCATACCTAGAATGATGCGTGAGGCTATTGAAATAAAAAAACACCCAAATTTCAATAGAGAAGATGGTTGGCGAGTACCACCTGTTTGGGGTCCGATCATCAAAACTATTGTGGCGACCGAGGGTAGAACTTTCCAGCAGCGTAAACCGGTCGCAAGACTTTTGGAAAAAGGTAGAAGATTCTGGAAGGAAAAGACAAGGACGGACATATGTTAGAAAGGGATAGACGATGAACGAAAGACAGAGATAGATAGATGTTAGAAAGGGATAGATGTATAAACGAAAGTTCCCGAACAGAAGGTTCCAGAAAATTCTTCCGGGTATATCACAGAGTACTTTATATATACTGGTAGGGTATATAAACAGCGTAAGGTGCGCCTACCGGGCAGTTTTAGAGTTGAGTTCAGTTCAAGACAGTCAAGCGAAAAGTGCGATCCGAAAGAGTTGGAAGAAGAGTTTAATAGAAGACACTGACGAGTTTAGTGGTGAATTTAGTGAAAAGTTTAGTGGTTGTTAAGGGAAAGAGGAGTATAGCGTAGTTCGAAGAAGCGAGCTACACGTGGTAATATCGGAGGTGAGCACTGTAGTAGCAGGAGGTGGTCTACGCAATATCGGCGACGGTATTGTGAGTGTGACAACTAATCGTCGGGGCAGTGCATTGCTATTCGTGCGTATAGGTGCAAGCCTGTGGGAAGGTTATACGTGCGGCTGTGTAAGTCAATTCAAGCGTTTAAATTAAAAATTGGTGTTTTCTTCCAATCCTAAGTGCGTACCCCGCTCGCACGTAACACTATTGATAGACCCAAACCCAGCAAAAACCAACTGCCAGATCTCAAAACACAGCTCTTTTTGCGTGCACCGGAACACAAACCAACTTGATTGATAATTTCTTTTTATTTTTCCTCCCATCCATTTTAATATTATACAGAATTATTAGAGTTAGAGCCGCACAGCGATATTTCACAGCACGATTTTTTTTCCCGTAATTCTGTAACACATTGAATATTATAGGAGTAGCCGCACTGGCGATTAAAAAATCGCGCGAGAAAAAAAATCTGTGACTTGATGCAAATTGATCGCGAAGCGGTGCGATTTATTTTCGCGCGAATATTTTGTACCGTATAGAGTATGTATGGCTATTAAATTAAAAAAAATTAAAATCATTTTATTATCAAAAAATTACACAGAAATATTGTTTCCATAGGTTCCGCACTAGGACTAGCCTGTATCGCGAACACCAAGTACGTGTGTAACTAACTTAACAATTTATCTATACGCTATGTTCGCACTGTGGAATAAAATTCGCGCGATTCGCTCAGTCGTGCAACGTCGCTATTGAAAGTTGTAGTAAATTATCGATCGATATCGAATGATTTTTTTGTCATTCTGTAATAGCCAAAAAACTTTTTGCTGTATTTCCGTAACTCTTGTTATTTTATGTAGAAAAATCCTTTCGTGGGCCTCAATGCCGTAAGTGGGTGAAGCCAATGTTCATGACATCTTTTGATACGTCTGTTTCGCCGCCTTTAGCATTAGATAAATTAAAATTTTAGTTCGGATGTCCATTTTACACGTGCATCTCAGCCAAGAACTGAGTTAAACTGAAAAAAATAGTAGGAAATTTTATTCGCAGTGCGTACTAGGTGTAATTCCGGTCGCGGAATTTAATACGCGCGAATAAAAATCGTGCTGTGAAATATCGCTGTGCGGACAGGTCCTTAGGCATGTGTGCTGAAGGGTTTCTAGCGCCGCTTCTTATCTTCAAGCCACAACATGCTGCGAAGCGGTGGTAAATTAGATTAGGGTCCCATAGAGTAAATAATAACCATAAATAAAAATTAATACTAAATAATTAAAATAAACAAGTTGGCGGTAGGTTAAATAAAAACTTTAACAATACTCATTGACACTCAACATCTTGGTCTTCCGTGATCACGGCTACTGAAAAGTGGCCGAAACGTCGGAATAATGAAAATGGAATAAGTTATCGCGCCTAACACCGTTAAAACATAGTTTTATTATGATAATATATTTTTTATTGCAAGAGCTCAGTAGACAGGCGGACAGCCCACCTGATGGAAAGCGGTTACGGTCGCCTATGGACATTTGCAACGCCAAAGGTGCTACGAATGCGCTGCTCTTTTAAGGGAGACTGGAGCCTGGACATTAATGCCGGAACACCACTCAAGGTTTTTACGGTGGCATATTTCAGACCAGGGCTGGTACCCATTCAGACGGGCAAGTGTCCTACCACCTAGCTGATGGTTGTATTGTTGCCTCTTACGACAGGCCGCCCCAACGCAGGAAATTGTATTCTTTCTCTACTCCTGCATGGTAGGCAAATAAACGGCTGGTAAGATATAAGAGACTCTAGGCATGATTCCCAGTAGAATACATTTCAAAAATGGGCTGTCCATTATTAGCTTTAATATGAGTATTATAGGAATGGGTGCCAGTGTCCTTATGAACATTGTGACACCAATGCTGCTAGCTTTGAAGAGGGGATTGGAACCTAGCTACTCATAGTTGCTATGGCGGCAATCACTAGACTAGGGGTTGTAGCCATTCACTTTGGTGAATGCCCTCTACCATCTAGCTATGGGTTGCTTTGTCCTCCCTTGTGACAGATTAAAATGTCATGAATTACCATAGACATGATGATTGTTTTTATTTCTCGCCAGCCGCTGGCTCTATGTAGGGCAGAGAACTATTTACTGTTGGTTTTTATGTTTTTTACTTGTTTGGGATAAAAATATTTATTTGTATTTATCTCCTCTTTTATTTTTCAAAATCTTACATTGAAATGTAAATAATAGAATGTAGATATGATGATTGCTTATGGGTTTATTTTTACCAAAATGGCTACAAAGAACCCCAAAAACAATTGCATGTCTAAAACAATAAACACAGTTTTCATAACTTCCAGGTTTAATAATTTTAAAATGTCTTACAGCAATACATGTATGAAATTTAACATTTTCATAATCATATGTTCTGCTTAAATGGATATTCTTAAAATATTGAATATCTACAGTAATCATTTGTATTCTTAGAGTATTGATGCTATTATTATCAAAAAAGTCAGTATATTTTAAAAACATGTGTTCCTCAACAGATTATGCATAATCTTATGACTATAAAAAACGTAGCATACAAGGAAAAGTTACTCTAGAAACTGAAAAGGTATATAGAAACTATTAATAAAGAATTGTAGTGGGTCTCTTATAGGAAGGGATATGCCGGTGGCAATAATACACCAGTCATTGTCACCACCATCACGATTGGCTATATTAAAGCCATAATTGGTATGTCCATACAGTGACTAACATATACACTTTTTGCTGCCAATAATTGACAACACATTAGTTTTACATAGATGTATTGATTGCATGCAAAAAACCGAAATAGAAAGTTACCTATTTACATTAACCATAACTAATTTAAATTATAAGTTTGAACATTATTGCGATTCTGTTGTCAAAGACTATACTTCTATAATGACAGATATCGCCAAGGCTACACTGTTCATTTGACTTTAAAAATAAACAAAATATCGGGTGTCTCAAAAGAAAGTTCACATTTCAAATCTGAATTTTAAAAAAAGTAAGGAGTTTATTGCAAAAATGTTTTATACATATTAAAATACACTGTTTGGGAATTTATTTTTAAAAGTTATGGGTGCAGTTTTAAATCTTTATGCAAAACGCGGCATAATGACGATCTGTGCACGTTTAAGGCCACAGCACACTTCCGAATTGAAAGGTTCGGATCGTCTCGAATAGACTGGGCGACATTGTCTACGTTTTCGACCTTTCTCGAAGATCTTGGATGCCTGGATTTTGGTTTTTCCAGTGTTGACCCGGTCTCTTGAAACTCCTCGACCCATTTTGCAATGAGTCGTGTGCTTGGCGCATCATTCAAGGAGGAATATATCGAATGCTGCAGAATTTTCTATGCGCTATGGTCGCCTAATTACCGTTTTTATAAAACTCGCGTACGCACAATGCACGGGCTGCTCCCGAGAAACGCTCCATAGTGACTAAATTCCCAAGAGCCAGGCTACCGATTGACACAGCCTCGAGCCCCTCAGATTAGTTGCGTTCACGCAATAACCAAAACAAATGTGAACTTTCTTTTGAGACACCCTGTAGTATAAGTATGGGTGTGTGTTTCAAATAACCATGTATTTGAAATATAAAATAGTGTGTGAAATGATTTAATGTGTTTTTTATGCATAATTTTAATAAAATATTAGCATTCTGCACTCCTTCTCTATATAAACTATAAGTGTGCGTAATTTCATACTCCTCTGTCTGCACAATTTTCGTAACTTTTTGGTTCATGTATTAGTATAATGATTATATTTTACTCAACAATATTCAAGACCTTAAAAGGCAAATTATTTAAAGAATGATGAAATTGCATTTTATTAATAAAAGAATAATCAACTTTTTATATCTTAAATGTATTTGTGATTAACAATTTATTCTTTTGAATGGAAAAATAACAGAAATTTAAAATAAAAGTGTATAAATGGATATTCACTAACCATTGTTTAAAATTATTTTCTCACCATACAATATCAAATGCAGAAGTCAACTTTAAATTACCTAATGACCTTATAAACTTGAAAATATATACCTACAATAAGCCATTAAAATTTCCTTGATATAGGTATATGAGGTCATACATTTAGTATGAAAATCATGCTGAGAATTTTATAGTGGTATAAAAAACTTGAATAATGTATGGAGCTAGCTGATAATATAAACATGAGAACCATTTTTTTTTTCTAAATTGAAAAAAGAAAACTGAAAAAATGCTGTGTAGTTTTTTCATTTGTGGCTTTGTTTGTTTTAGCTTAAGTGGAAAATAATAATAAAAACTTGCTGCCATTTATACGAATATTTTTATAAGAGTGTAGAGTGAATGCCCTACAACTATCACTTATATGAAATTATAACACGATTAATTAAAGATAAATGGGCGTGTATGGACAATTAAAATTCAATAGGCTACTGTTTTAGGTACAGCAAAAGGGTGTAAAGTATGAAAAATATAAATCCCTAAATAACCAGAAGAAATTCTCTCATGAAACAAATTGAACAATTTCAGACCCCCGTACAAAATATAATTATAATTGCCGCTTGTCATCACCTAAAATAGCGACTATTGAGCAACTCGCGACACAGGAATAAACAATATCCGAAAAATTACCGCTTTAATATTACAGGCTTACCTTTTATGAGACTACACGAATAAACTTTTGTGATTTTGTTGGTCACATGCACTAAAATTACTAATAATATACGGAATATATTTCAAAACTATTGTTAAAAGTGTAAATTAATGTCAGGTGATAAGATTTCACGACATGAAATAAGTTTTGAAATATATAAATACAAACCACAAACGTCAATATACGTAAAATTTTAGTTTTAACATTTAATTTTAATTCATTCAGATGCAAAGCCAATTATCGCTTTTGTGTAAAAAGGACAAAAATTCAGAGCGCTAAAAATATTCAGTTTGTTATTCAAAATCTGACCCCAAACGCAATGAACACTAGTTGTCACTTTGACACTTGAGTTTTTAGCGGGAATTTGAATATCTTGTACGTATTTACACTGTATATTTTTAAATAGCTTTGTCTATATCTAACGAAAATGCTTTTTTTTATAAATACTTTTGGTTTTAGTTAGTGAAAAAAAACCTTTTATTTTGAAATATAGTGGAACTAATAGAACAGAAATATAACTGTAATATTAAATATAGTCTGTGCTAGCGGTGTCCGAGTCGAGCTATTTGACTCGAGTTGCTCGAATCAAATCACGAACGAGTCAACTCGAGTTCAGTTATTAGTAACTCGAATCACTACAATATAGTAAGAGAGTTCTCTGACTACGGTCGCGAAGCGAACGAGCTTGTAGCTCGCGTCGTATTCGCATGATGCATCCCATGGGGGACACGAGTTGCCACGGGCGGCACCGAGCATCTCCGATTTGGATTTAATCGAATGAAATGAATCCGTTACTCGTAGCTCCTGTACTAACTTTGTAATATTTGGATACGTCGGTTCGTTGAGACATTTCGGGTTTGGGTCGGCTATGATCGGAACTCGGCGGCGGCGGGAATCACAGAGTCGAATCAACTCGAGTCGTGATTCGAGTCAATGGCCATAATACCTCGAGTTACTAGAGTCAAAAGAAATCCAACTCGTCACATCGCTAGTCTGTGCTCACTTCCTACGCTGATAGTGATGTCCCTTATACATGGTGCAATGTGCGTCTGTCTCTGTGTCGCTTTTTTATATTAATGTTTTAAGTTCATACGTAGTGAAATCAAACGACAATAACAAAAAAAGTTTCATTAAAATTACATTAAAATTGTATGAGCATTGCCATGTAAAAAGTTTGTGAATAACTCGAATGTCTACTTTTATTGTTCCAACGTTTTGGCCTCTTTCAATGGGCCAAAACGTCGGAACAATAAAAATCAAATAAATTACCACGCTTAAAACCGTTAAAACGTAGTTTTATTATATAAACAAGTCACAAAAGCTTAAGAAAATATTATGTCTACTTTCACCAGCCAAACTATGTTTTGAGCTGAATCGAAATCCTCTTTCATCCTCAAACATAAGAGGGGTAACTACTCATAAGTGTCCGGCTACTCCAGCCAGTTCCATGTGTCTAAATAATTAGATATGTACAAAACGGTTTAATATCAGGAAAAGAGTTGTAGCTCTTTTGTTGTGAAGAACTGTATCACTCCTGTAGCTCAGTAGAGATGGAGAATACAAATCGGAATACACCTCTCGCTCTAAGTCTAGACGGTGATTTTTTAGTTCAAATTACCATACGGCATAAGGGTGATTGTATAATATTTTATTACTTTTTTTACTATTCTCAATTTTATTATTATTAGCACAGAGATCTTTTTACTCTGTACGTATTCAGGACATTATTCTCTGTGTCGGCAATTGAGTCAGTGAATCGTTGAGCCATTTGTTTAATAGCTGAGATCATGTTCTTTAATGTGAACAAAGTGAACTAGCTCATTATTATCACTCGTTCGCGAGCTACCGAGTCTACTTCAGTCTATTATGTCTCATCACTTTAGAGTTTTTGGCGGGAACTGAAAGGTGATGTTGTGCTGTGCAGTTTTATTTTCTAAAAATGTGTAAAATTACTCTAAAATGAACAATAGTTGTAGGATATTGATAGTTTTTGAGTAGTGATTATGTGTTTTGTGAGAAATGTGAACTGTATAATCAAATGTGGCCTTTTGAGTTGTCACAAGAACTCCGTTGAATGGCACTAGCTGATTACCTACAGTTCAGCTGTGCTACACATAGGCTTAAGAAAATGAAGAAACTAAATGTATATTATAAACTAAGATCTGGCTTAAAGGCCTAGTTGCCAAGCCATAAATATAATAAAATAATAAACTCATCACTTTAGTTCATTTCAGTGACTGAAAATTGGATGTGTGCACTGAAGTATGAAACCTATGGAAATGAAACGTCAACAAAAAATGCGTGCCACTGTGACGTCATTTTGGGACTAAACATGGCGGTTTTAGTGCTGCCCAGAAGATATTAATGTTATTAGGTTTTATCGATAAACGTTCTTGGCTCATTTTATTTTAAATATTATTGAGTATTAATTATTTGTAGAATTTATACTTTAATAGGAAGTAAGTATATTGTTTCGTGCAAAGATACTTTGATTTAGATGTGTGAAATCTAAGACAAGTTCTTACTTCAAATTTGCCAAGTAAACGACGACGATATGACGATTTACAAAAGTTGCTACACTGATTTTATAAAGTTGTCGTTTGACAACTCAGTGACCGCAAAACATAAACATATGGCGTAGTACAGTGCCATCTGCCCATCTCTAGCATGCTAAATTTTATCGTCGTGTCGTATGTTGCCGTCTCATTCGCACTTGCGTTTATGTCGGAAAGGGATGGAAGCTTTATGTCGGCGATAAAACGTTAGCATGCTAGAGCTATGCTGTTTGGATATTTTTTTTATATATAAGAGTACGTGTTTTTCTTAGACTACTTACCTCTCTATTACAATCTATTTTAATTGTGTTGTTGACTCTAAAGTCCGTAACACTACCACAACACACCTCAAGATAGGTGCCCCGCACCATAAGTGAGAGTGATTCAAATTTTAAATTTATCAAGGGATCGCGTGATATAAAAAAAACAAAACACCTTCAAATCAAATCATTTATTTGCTTAAAAACATGGTCAGTAAAAATATTAGATGACAATATATTATTTTGTTTCACATGTTTTTGCCCTTTCAGGCATGAAAATAGTAATTAAGTTGAAAATCAACTAATTAACAAATAACAGTGTAATCCACTCAATCCACAGACATTAATTTTACTTTTTTCTAGAATTATACAGTAATCATAAAATAATATGTCAAGTGCAGAGTTTTCCATATAAATATACGAGGAATACATAGATTGCTTAAATAGCACTCTTTCCGTATATGCTGACTCAGTTGTTACTTACATCGCAGGATTTGTATCGAGAAAATTATCCCGCAATATAAAATGTCAGACGTATGCTTCGTTATTGTTTGGAGATCCGAACAGCAATTTGAAAACGTTGATTCATTTTAAAACAAGAGGTGGACTGAAATACCCATCGAAAGATGTTGAATACATAACGAAAAAGACAGAAAAGATCATTAAACCTAACTTGGATAAGTCGATGCCCCAAAACTATTATCTATATATATTTAAATTCATTATGGAGCACTACTCCGAAAAATCGGACACCATTTTTCGGTCGGAATCAATTGATCATGACACTAATCATAAATACCTCTTAATAAAATGTGTCATCAAAACATATTTAGACATTCGGTTTAGATATTTCGGGATAAAAGCTACCGACAAAATCTCTCTTCGGAACTATTTAAATAAAATAGTTTTATTCCGTAAAAAATTATGCCATAGCGGACATCAAAACATTTATTTAATTACAAACGTCATTCCTTATGACTTCCGCTCTAAAATCACTTATACATTACAAATTTAACGAATTTACAATAGTTTTTTACTCGTTACGGAATAAAACTATTTTATTTAAATAGTTCCGAAGAGAGATTTTGTCGGTAACTTTTTTCCCGAAATATCTAAACCGAATGTCTAAATATGTTTTGATGACACATTTTATTAAGAGGTATTTATGATTAGTGTCATGATCAATTGATTCCGACCGAAAAATGGTGTCCGATTTTTCGGAGTAGTGCTCCATAATGAATTTAAATATATATAGATAATAGTTTTGGGGCATCGACTTATCTAAGTTAGGTTTAATGATCTTTTCTGTCTTTTTCGTTATGTCTTCAACATCTTTCGATGGGTATTTCAGTCCACCTCTTGTTTTAAAATGAATCAGCGTTTTCAAATTGCTGTTCGGATCTCCAAACAATAACGAAGCACACGTCTGACATTTTATATTGCGGGATAATTTTCTCGATACAAATCCTGCGATGTAAGTAACAACTGAGTCAGCATATACGGAAAGAGTGCTATTTAAGCAATCTATGTATTCCTCGTATAAGGTGCTGTCATCTTCTGGCACTTCAACCATTTTTTTTTTTTTCGGTTAAATCATTCAAGGCTTTTTGTGGGCTAGTGCTTGTGCAATTTAAAATATTAACTTGCTCCAAGGCAACGCAATTGCCGAGCCCTTCGTCGCGAATTTCGGATCGAATAAGAAGCCTCTTGAAGGCTGCTTTAAATTGAACGGCATTTGGATTATTGTTAAAACCCCCTCGAGCTCTTATAGCCGAAAAAAATAGCTCGACGTGATCCTGGCTGATCTTGTACAGTGGCAAATATTTTAATATTTTTGTGTTTTCGACAAGATGTCGATATAAAGCTAATGCACTTTTCATATCAATGATTAGCCCCACAAAGCCAGTCTTTCTCTTCGACTCAATTACTAACTGCCCTGACGGCAGCCTCAGGCCGCGTATGTAGCCAATTGCACCTTCAAACAGCACTTCGATAAGGCCGATGTTTTGGGGACACATGGCTTTTTTTAATCCAGGCGGGCGAATCGAGTGACTGTTCAGGATATCGAACACATCGTTAAGAAGTTTTATAAAACTTACGGTGCCCTCGCAATTTTCAAACGCTTTGAGTTTTAATTCCGAGTTACAAAACTCTAAGGCATCCGCCACAGAGTTACTTAGAAGTTGAGTTGCTAAACGGACTTTCATCTTTTGCTTAGCAAAATATATGTGAGCTTTAGTTATTTTTGTGGCCATGTGCAGTCCCTCTTTTTCTTGCAAATTAATAAGCGCCTCCAGATAGGTAAAATCAATTTTTCGGCCATGCACATCTTCCAACACTCTTAAGTCGCCGAATGTGTTGCGGATTAATTTTACCATATGACAAGGATCAAAAAATGCATGCAATGTGCTTTCGCCGCATTTGAATGTGCTATCAGTTTGTCCTTTAGTAAAATAGCAACCAAGCTCTTGTAACATCGCAAAATTTGCTGCAGGCCCATCGCATGTAACACTCACAATATTGATGCCCACTTCCTCGCATCTTTGAATGCACATTTTTAACAATTCACATTTTTGCTCTGCTGTCAAAGATGTAATGAAAAAATATGCGATTGGAAGTTTCCAACTTCCATTGATGTTATTAACTAAAAATACGAGGCATTGATTCGCCACCTCCAATGCGTCATTGTCACATTCTGACCCTATAGTAACTCGCCCGTAATACATTTTTTTTTGGGGATCCCAGCATAAAGACTTTCTTATTGCCATCTCATCAAAGATTAGCGAGCACACAATTGGTTTGTCGCTAGCTCGAACATTGTTTTGAAGGGCCTCAAACGCTTCCTCACAAAGGCCGGGTTCCGCATTTATTTTTTGATACCACCTAGTTAAAGTCCTTGGGTGAGCCAAGCATGTATTGTATGTTCGACGCACAAAATTGTAGGCCTTTGGCGAAAAGAAGTGGAGCGTAAGGGCAAATTTTCTAGTCTCCTCCGAATATTGTTTTTCCAAAGGCAAGCCTTCACTTTTCAGAATTTGCCTCTTTAAAAAGTCTTTAGGACCTGCGCAGGCTTCTAAAACTATAGAGTTCTCGTTGTTGACAAGGTTCCTTTCCTGTAGGTCTTTTATAATGTTCTGGAACTCTGCAATTTTTTTCTTTTGCCGCCGCACTTTTTCATTTAATTTTTTTACTTTCTTCCTTAAGAAATCACATTTATCTTCAAGTTCTTTTACTTTTTGTGCTTGGTTCTGAAATAAAAAATGATTATTATTGAATACACTATGTTTATGTGTAGGCGATCACAAATTTGGAGGTAATTTTAAGTAATTTTCCAATTAGTACTAGGACTGGACTGCAAGCATTCGAATGTTTTTCAATATGAGCGTTGCTAACTGGCGATTAGTGGTTCCAGTTAGAGGATTCCTTAAGGTAGGTCATGGTATAGTATACGTACCGGTAGATTATCCATTCCTGAGGTGCCAGGGACAAAAGCAAAAGAAGCAGTACACGCGGTGGTCGTCGTCATGGGGAGCTGTGTACAAAAAAGGTGTGTTTAAAACCAGACTAAGACTAAAGGCGCCCACTGATTACCAGTTCGCCGGAAGATATCGACCTGTCAGCAGTGTCACAAAATTTGGCAGCTCCGAACACTTGCCAGGCTGATATCGTCGGGCGAACTGATAATCTGTGGGCCCTTTAACTGAAGTACCTATTAATTCTACGCAGATAAAGTTGCGAGCAAAACTGGTAGGTATTGAAATAATTGTCCAAAAATTGGCAGTTATTAAATTATCCAGCTATCGATAAATAAGTTACTTACTGCTGATGTTGCAGCTCCTGAAGTTCCAGAAATAGGAGCAGGAGCAGGATTCAGTGCAAGGCCAGTCTTTCGGGGAAGCTAAAATTAAAACGCGACATATTTAGAACCCTGCATATATATATATATATATATATATATTATAAAACTTACACAATAAATTGTAACAACGTGTTACTGAACATATTGAGCAACGAGAATGTTAAATATAGAAGGCTCGACACCAATTCATATGTAAATAATTTTGTGTGATTATACAGAACAGGAAGAAGTCTTTTTTTTCTTGTAATATCACCATTACGTAGGCTTGTCACGGCTCCTTTAATGCTTTCAAATTAGCACGGTAGTTTTGGCGCTACTGCTGTAGAACAAATATAATTGAGATAATTCATGGCTAATAGTAATCACTGTATTAAAAAAACTTACTATTGGAATTCCAACATCTAAAGTTCCATGAGCAGGAGTAGTAACTGTAGTGGCGACTCTCTTGCAAGGCTGTAAAGAAGTTAAAATTAAAATAAATAAGCTGCCAGAAGCGAATCGGACTTGAGCCCCTAGGGTTCCATGTAGTAAACAATTTTTAAACATTTCCTATGTTAACTGAAATAAAAACTTCTGTTTCTGTAATGTATTGGGTAAAGACCATTTTTTTTTAATTTACATAGCAGTATTTATTTTTATTTGATACATAAAAATAAATTAGGTTGGGGAAAAAGTTTCTTCGCATTTTATATAAAAATTCAAAAGTTTTTTTTATAAAGTTTATTTACATTTGACTAAAGTATGTAGGTGCCATTTTGTTGGGCTTTACTACTTTACTTTTTTTGGGCTTCCTCTACTGCTATATCCATCCACATTCATACTTAACATTCTAGATAAGTGACTCATCAGGAAAACAAACTTACTATAAAAGTTGCAACTCTTGAAGTACCAGCAACAGCATGAAGAGCAGTATGTGTACTGGCAATACTGGCAATGGCACCTTTTAGAGGGACCTGTAAATAAAATTGTGGTGTAAAATAATAGTTTACATGATTGATGATAAATTTCCATTTATGGTATTAGTAAACAAATATAAATTATATAAACATTTACCAAGGTAGAGGAGTCAGGAACGGCCAAAACAGGAATTGTTTCCGACTGGTTTTCTTTTAATATGCCAGTTTTATGTTGGCTGGCATGTTGCTGCAAGATATTGAACTATTAGTTTAGAATAATTGTGCCCACAGTATTTTTTTCATAAAGTTTGCTTAAATGATGACATTATCATTCAAATTGAGCAAGTACATTTCTTGGATGGAATCGCAGTCACAAAACCCATAAGTTTTTCTAAAATAGATAAATAGAATGAGAATAACATAGACCACAACTAGTCGTAAGTAGCATCAGTAATAATGTAGCAACAACAAGTATATCAAAGGCTAAAAGTAAAAGTACAAATTTCAATTATACGAGCAGTCTCCATGAGGGTGAGAGGCACGAGTAGACATATTAAGGCCTTCGACTGCGAAGACGGAGCAGAAATTATATAATAAGCCGACAGTCCAACAACTATCCTGCTGATCATCGTCCCACCATAAAAAACTTGTATATTATTTTTTATCGTTTTATAGCACGTTTTGTTGTAAGTATATAATTAAAAAAAAGTATATCAATACAAACTATAAAAGTATATACAGTATTAACTTACTCTTACAAATTTGAAGGGCACGGCATCATCTCGTAGTCGGGTCACATCCAAAGTTTTGTTGAAACATTTGTCATCAAAATGTAGCGAGCAAATAAAAATACATTTTACATTTTGCTTTATATTTTCTATTCCAATGGCTTCCAGCCACTTTTTCTTTTTACTGTCATTTCTTGGGATCCTATAAAATATGTTTTAATTATTATTTTTGTATGTTTTAAGCGAGGTAGCATGATAAAATAAGAAATTTTATATAAGCAATCAGATTAAATCGATATCAAAGTCGATAAATAATGTGCAACCCTAGCTAATAAATTAACATTATTTAAGCGTAAAAATATAGTTAAATAAGTCAAATCCATACATGACCTATAACTGCACATAAGAACCTTGCTAATTATAATGTAAATATTCCTTTATTTTCCCGGAAACATTAACAATAACCAATATTTTTAATGTTATTTATAGCGTACCTGTGTATGGTTAAAGGTGGCTGATTTGGTGTTTTTCTTATGCCGCACCCTATAACACTACACACTGGCATATTTGCGATGTAATTATTTATATTTGGCTTTAATTATTTTAAATTACAAGCAAAATGTTAAAAGATAATTCGTTATTTTTATTTATACCACGACTTTTTGACAAGACATGTACCGGCTGAACGTGAACTGACTGACAATGACATTTGGAGGACTAAACATGGCGGATTTCGGCCTCATTAGGTATTTGCTTATATTTATACGTATATATATGTTTCACTTTATGTACGCACTGAAATACTGTTATATTGTTTTCCTGCGAGTTACAGTGCTGAGTAAGAACGAGATAAATATATGTTTATGTGTGTGCCTTCAAAATGGATGCTATTTATATAAGCAATAGTACGTATTATACGTAACGTATAGAACAATATGTCGCGTCCCTATTATATAGGTCTATGGATGTGTGTAATGGTTTTATAAATTTAACAGTTATACTGTTATAGGAAATTTAAAGACTTACAGATGTACGATATAGTCTACTAATGCTGTTTAGCCTTTAACATTTACTTATAATATTTCATATGTATTAAAATGTGATTGTTTGACATAAATCGTGAGTTATCCATTATAAACAAAAATTAATTACAATAACTTGGAAAACATTTTGTTATTAATGAATATGAGTCATTGATGTGTTAACACGTTTTATCGGTTAGTAATAAACGTCAAGGAGAGATGTTATATCAGACGTCCTCACGTATCTTGCAGTAGCATTCATTTGTGAGATTTGATTCACTATTTTGTTTTACTGGTTTGTAAGTATTTACTATTGTTGGCTTTATATCTGATAACTTCTAAATATTTACCCGACTATTTCATTCTTAAATTATAGAATTACTTATTCATTTATCAGATTACCATATCCTTTTACACTCTGATAGTTTTGTATTGTGGCTTTAAAAACCAATACATGCATCCAGGTGTCTAGGAGACATGTAGTTCTTGAGATATTAATTTTGTTCATTCGTTTAGTTATATTTTAACAGAAAGAACAGTCTGTTTTGGCACTCACCGCAAACTCAAAAACAGTTTTAGTATTTATACATTAAGCTTTTGTGTATTGCTAAACACAAATCACTAGAGATGTGCTGATTATGACTTTGACCGACTAGCTGATTAGTCGGTTGTAAAGAAGCCAACGAATTGGCCGATTAGTCTGCTAAGCCGATCACGGTTTCAGGCATTTCCGTGATGCCTCGTTTATAGCTGTTTCGCTTACAAGTCACAACCTGTTTTGTTTACTTCACAATGTTTCTTGAATTTTACTTTTGTAGGGGTCAGGGCAGTGTTTTTGTGTAAAAATAAAACAATATTTTCTTTTAAAACTAATACTGTTATTGTTCATTAAAGTCAAAGAGCTCAATTAATATTTAATCATGTCAAAAAGAAAGTCTCATGTATACATTACAATGTATTAGTAAAGTGTAGATTATTAACTAGAAAGTAAGAATCCGGGATAGTCTAGTCAGTGTCTTTGCTGAATAGTCGCCGACTAGTGGCACATCTCTTACCACAAATCACACTTTCTTACCAATAAAAGTAATTTATCCTTGTTTAAGTAACATATTCCTGTCTTTCCCATTATTAATTCAAAACTTATTTCATAATCCAAATAACAGGTCCAATGGCTATAAATAAATGTATGGGGTATACTTAAGTTATCCTTAATCTCATACCACTGTGGGTCAAAGCGCAGCCAAATATTGATTGTTGTTATCAACAATTTAGTTAACTGCTTGTGATTAAATGTTTATCTCGGTAGGAGAACAATTTACTAATAATAGCTTTGTAGTATATTTATTAGATAAAGTATACATATTCATCACATGTGTGACCTAAATACTAGTTATGTTTGTAATATTTTTTTACTTCTTAAAATAGTTTACAAGTTATTTCATATTAAAGATATTTCGGTAATATAACATAACTGTTGCAAATTACTTTTAATATAATATAATATATAAATTTTTCTTGTCACGGTGTTTATTACCAAACTCCTCCAAAACGGCTGATCCGATTTGTATGAATTTTTGTGTGCATATCGGGTGGGTCTGAGAATCGGCCAACATCTATTTTCATACCCCTAAAAGATAAGGGTGACCCACCCCTAAATTTTTTATTTTATTTTTTGTCAAAATTTCTTATTAGATTTTTTTTATGATTCGGCATTGAACATACATACAGCTCTAAATTCTCACTTTTCTACCACCAATGCCTATTTTTGAAGTAAAATTTCTTTAGGCGCGACTAGGAGGTAACTGGACGACAATGCAAAGGAAGTCCGTTACGGCAATATGGTGTACCATCCGGTTTTCAAATATTTTGTTTGTCAATAGATAGTTTATAAACAAATCAATCAAAAAATTTTGAAAAAAAAAAAAATTTGTGAAAAAGTTTTACTTCAATCACGTGTGAACGTTACACGAACGTTTTTTTTAAATAGAGATATTAGTACTGTAATAATTTAACTTACTTAAAATTACTAAAAATAATTTAAAAGGCAAAACAACATTTGCCGGGTCAGCTTAAATTAATAATTCTTGAGATAATTATAAGTGAGTTTAATTTAGAACTAATGCTAAGCAGGTAGATTCTCCACTTGATGTAAAATAGGTACCACCAACTTCATAGTAGCTCTATAAAATAACATTTCGATGGGTGCAAAGTAAATAAAGTTATCTACATAATGATGATTTTTAGTTTATTATTGTACAATCGTTTTAATAAAACAATTCTTTACAATATGACATTATTTGTTTTGCATATATCACATTATTTCAATAAATTTTCTTACATAAAAAAAGCCAGCTACGTATGTTCTTTCAAATATTACGAAGTTAATACGACCATCTTTTCGCTCTCCTGTAAAGTAGCTATTTTGCAGATATCTCTTTTTACTTTGCACCCGTCAATTTAATACTAACATGCGTAAACATAATAATTTAACTAATTGTTTTAGTGAAAACTGTGTTGAAATATACAAATTTTTATCCACTTGAACAACTAAAAACCCCTCCCCGGGGCAATTCCCGTGGGACTCCCGGGGTAATAATATAATAATAATCACACATTTTATTATATGGAATTTGCTGTAGATCAGTGAAAAATCACATTGGAATCCAATATTTTTCAATATGGCTATTTTAAGTAATTCCCAGAAAAATTCCCGCAGGATTCTGAGGGTAAAAAGTAGCACAGATTTTAAGTCTAAGAATGTGCTGTTGATTAGCAAAAACCACGTTGAAATCGCCTCAGTAGTTTTTATGTGAATCCTGAAAAATCAGATTAGAAATCTAAGAAAATTACATTGTGTTCTCAGTCATTTATATAGTCTACTAGAGTTTACCCCGCGGCTGCGCCGCGGGTTAACCTCTAGTTCCTGCTTTTTGTTTAACGAGCAGGCATTAGATACAGGTTACATTGTACAACATTTTTATGTTAGTGCCATTTGCACCCCAAAAGTCGTTTTATATCGCAAACTATCCGATCTCCTGGCATGAGTATATATGTCCATTTTCGGCATTAAAACTACAATTAAACAAAATTACAATAAAAACGATCCAGTGTTCCCAGTGTTTTTCGAAAACTTATCAGAAAGACATATCGAGTTACTATCACACTTTTATAGACTATGAATTTTTATATCTATGAGCTTGAGAAATGATTGGTCTCATTCATACTCTCAACCTCTATTTCATGCCATCCTAGTTTTATTTATCTATGAAAACTACAAAAATGACAAAAAGACAAAAACAGCAAAAGGACAAAAAAACAAAAATGACAAAAAGAGCTAAAAGGACAATAAAGAGTAAAAGGAGCAAAGGAGAAAAAAGATCGAAATGGACAAAAAGGGCAAAAAAACGAAATTGTCAAAAAGGACAAAAAGAGCAATAAGAGCAAAAGAGAAAAAACAGCAAAATGGACAAAAAGAACAAAAAATAGCAAAAAGAGCAAAATGGACAAAAAGGAGCAAAAAGAGCAAAAGAGCAAAATTAAAAAAAAGGACAAAAGAGCAAAAACAGAAAAAGAGCAAAAATATCAAAATGGACAAAAAGAGCAAAAGAGCATAAAGAGCAAAATGGCCAAAAGATCAAAATGGACAAAAAGAACAAAAAATAGCAAAAAGAGCAAAATGGACAAAAAGAGCAAAAACAGCAAAATGGACAAAAAGGAGCAAAAAGAGCAAAATTAAAAAAAAGGACAAAAGAGCAAAAACAGAAAAAGAGCAAAAATATCAAAATGGACAAAAAGAGCATAAAGAGCAAAATGAGCAAAATAGCAAAATGAACATAAAGGTCAATAAGGACAAAAAGAGCAAAAGAGCAAAATGAACAAAAAGGTCAATAAGGACAAAAAGATCAATAAGGAAAAAAAGAGAAAAAGGGCCAAATGGATAAAAAGGTCAAAAATATCGAAAAGGACAAAAAGAGCAAAAAGGTCAAAAAAGCAAAAAGGACAAAAAGAGCAAAATAGACAAAAAGAGCAATAAGAGCAAAAGAGCATAAAGAGCAAAATGGCCAAAAGATCAAAATGGACAAAAAGAACAAAAGAGTCAAAAGACCAAAAGAGCAAAATTAACAAAAAGGACAAAAAAGAGCAAAAAAGAGAAAAACAACTAAATGGTCAAAAAGAGCAAAAAGGACAGAAAGAGCAAAAAGGTCAGACAGAGAAAAAAGGTCAAAAAAGCAAAAACAAGAAAAAGGACAAAAAGAGCAAAACATACAAAAAGGACAAAATAACCAAAATGATGAAAATGGCAAATCACAAAACCAATCCAAACCTATCCCACTTTTGGGATAACCTTTACATAAATCTATCCCAAAATCTATCCTATTATCCGGGATGAAAAATATCCCTTGTCCACCCTTGGTATGAAAATTACAAATATACCGATTTTCAGACAAATCGGTCCAGTAGTTTTTCCGTAAAAGCATAACAAACAAACAGACAAATATATTTTTATCCCGGAAACTATCCCATTTTTCGGGATAAAAAGTATCCTATGTTCATCCTCGGTATCGAAAATATATATATACTGAGTTTCAGCCAAATCGGTCCAGTAGTTTTTCCGTGAAAACGGAACAGACAGAGTTACTTTCGCATTTATAATATAATAGGGATTCCTTTTTTTTAAATAGCCTCAATGTACAGACACGGTTTTTATAGAAGTTTATTTATATTAGAGATAATTTTTTTTAAACAAAACTGCCTTTAGGACATTGTGCAATTTTTTTTGTGTTTTAAGTTTTACTTAGTATGGACTTCAAGAGGATGTAGACATTATTTATTTTTTGGTTTTTAGTTTGAAGTTGATTTCGTTTTTTTTTTAAAGAAATACTTTTTTCTACTTTTTATTTGCTTGGATAGCTTTAATATATTGAGCTCCTGTAAAAGTGGTTGTTCTACTGGCACATCCACACATGTTTGCTTTGATTTCCCTAGGATCCATTCATCAAATCCTAACTTGTTGACAATGGGAATATCTCAGGAGTTTACTCTTAAACAAAACTCTAAGAAATCATACAGTTGAATTGGAATTTCTTGATATTGGAAGTCAGTTAAAAAAAACGTAATATTTTAAGTTCAAGTGATCCAATATGAAATTCTTACATACAACATTCCATTTTCAGGTGAAGTAAGTCAATATGGCATACCCAAACCATGCACCCCCTCCCCCTCCACCTCAGACGATGGGTTCAACAAACACAGTATTCATAACGGAAACGAGATTTGATCCATCATACTTAAGGACTCCACCAGGAATGCTTAAAGTTGCTGTTATTGTAAGTGATATCATTGTATTGTTACGAGTTGCAGGACTCGAATTAAAATGCCGTTGGAATTATTATAGAATTTATTAGAACTATAAATGACTAAACAGATATACAATGCAAAAGTGGATGGATGCAGAAGTTGCGGAAGGCCACGACACACCTTCCATGATCAAATTATTGTTAAAAAAAAACCCGTTAAAATGTAGTTTTATTATGTATACAAGTCGCGAAAACTTCTGACAATTCTTGAAAATGAAAATGAAAATATTTATTTCTTCGAAAAACACATGCATGATTTGTTAACAGTTGCTGGAATCTTCTTTTAAGCAAAATGTACTTGTAGCAGAAGATCCCGCTCTTCCATACCTTAAATATTATTGTATTTATAAGTATCTAAAATATTTTCATGCTATACATGACATAAAATTGATATTAAAAGTTATCTTATTATAAATTTAATTGAAAATAAAGTTAGTGTACTTAATGTTCATTAAGTACAAAACATAATAAACATATCAAAATATTATATTACATTATTATATTGTATTGTTAGAATAAGTTACTGCGCTTAAATATTTTCATTAAGCACAGAACATAATATTATAATAGTATTTAATTAAAAGAAAATAATAAATAATACGTGAGTTTGTGAGTATGTGTTTGTGTGTGTGTGTGTGTGTGTGTGTGTGTGTGTGTGTGTAAGTATGTGTGTGTGTGTGTATGTGTGTGTGTGTGTGTGTGTGTGTGTGTGTGTGTGCGCGTGTGTGTGTGTGTGTGTGTGTGTGTGTGTGCGCGTGCGTGCGTGTGTGTGTGTGTGTGTGTGTAAGTATGTGTGTGTGTGTGTGTAAGTATGTGTGTGTGTAATTATATGTGTGTGTGTGTGTGTGTGTAAGTATGTGTGTGTGTGTGTGTGTGTGTGTGTGTGTGTGTAAGTATATGTGTGTGTGTGTGT
This sequence comes from Dendrolimus pini, assembly GCA_949752895.1. NCBI lineage: Eukaryota > Metazoa > Arthropoda > Insecta > Lepidoptera > Lasiocampidae > Dendrolimus > Dendrolimus pini. Next base: position 835,296 of record OX457127.1, on the reverse strand, counting down.
GTAAGTATGTGTGTGTGTGTGTGTGTGTGTGTATGTGTAAGTATGTGTACGCATAATTAATAATATATTCAATAAGGAATTTGTAAGAGAGATTCTACTGCGTCGTAGTCAAGCGACATTAGCCAATTTAGCAAAGACCTTTTACAAGCATGTGTGTTCATATGATACAGATTTAACACCTGATTAATTTTATTATACAAGAAGCTAGATTGATAAACGTATTGTCGCCTAGCAAAGGAAGTTTTTATAGTTATTAGTTCAAATATTACGTATCGTCTTCTCGTAGTATCAATGTTTGAGTGTAAAGGCTTAGATTTCTGTAATCTTAAAATTACATTTAGAACATAAAGTTTTCTAACACTTAGAACTTTTGAGTAGAGGTATAAGTCAGTGGTTGGATATCTATAGGGTTTAAAATGCATAACCTTTAGAAGCAAGCGCTGAGCTCTTTCTACACAAATAAAATCTGTTTTACATGCATTTCCCCAAACAGAAATACAATAGGCTATAATTGATTGTGCTAGGACGACATATACTCTAGTTAAGAGATCTTTAATGGCAACACATGACGTAGTATTTTAAAAATCCAAATGAGTTTACGAATTCTGTTGGCAACTAAGTCTATGTGAGCTGACCAAGTCATACGTTGATCAATCATAACACCAAGATATTTTGTATTTGAAACTTTATTAATGGAGGGACAGTGTTTGTGTGTGTGTATTGTGTATAAGCAGAAGGTGATGTCAGGAGCCTTAAGAATAGACGAGCGTGCATGGCAACATCTATGAATGTCAAAGAAGCAAGTGAGGTGTGTAAGAATAAGCCTGTATGGCGCTCTGTTGTTCGTGCCTACCCCGCAACATATGATATTACATACATACATACATACATAACTTCACGCCAGGTCCCTTGCGGGGTAGGCACGAACAACAGAGCGCCATACAAGCTTATTCTTACACACCTCACTTGCTTCTTTGACTTCATAGATGTTGCCATGCACGCTCGTCTATTCTTAAGGCTCCTGACATCACCTTCTGCTATTAGATGATCAGTTTGATCATGGAAGGTGTGTCGGGGCCTTCCGCGACTTCTGCATCCTTCCACTTTTGCATTGTATATCTGTTTAGTCATTCTTTCATCATACATTCGTTCCACATGCCCGAACTACCGGAGCATTCCTTTCCGTACCTTCACCCCGACACTCTCTTTCAAAACAACTCTCTTTCTTACTTCGGTATTACGAACGCGGTCCGCGAGTGTCACTCCGCAGATTTTGCGTAGTGCTCGCATCTCGACGGCGTTTACTCTACTTTCATGCTCTCTATTCCATACCCAACTTTCGCTTCCATACGTGAGCGTAGGTACCAGCACCGCGTAATGTATGGCAAGCTGGGCTTTCTGGCTGAGGTTCTTAGCGCCTAGAAGTTTACCTAACGCTCCATTCACACTATTCCCCAAATTTACTCTTCTTTCTATGTCAGCGGTGTACCTTCCATCCCTGCTGCATCAGAACTGCAAACACTAGTCACAATGATGAAAGATGACTGTCAGGCGAGAGGCTTACATTTGAATGCGAATAAAACAAAGGTTATGGTGTTTGAAAGAGAAGAAACCAGAACGAATGCAAGGATAATGGTCGATGATGTTATGCTGGAACAAGTGAATGAGTTTGTATATCTTGGATGTACGTATTAGAACTATACAAATACGTATGTATAACACAGGTACAAATATAACTGTACACAACCAGTCCAAACGTAATGCACGATTCAATCACACGCGCAAAGTCCGTCACTAACATCTTGCTTCACTTGTGGCTATCGCTAGACTGCCTCATCTCTCCATTGGGGCATTGCTTTATAATGTACAAATACAATATGTCTGCTAAATTGACAGCCTGTACTGTGAAAGAGTTATCAAAGAAGGAAGAAGTGTGTACAGGTGTCATCAAGGCCAGATTATTACTAGGGCGCAAATAACGGGAATGCGAAATATGTAGGAAATCAAAACGTTCCTTTAAATTTATATTTATTACTTCATAATTTTTTTTATAGATCTTTAACTTCATCGGCTTCATCTGTATCCAGTCATCAGCCTTCTGGTCCAATGGCCGAGGGGTGTACTTCAACATAGTGGCCCATCTTGGATTTTGGTTCTCGGGGAGCCTGTTATTAATGTACCTGTTCCACATTGTTGAGAAATACCATAACATCAAGTGGTTGAAGATCGAGATGGTTGCATATGTTGTATTGGTATTTCTGAATTTGATTTCTTCAACGGTTGCTGTGGCTTTTGGAGCCGCAGCTTACTCAGCGGCTGGGGTGAGTCGTTCTTATATATTATTATGTTTGGAATTATTTCTTGAGCTGATTCATCGTTTATTAACAAAATCTTTTATTGATTTCTAAATATATTTTATTCCTAGTTACAATTCTTGAATATGTACATTAGAAGAAATACGGCTAGCGCTGTGGGTTAGAGTGAGAGGGGAGGAGCCTGCCTACCGCGTAAGAGAAAGAGAAGCCAGACAGACTGGCGCCGTAACGCGTTACGTAACGAAGCGGTTTACCCTCCCATAAGAAGTTATCACTTGAAACATCCTAATAACCCCCCCGTGTATATAGAAGTATCACTGCAAAAACTATTTTACTCGCATATTGGATTTGTTAACAGGTGTGAATTGATTAGATTACACAATCGCTCATATGCAATATTTAATATAATTAAGAAGACTAGTGTCCATCTAAGAGGTCAATTTATTCAATTGACTCTATTAACGATTGGCTTCAAGCATGACACGGTATCAATAAGGAACTGTTTAAATTGATTGAAACATGACTTTATTAAGCCTGAGGCATGAACAGGTGGTACACATTTACTTCTGCTATTTTTCCACTGTGTACTTTTCTATACGGTCTAATCCCCATAATGTATCTTTGGCAGTATTTATTTTATTTATACTGTTACGACTGAGTGACTCGAATTAAAATGCCGTTGGAATTAATATAGAACTTATTACAACTATACAAACACGTATAACACAGGTGCAAATATAACTGGACACAACCAGTAGAAACTGCACGATTCAATAACACGCGCAAAGCCGTCACTATATAGCTTATCGAATGTACACGTCTTGCTCGTATCGTAATCCCCGCTTGACTGCCTCATCCCCCTCGTTCGGGCATTGTTTTATACTAAACTGTACAATACAACAATCGACCGCGTGGACTGAGTTTTCCAAGAAAACGTAATCTGCACACCTGCGGCCAAAAACGGGTACAATAACAATATGGATGTTTTTCTTCCTTACAAATTTTAAACACAAAGCAAACAAAAAATGTCCAAATGCAGGAAGGGTGCAACTTCAGGTGTGCGTTCACTTTGTCAGCGTGTAAACTGTTACACGCCGACAACGTACTGACGTTTGGCAGTATTTATTTTATTCATACCATAATTTGTGTGATGTTAGTTATGTGAGAAGGCCGTCACCGGAAGTTTTTAAAAGCCAAGTATAATTGTGAAACTTTAAATCAATTATCACAATAATAACTTATAATTAATGATCTCGATGATCAGTTACGACCGTGTGCTACCGCGAAACTCCACTCATCACTTTCTCACGCGCATGCATGAGTCACCAGCAGGTGGTTTGTATGAGGTGTTTTCTTTGAATTTGTTAGTTGTTGTGTGAGAAACAACAGCGTTGCCTCATATGTGTGAAAAACAATAGGTTTACCACTCATAACATGTTCCATAAACTTTATAAACAGTATTCACAACCTGATGCAAAACAGGTATTGTTCTTTTAAAGCTGGCAAATGAGAACATGCATACAATCTAGCTAATGTAATAAAATTTAAAAACTTCGTTTATATGTAATAGCTTAAGAAATAAGTTATTTTATACATTTTAGTTTTTTCGTTTTTGAAGTCGGTTTTTTTAAACGAAGTTTTTAAATTTTATTTGTTACTTTTTAGTGTCTAGCTATGTATGGGTGGACCGACGAATGGTGCCGCACTTCTTAAAAAATATAGGTCCCAAGAACCGGGAACAAAAAAATGTTCGTAAAATGAAAACTACTGGGCCAAACTATGTAAAATTTTTAAGGGACCAATTGGAAGCTATTCCGCGTCGAACAAAAAAAGAATCACGTAAATCGAATCATAAATCTCAGAGTAATCGGTGTACATATGGAACGGAGTGAAAATTATTTCCATGAAAAATGTTCATAAAATGAAAACTACTGGGCCAAACTATGTAAAATTTTTAAGGGACCAATTGGAAGCTATTCCGCGTCGAACAAAAAAAGAATCACGTAAATCGAATCATAAATCTCAGAGTAATCGGTGTACATATGGAACGGAGTGAAAATTATTTCCATGAAAAATGTTCATAAAATGAAAACTACTGGGCCAAACTATGTAAAATTTTTAAGGGACCAATTGGAAGCTATTCCGCGAACAAAAAAAGAATCACGTAAATCGGATCATAAATCACGGAGTTATCGGCGAACATACATAAAAAAAGCAAAAAAAAAAAAGAAAGATCCCGACGAATTGAGAACCTCCTCCTTTTTTCGAAGTCGGTTAAAGAGGGTTACCGTCACCTAGAGACGTTTGCAACATCAGGGTCCCAAATCTGCTATTACTATCTCGTCAAAATTGCAGGACACTATCGTTTCAATCGTAGGTTTGCCTAATCCTAAAGAGACGGAAAGCATGAAATTGATATTGAAAGGAGAGTAATGGTAGGTAATAAGGTGACAATACCGCGGAACTCTTTTTTGGTCTGCCCGTCCATCAATGGGTATTAGTACCAACGCTAATGTATGGCAGTGAAGGTTGGGTATGGTAGGAGAACCATGAAAGTAGGACCAATGCAGTAGAAATAAGAGCTTTGACCGGTATATGTAAGATGAATGTAAGTGATATGATAATGATAAGAAACAGTGTGATAAGGGAGCGTTGTGGATTGAAAGAAGATGTAGGGACAAGAGTTGAAGAAGGAATGTTAAGATGGGTTGGGCATGTAGAGAGAATGAATGAAAACAGAATCACAAAACAAGTATATGACAACAATGTCAGTGGTAGAGTCGGTAGACCAAGACGTAGTTATCATGATCAAATTGAAGATATTTTGAAGAAGATTCAGATAAAAAGTAGTATATATCTTTAAGCGTATCTAATATAAAACAAAGCAACAAAACAATAGTAATATCACGTCCAAGAAAATCCTTCGATACCCTGACTCATTGACCCATTTTGCGACACACCTTGCATACCTACCACATACGTGTTCGAGTTATTAATATACATTACGTGCTCTACGTCTACTCTAATGCGTTGTTAATTGAATATTAGCTTATCGACCAACTCAGATTGCAGACATTCGTTCACAATGCGTGATTTGAATTTTAATATACTAATGTTTGTTAATACGTACACGCGGAACTTTTCCAAGTACCTGTCTGTATGCTTGGTTACTTTCTTCGTTTGTTCTTTAACATTCCTTCACAGAAATTGACTTGATTGAATTGACTGATTTCGTGTAGTAACACAGTCACTGAAGTGAAAAATGAAAACTACTGGGCCAAACTATGTAAAATTTTTAAGAGATCAATTGGCTATTCGGCGTCGAACAAAAAAAGAATCACGTAAATCGCATCATAAATCACGGAGTAATCGGCGAACGAACATAAAAAAACGAAAAAAAAACGATCCCGACGAATTGAGAACCTCCTCCTTTTTTCGAAGTCGGTTAATAAACCACAACAGCCTCCACTCAGCTGAGATGAGGATGTTGAGACGGATGTGTGGTGTTACAACAATGGATAAGGTGTGAAATGTGTACATAGGAGGATCTTTGAGAGTTGCACTCGTGACTGAAAAATTGAGAAGAAGAAGTTTGAGGTGGTGTGGGCATATAATGAGAAGGGATGAAAGTCACGTGACTAAAAGAATGTTAAACCGCAAGATGGATTTGATGTTTGGATTTGACGTTTGTGGTTTATCACTTTAGTGGCCCAACATTCAGACCCATATAGTATGACTGGTCGTATGACAGATTTTACAATTAAACACCATAACAATTCTATTATTATAATAATCATTTATTTATTTCAAAACAACACAATATTATACATATTTACAAAACACAGATAATAATGTTATTGGTAATTGTTTTTTCCTTTAGTAATTAATTACTAGCACTGATTTAGTCCGCTTAATGTAGGAGCAAATCAGTGTTGCTGCTACCACGAAATCTGCTTAGCAACGACGCTGTTTTTTTACGCCATAAAGCATCTTCTATGTGTGCTATGGCGAACATAGACGACGCACTGTAGAAAGGGGTGCCGTTGGGGCCATCAGCAGCACACCTTTTTTTTGGCAACGCCGAGGGAATGCATTTGCGCTACCCTATACCCTCAGGCCCCGGGGGATGCCACCAAAGGGTATGTGGACTGCCAGACTGCCCATTAAACCTTCAAGTGTCCCTTCGCATTATGATGAGGCGCCACAGGACCGTAACCATGGGTATGACAGAATGTACAGTAAGCGTTAAACACCGTTGTTTTTACTGTCTGCCCGGAGTGACGGTACCCTACGTTACCTATGTCAATATAATAATTAATAATCTACTTAGATCTAATAGACTGTTATGGAACATGGGTACCTTCGCATACAGACGTTTGAATGACCAGACCCTGTAAATAAGTGGCATTAGCGCTAAACGAATAGATTAGAAAACTTATGGGAATGACATGTCGTTACTCTAAGTCGAGCCTTTACCACCATTTTGTCGTTAGTGACATTTCGACCTATACCCTTTCCAAGCATTTATGAAAGTGATAACTCCTTATGGGAGGGTAAACCGCTCCGTTACGTAACGCGTTACGGCGCTAATCCGTCTGGCTTCCCTTTCTCTCAAGCATACGGCAGCGAAAGGCAGGCTCCTCCTCTCTCACTCTAACCCACAGCGCTAATAATGCACATACATAAAATGTACATATTCAAGAATTGTAACTAAGAATAAAATATATTTTATCTATATCTATCTTCTATCTATCTATCTATCTATATATATATAATGAAAATGGTGTTCGTTTGAGGCTCAATCACGCTTAAACCACTGATTGTATCGACATGAAACTACCACCATTCGATGCGAAATTTTTCCTAGATGGTTTATGGCTATCTATCTATCTTCTTCTATCTATATATATATAAGCAAAGTTTGTTTTCTTTGTCCGAGGTAAACTCGAAAACTACTGGACCGATCAGCATGAAACCACAACCATTCGACGTGGAATTAATCGTAGATGGTTATAGGCTATATATATTTTTCAAATTCTATGAGCCCTTTGCCATGTTTTCTCGATTTGTTTGTTTATTAATTTATTTGAATAAGGCGGTACGAAGTTCGCCGAGTCAGCTAGTCTATCTATATATATATATATATATATAATGAAAATGGTGTTCGTTTGAGGCTCAATCACGCTTAAACCACTGATCGTATCGACATGAAACTACCACCATTCGATGCGAAATTTTTCCTAGATGGTTTATGGCTATTTATCTAAATATATCTATATATATATATATATATATATATTTCCCATGTTTTCTCAATTTGTTTGTTTATTAATTTATTTGAATAAGGCGGTACGAAGTTCGCCGAGTCAGCTAGTAATCAATAAAAGATTTATTAATAAATAACCTTTCTTTACATGATCATATTAATATACATGAAATATAAGTAATAACCTAAGCTTTTCTCAAGTTAAACAATTTCAATATTAAATAGTTCAACTTAAATTAAGTTATCACTTCTGTCGGGCGTCCCGAAACGCACGGGTTTTTTACTTTTGATAGCTCGATGACGGATCCATTAGTAATGGCCTAATGCATTACCAACTCGTTAAAACATTTAATCGATTTAAGTTATCTATATCGTGTAATAAACGTAGCCACACTTCAAGTAACATATGTTAAATATATTTAAGTATATACGCCATTTTTGTAATAAAGTAAAAAAATAAAAATAAAGTAGAACATTTTTGAAGGGAAACTTCTTTATCGGGGTTGGAAAAAAAATTACCGTCACATTTTTCGGTTACGCGTCACATTTTTCCGACGAGCATTGTAATATTTCTTTACTTTATTGTGTTTTAATTAATATACGAGTTTGATGATTTATAAATCATTTATTTAGTATCCTGCATATATATATATATATATATATATATATTAAAGTGATCAGCAAAATAATAATTTAACTTTATATAACCAATTTCTGTAAAGTTGCATATAGTAGATCATTTTTCGAAAAATAAGGTCATAAAGAAGTTTCACTTCTTACGTGTGTACGTGTTTTGTTTATTTTCAAATCGTTTATTTTCGATTTACTTATGTATAGTGTCGATTGTTTAATAATCTGTGCGTCACATGACTCGCAGAACATCACTAATACAAAAATAAAGTACGAAAATTAAGTGACTTGTTTCAAGTAACTTTCAGAATATATACATATATATATATATATATATATAACTTGATAGACGTACAAATGTCAAAATTAAAATAGACGCTTGGAAATATTACTAGTATATTTTTTGTAGCAAAACATATTTTAAGTTTGTAAACAAAATGGTAGTTTAAAATACTGTTACAACTTAGGTCCCGACAAAAACAAAATCCACCTGCATATCTGACACAAAACACATTTTATTACCTGTCGGCATTTAAACTAATTGTAATTCTTTTTATGATCGTCTTCTTTTGTTTTCTGAAAACAGCCCATTGTTTTATTGCACTCTTTTATGGCCGTTTGCGGCCGTGTCATTAGCCAGGTGTGGCGGATTACGTCGACTACGATACGGGCACATTGCATTTGTGCAGTATTAAACGATGGCCTGATTGAGGGAGGGGCAGTCGAGCGAGAACCACGATCGAAGAGAGACGTGTGTACATTCGGTTATCTATTAGTGACGGACTTTGCGCGTTTTATTGAATCACGACCTTCTACATTACCTTTGGATTTGTTGTGTTCGGTTATATTTGTGCCTGTGTTATACGTGTTTCTATAGTTCTAATAAACTCTATAATAATTCCAACGGCTTTTTAATCAGTCCCGCTAAACAAATATACTTAGTAAATGCTCGAAGTATTATGTCATTCCCATACACTTTTCATTCTATTCGTTTCGCGCTAATCCCACTTGTCTATAGGGCCTAAGGTGAAGCGGCATAGGATTCGCAACCCAGCAGAGTTATTAGGTGTTTATATTATTGTCTTATCTTTTTCAGTTCTTCGGCTACATAACGATGGTTTTGTATGGGGTTGATGCGTTCCTCAAAGCGAAAGCCCTGAAGGCTGGTGAACTGGCCCAGGGCACGCGTGTGGTGACCAAGCAGACCCATGTGACGACGCCACCTGCGCTGCCATAGCACGACCTCCATGGCCGATGGTAAGAGCGTGTGTTACCTCTTTGAATAGTCGGGAATTGTAAAAAAAAGGTTATGTAGTTATGTATTTATCTCACTTTTTACCTTACCATTGGTACAGTTTTACACAGCTAATAATTTTTCCCCATGTACCTGCGCAGTAGATCAATTTTAGTAGCGTACGAATCGTGTAAGCGGTATATGTCAGAAATCGGTTTGCGCTCTTGTGCCCATCGGAATTGTATGTTGTATAAAACTGTAGGAATTTACTATGCCACTACGCCGCTGCGCAGTTTCGTTGTTGAGCGGGTGTACTAAATTAAAATTCACTTTATAGAGGCGCGGCGGCGGCGCCGTCTACAGTTTATATAGATTTATAAAATTCTTGGTTATGGTTGTTACTTATTGTAATTTCGAAAGGTTGGCTGTTCATTTATAGTTATTTATATGAAGTTATTTTGTATATGGGAATGGTGTAGGTTTTGATATTTCAATGGTTTAGGTTCTTAAGCCAAATGTTAATGATCGATATTAATATGATAATTGAACACATACAGCGCGTTCCATTTAGTAGCTCGCAACGCTCAAAATGCTCCGTTAGTCGTTCCACAAGGCGACCGCGGTCATCATTTTCGACCACACAACTCTCACAACGACCCACGTCAAGAGGTGGGTCGAATAACCGTTCCACTTGGATGTACGATTGTAACGCCAGCAAACTAGTGGAACGGAAAAAATCGCGGTCGCGAACGTGCTCGTTGTGAGCCTCTGATGGAATGTAGCCTTAGTGGATGAAGGAGTTATGTGTGTCAAGTGAAGATTTGGTGTGATAGAGACAGTTTTAGAAATAAAAATGTATTATTATATATGTGAAGGGAAAGCTTTGGTTAGGTACCCACATATCCCCTTCATCCACTAATATGTCTAATTATTTACTTTACTATGAAATTTGTAAGACAAAGATTAGTGTGTAAGATTATGTTGTAAATTATGCCCACCTTTATTTATTATTTATTTATATTTGATAAAATACGATAACTATGATTGATAATGGAGGAGTGTTTTATCAGTTCAACGTCCTTATGATAATGATGAAATAGGAAATTCGCCGTTTTGAAAATATTCGATAAATTTCAAGGACTGAGCACTTCACGAAGACGGTCGAGGTGACTTCTTAAAAATCCCGTGTACTTAGTCATTTTTTACACGCTTTTTATTAGCTTCACTTGTATGTCAGTCAGTATGTCAGTATGTCAGTAACTCTCCGTAGGTAATTTGCGCGCCTGCGGCCTTCCTTGGTACTGGTAGCCGTTTCTCAGGCTCCCTCTCTGAAATCGAACTCTGATTCCCCGTATTTATAATATTTATAAATAATTATTTTATTCTCAATAATAAATAAATTACTTACTGAAAATTTAATTTAATAAAAAATAATAATTTAATAATTAAACAAGAAGTCATTCGTAACAAAGCATCCCATGCAGGAAACCCCCAGAGTTGACAAAGGGGCCAGGCTTGGCCCAGTCCTGGTAACCAGGCTTGGCCCATTCCTGGCAACCAGGCTTGGCCCAGTCCTGGTAACCAGGCTAGGCCCATCGTTATCATCCCAGACTTCAACCAGGACTGGGCCAAGCCTGGCTTACAAGCTCGGCCCAGAGTTTTACATAGTTGGGCCAAGCCTGGGCCAAGCCTGTGCCAAGCCTGTGCCAAGCCCGTGCCAAGCCTGTGCCAAGCCTGGGCCAAGCCTGGGCCCCGTGGTACTTTCCTCTGTGGGATGGGTCAGACTTGAAAATTAACTATGGCTCAGCCCTGGTAACTAGGCATGGGCCTGTCCTGGTAACCAGGCTTGGCCCAGTCCTGGTAACCAGGCTTGGCCCATCGTTATCATCCCAGACTTCAACCAGGACTGGGCCAAGCCTGGCTTACAAGCTTGGCCCAGAGTTTTACATAGTTGGGTCGAGCCTGGGCCAAGCTAGGCCCCGTGGTACTTTCCTCTATGGGATCCCATGAGAGATCGGAAATATTTTTTGTTAGTGAGCATATTAATTTGGTTAGTGGCGCTACCGAACTATCCTCCTCCGCGGAGACTATTGCTGCTAACTGCTTTTCCGTACTAGGTTCTCCGTGTCACTCGTATTTATATGGAAACGGTACCCGCTACCTTGTCTTTGACTGAATGGCTCTTTATGTAGTGCATGCTCGGAGAGCTTGATCTATAGTACTAGACGTCCTCACACTAAATGTCAGCGTCGTTGCCCATATATATAAGAAGGCACCCACGACTGAGCTCCAGCCAAGGATTGAGCAACGATGGTATAATATTACGGTCGTTGCAAACTGAATGAAACTCGGAAATAAATGACTCTTCTTTGTTTGTTGTTACGTACTCTTGTGCGAAACGAAAAATACAATTTTCATTCAACATTTAATGAATATGGAATTATGTACTCTCATCGGACACTCAACGATTTCTACACCTAGAGAGGAATCGTTAAATCCTAGACACATACAAATGTTAAGGGTCATGACCGATATGTTAATGGGTAGTCCATAGAGAAACTTCATTACTTGTGTTTGTAACCAGGGCACCTCCACGTGGTGATGGTGGGCAACAGAGCTGTCTGGCAAAGTCCCTGGGTTAACGAAGTGTACGCCGTCATGGCAAGTACGAGTAATGAGTACGTTACGATGCAGGGATACGGAGTCCCAGTATCGGCGTCTGGTCAGAGTGAGAAAGCAGGCTCGCAGGCGTCGTCATCAAACGACTGCAGCTCTCAAGTAGTGGGCAACTTGGCTACTGAAGAGTATACTATTACAGGAAGTAAACGAGGATCGTTGTCTGTTAAGACAACAAAAGTATCAGAAAAAAGCAAACAAAAGCCGGTCAAAAGGTCTACAAAGCCCCTAAGCGAGAAATTAGAGGAGAGAAAGGAGAAAAGAAGGCTCTATATGAGAAATTATAGAGCCCAGCAGTCAAAGAAGGGTAAAGAGGCTCGTTTGCAGCAAATGCGTCAGCATAAAGCTAAAAAACGAATCTCTGAATCTGATCAGGCTAGAGAGGCTCGTTTGCAGCAAATGCGTCAGCATAAAGCTAAAAAACGAATCTCTGAATCGGATCAGGCTAGAGAGGCTCGTTTGCAGCAAATGCGTCAGCACAAAGCTGAAAAACGTACCTCAGAATCGGATCAGGCTAGAGAGGCTCGTTTGCAGCAAATGCGTCAGCACAAAGCTGAAAAACATACCTCAGAATCGGATCAGGCTAGAGAGGCTCGTTTGCAGCAAATGCGTCAGCACAAAGCTGAAAAACGTACCTCAGAATCGGATCAGGCTAGAGAGGCTCGTTTGCAGCAAATGCGTCAGCACAAAGCTGAAAAACGTACCTCAGAATCGGATCAGGCTAGAGAGGCTCGTTTGCAGCAAATGCGTCAGCACAAAGCTGAAAAACGTACCTCAGAATCGGATCAGGCTAGAGAGGCTCGTTTGCAGCAAATGCGTCAGCACAAAGCTGAAAAACGTACCTCAGAATCGGATCAGGCTAGAGAGGCTCGTTTGCAGCAAATGCGTCAGCACAAAGCTGAAAAACGTACCTCAGAATCGGATCAGGCTAGAGAGGCTCGTTTGCAGCAAATGCGTCAGCACAAAGCTGAAAAACGTACCTCAGAATCGGATCAGGCTAGAGAGGCTCGTTTGCAGCTAATGCGTCAGCACAAAGCTGAAAAACGTACCTCAGAATCGGATCAGGCTAGAGAGGCTCGTTTGCAGCTAATGCGTCAGCACAAAGCTGAAAAACTAATGGAGAATTTTCAATTGAAAAAGCTTTGAGAATTTATCCGACAAATGACCAAGTTGCTAAACATAATGAAAAAGTTCTTCAGCATTTTGAGGATAAAGGAACTACTATCTACACAATTAAAGCACAAGACCAACTCATTGATGCTACACGAAATTTAGGTAATCAAGACGTAAGCTCTGTGATACCTAATGATATCAATAAAACAGGAGGTCTTCCGAATGTATTAAAAATATTCGTCGGAGCTAAAGTGATGTTAAGGTCGAACATTGACGTATCAAAAGGTTTAGTAAATGGCAATATGGGTTTCATTACAGAAATTATATGGCCAAATTTTCGCAGGAACCAAGTATACGCGGAAGACATCCCGTCAGTCCGTATTAATTTCGGTTCAGATGGTGAACACATAATTAACCCAAAATCGATTCAATTTCCAGCTAAGTACAGCTATGGAACTGCTGAGAGACGAATGCTACCACTAATTCTAAGTTGGGCATCGACTGTTCATAAAATGCAAGGCTCTACAGTTGATCATGCAGTCATTTATCTGGGCTCTCGACTGTTTGCTGCTGGGCAAGCGTATGTAGCACTTAGCCGGTGCAGATCTTTGGATGGTATTCGAATTGAAGAACTTGATTGCTCAAAGTTGACAGGTAAGACCCCATGTAACACTGAAGCATTAGATGAAATGAAACGACTAAGAAATAGCTCATAGGAGTCGTCATTATCAGTTGATCGCACATAATATAATATCGATTCACAAATCATCAAGCACAAGTTGATATAACTGTGTCTAAAATGATTAATTGAGAGATTTCATTTATATTTGTGGCAAGACATAGAATTATTAAACCATAGAATAATTGTGAAACTAGCTGAGAAAATATAAAACACATTCGAGTTCATAACGATAAGTCGATAAAAAATAATAAATATATAAATCGACGCAAAGTTGCAGAAGTACTTAAAAACACATAATAAAACTGAAAGCACTAAATTTATTTGTGGGTATCGGATATTTACGTTTAGCAAATGATGAATGAGGACTAATGGCAGCGATATAAGCCATATTACTTATTACAATATTTTAATCAAAAACGTCAAGTCATTCATAGTTATCACAGATATCAATTGTAAATATCGAATTTGATGTCGACATTCACTATGGATGACAGTATGAATATTTTCGACAATCGAAAAGCTATACTTACAATGCTGGCAATACATGTTAATCAAAAGAATTCACTTAGAAAAATTACAATGGTAAACATCGAATATGAATTTGATGTCGACGCTTACAATGAACGATAGTATGAATATTTTTGATAATCAACGAATAATAGTTTAAAAAAACTAAAAAATCATGCTTTTATAAATAAACCAAACTAAAAAGTAAAAAATAAATAATAGTTTAAAAAAACTAAAAACACGCTTTTTATAGAAAACCGAACTAAAAAAAATAGAAAATAAATTTTAATAAATTTAAATTAAGAATAGTGTTAAAAATTTCAATAAATATAAATTAATAATAGTGTGAATAAAAAAAATGTATTTTATTTTAAAAAAAGCGTGGGGTGCTTTTTAAGATATTATCAAAATGATAATCACTTTACTCATATCTGTCAATAAAATATTTATAACTATTGACACCATGCACCCCACGCTTTTTTTAAAATAAAATAAAAAATTTTTATTCACACTATTATTAATTTATATTTATTGAAATTTTTAACACTATTCTTAATTTAAATTTATTAAAATTTATTTTCTATTTTTTTTAGTTCGGTTTTCTATAAAAAGCGTGTTTTTAGTTTTTTAAAACTATTATTTATTGTCTATCGAATGTATCTGAGAGGCATTTTATTGTAACTCAAAATTGTGGATTTTACAAGAGAGCCGAGGACCTAATGCGGTTGCCTTTCGAGAATCGCTTTGACACGTGTCTAGATATGTTGGTAGTTGTGGGACAAAGCAAAGAGTTCCACTGTATGTTGATACTTATCGTGTTCTTCATATTATGAGTCTGCCATCTTTAAGCCATCTGATTAATGGTAATTATTTTACCATTAAAACCACCAGGAACCTTATAAGTTCAAGACATTGTGGAAGGAAATGCCTTGATCTATAGTTTCTATAGGTTGCTAAAAACTATGTTTTCATTTCTCATATTCGGAAAGTAAGCTTAGAGGTTTGCCTGATCACAGGGATTAAAACAGCACTGTTCGTCCCTGGAAAATGATTTTGCCTGCTGTTAATAAATTTTTAAAAGCTATGCGAACCATAGATAATACATACGACTTTGGTCACAACTTTTTTTACAGCCACTGTTAAATCGCGACATAAATTGTAATAAAAAAATATCAATCATTTTACATTATTATATACCTATAAATTGTATATATAATACTAGCTGACTCGGCGAACTTCGTACCGCCTTATTCAAATAAATTAATAAACAAACAAATTGAGAAAACATGGGAAAGGGCTCATAGAATTTGAAAAATATGTAGCCTATAACCATCTACGATTAATTCCGCGTCGACTGGTTGTGGTTTCATGATGATCGGTCCAGTAGTTTTCGAGTATATAGATATATATAGATAAATAGCCATAAACCATCTAGGAAAAATTTCGCATCGAATGGTGGTAGTTTCATGTCGATACGATCAGTGGTTTAAGCGTGATTGAGCCTCAAACGAACACCATTTTCATTATATATATATAGATAATAACAGCCCACAAATGTCCCACTGCTGGGCTCGGGCCTCCCACTATAGGGGAACGGACAGTATACCCACCACGCTTGTCCAAAGCGACTTGGCAGCATTTGAGCTTAATCTTTTACTATCATTAGTGACAAAAAAATACTGGATTGTAGAGACAGACAAAAAAAAATACTTGACGTTTCATATGTGACGTACGTGATGACGTTTATCATATTTAGGTATGGATTTAAGACCTGATTTCATAGTCAAATACTTGTTTGTTTTGCTAATCAGTTTTTATTTACTTTCCTCATATTCGAAATGAAAAGCAGAGTGTTAAACTCGGGTGAAAGGCCTATTTAGGCACTCGAACTAAGCGCTACGCTCTTGCACCGAACCATCTCGTGCCTAAATATGTCACCTTCACCTCTCGTGTAACAATGTACTATTAATCGGCTCCCATGTGAAATATGCAGTTACAGCAAAATGTTTCTCAGGTGCTAAATCTTGTTAGTGTAGTATATAGGTACCTAAATATTTTCTTGTCCAACGGCAGATATCAATCAAAATGATCCTTTGAAACTCTTTCAAGTACCGTTCCCGTGAATTAGATATTTTGTGACTTTTGAAAGTTTTTCATAAATCCCTTCACACTGATCCACGTGTATGGGTATTTGAAATAAATAACCTTTTAATGCCGAATGGTACTCAAAGTTGAATTTGTGTCCGTGATACTTAAATAAATCACTAAATTTATTTTTAAAAAATATGTATAATTTATAAAAAAATTATGACTATAATTTTTTTTTTTTAAATATTTTCGTCCATTGAACTTTTATCTTGGTTAATTTATTGAATTGAAATATGCGGTGATTAAAGTAAAAAATTATTTCGAATTTAATCAATTTTAAAATCTTGCGAAAAATGTGACTCGAATATGGTTGAAAACTATAATAAGTGTACAATTCTTAAAATCGTTATTAGATAATAATATAAGTAAAATAAACTTGTGATATACTATACTTAAGCATCATTTAATTACATTGTAAATGTTTTGTTCTATTAAATAGTGTTTATTATGCCTCAATTATTATATTGTCTAAAGGAAATCTACATCATAAAGATGTGTAGTGCGAGACAAAGAATATGTCACAAAGTAAGATCTGGCTTACACAAATGGCTGCAAATCACAAAATTCTTCACTAACACTTATTTTGTATTAAAGAGCTAATTAAATTAATTCAGAAATTACGACAAATCGGTATTACACACATCTTAACAATAACATTACGAAAGTTTCACAAAATATCAGTCCGATCCAGGCATGATTTCATACGTAATTTTTTTCACACAAAAGTTTATTGGAACGTAGTTTTGGAACGTAGTTCCTTATCGCGCGGTACGAATGGGGGCTAGACGGAAAAAATTCTTACGAAAAAGTTGTCACGACACTTTTTGGACTTGCCAAGATAAAATGCAGTTTATGCCCACGCAGTTAGAGTTTAATTTGGAGTACATTATTTTTAAATGTCATGGGTTGCTGACGTACAGATAGCATTTGCGGACATATAGAGTCTTAATGTCATTAAGATAAGGAGCAATATCGCGAATCTGGTTTAAAGTTAAATTTGTTTCAAGAGTCGAATTGCAGGATGTGATTCGATTTTTAAATTGTTTCTTATATTGAAGTAAATAGGATTCAAACTTACTTATTTACTATTACACTTCGCATTGAACAGTGTGGTGTCGCGACGATTATTTTTGTTGAGTGTATACAGGTTTTTTGTAAATAATCGAAAGGAACTTCGTTCCATCCGGGTGTCCCTTGACACCTCTCAAGTTTTTTTTTCATATTGTTACAACTCCGGTCCCGACAAAAACCTAAATTCACCTGCATATCCGAAACAAAGCACATTTATTACCCGTAGGCATTTGAACTAATAACATTGAAAGTCTTTTATGGTCGTCTTCTTTTGTTTACTTATTAGCATACTGCCTACTGTTGTATTGTAATCATTAGCCAGGTGTTACGGATTTTAAAGTACAAGCTGATTCCGGGAAACTCGGTCCACGTTGCCGGGCGGACATATTGCATTTGTGTAGTATAAAATAATGGCCCGATTAAGGGAGCGGGCAGTCGGGCGAGAACCACGATCAAGGCGAGACGTGTGTACATTCGGTAATCTATTAGTGACGGACTTTGCTTGTTTTTTTGAATTGCGATCTTTTGCATTACGTTTGGATTTGTTGTGTTCAGTTATATTTGTACCTGTGTTATACGTGTTTGTATAGTTCTAATAAACTCTATAATAATTCCAACGGCATTTTAATTCGAGTCTCGCAACTCGTAACAATATATAGAAATGTATATGAAATTTCTGTTAAGATTTATGGTATACTGATTTGTAGTATTTAAATTCTGTAATTTATATCTTCATAGGTGTGGTAATTTAGTAGAAATCTAAGTCTAAGATTAACATCTCAGTATAATTCTTTAGCTAAACCCACACTGTAACACAGGGTAGAGATAAGGAGAACTATCTCTGTATATGAAGAAGTGTCCATCGAAATGCACTAAATTAGGGTGGCGCCACATTGGCATCAGGGTGAAGCAAGCGCCAAAAGTTATTAGAATACTATTATAGTGTTTTAGTTTTATAAAATTAAACATTACAAAATCACTAATCGTATTATTCAAAATTCACGAAATTACTAATCACGTTTTCACATAACGATTCTTTGAGGTTTTATTTAGTAAATTACTTTGTACTACACAAACAGTGTACTGTCACCAACTAGTCGCCAAAGATATTAGTTTTTTAACTCGGCATACATCGATTCGTCTACAACAGCTACATTCATACCATACCCTTTGTCTACATCAGCGCCATTGTGGACGGTTTTTAAACTATTATTTACAGCTTACAACTGGACACTTAACTATTTTCCTATATGAGATGGTTCTCCTTACCTCTATACATAACACTTCTATCGTAAGTTCCAATGACAGATACGAGTGTGGCCATGTGAAAATTCTGAATAGGATGCGGCATGATTCCCAGGCCAGACTAGCGACGTATGCGCAGGTTGTATGTTTATAAGGGATTCATGTCTTATTGAAATCAGGTTTGATAATATAATTATATATAAGCTGAGATTCTTTTTCATAGTATTTCGTTGCAAATAAATTTGCAATATTGTGAAGAGATTGTTAGGGGCCATCCATTAATTTAAGTTACACGTTAAGGTGTGACGAAGTGTGACAAGGGGTGGGAGGGGTTCTAAATTTCGTGACGTCACATTTCGAAATATGGTATATTTAAGCTTAAAACAGACACACAGTTTGAACTATTGACGAAAAACTTCAAAATATTTCCAACTATCTATAGGAGGATAGTGTTTAAAAGATTAAAAAATAATTCAAATGGAAATTAAACTAATTATGGAAATGCTGTTTTAATTTAATAATTTATTAATGTAAAATTACAAAATATGTAATGTCTCACAAGGCAGGGAGGAGTTTCTCGAATATGACCGAGCTGTGACAAGGACGGGGAGTGGTCAAAAATTATGGAATTCATGTGATGTAATGGGTGGATGGCCCCTTATTAAATAAAATAATTATAATAATTATTATTAATATATAATTCACCGTCCAATAATATTTGCTCACGTATTATATAAAATATTTCACATGTATTGCTCATTATTGGACACATTATATGGAAGGATTAGTACACACTGAGCGACACAATTTGTACCGTTTTTTCTGCTGCTAAATGACATCGCTTGCCCAAAAGCCTTGAAAATTGCGTAAAGCTGTTTTAAATAAACTCGATTTATAGCCGGTTCCTAGAGCTTACTGTTCATCCACTCGCCTCACTATCGGTAGAAATTTTACATTACTTGTAGCTAAGTTGTATTGAGCTTATATCAAACCGGTTAACCGGTCGGTAAAATATAAGAATCATAAATGATATAATTCTTAACTATCATATCAATGTTCAATAACTGATATACTTTACCAGCAGCCCACCTGGCATACCTACTACATACTTTGAACTTAATGGTTGCAAATGTCTATAAATAACATAACCACTTTACATCTGGTGAGCCATAAATTATATTTATTATGGTGAGCTGTCAGCTTATGCTGTGTATGTAGTGAAAACACCTAACTAATGTTACGGACCGCACCTTGTCTAATACGTCTACGTACGTTAGGAACGGAGAAATAATACAATGTCCTGCGTTGGAGCGCTGTCGTAAGAGGCGACAAAACAACCCAAAGCCAGGTGGTAGGGCATTTACCCGACTGGATGGCTACCACCCCTGGTCTAAAGTATGTCGCCATAACCACCTTGTGTTCCGCCGTGAGTGACCAGGTTCCAGTCTTCCTTAAGAAAGCAGTAGCGCATTAGTAGCACCTCTGGTGTTGCAAGGCGATGGTAACCGCTTTCATGGTGGGCCGTCTGGCTATCTGTTGAACTACTGCAATAAAAAAAAACCTATGCGGCTATAAATGTAACGTTGAAATGAAAAATATTTCAAGAATGAGATATAAGTACGATTGTTAAAAGAACAAAGATGCGTGTGCAATGGTGAAACTACGTAAGTATATACGGCGCGATCTAAAAGAGACATAAGGCGAGAGCGCAGACGCGCGTGGTCTCTGTATGAAGCGATACGGAATACTGGCAAGACGGGAATCAGTGTTGCCAACTCTGAATTCTAGAGGATGGTAGAATTCTTCTTAAATACGGTAGATTTTCCAAAATTACGTTGTAATTTATATTTTAAATATGGTAGAATTACCTTGTTTATTTAGTAGCATGTAAGTGTCAGAATAATTAAAAAAATATATTTTTAATCAGAATCACACAGTATAATTGTATCAATATTTTTATACATATCTACATTGTGTTTTTTAATCATAGCGTCGGTGGGATTAAAATCAACACAGTTTTTTCCGTGTCAAATAAACTAGGTAAATTCAAAAGTTCTAAGTATTCAAGAAAATTCATAGATATAAAGCACCACCTAATTCGTTCGCGTAATATATCCAAGCTGGTACCTCGCTATTGGGGGAATTCCTGACGCATAAAACTGTGTTGTTGGTACAATAAAACGAAAATACCCTAAGGTACAGACAATGAATATTTAAACTCGCTAAAATTATTTTAATTATATACAATCTACAAGATCTAAAAAAATACGATCTGGGGAATGGCAGCAAGGCGATGCTCGCGCGCCGACATCGTACAAGCGAGTAAAGGGGTGGGGAGACAGTGGCACAGTGGCGCCAACCGTGCAGTTTTATTAAGTACGTTACGAATGTCAATATTAATAAGAACATGCTCCAGTTTTGCCGCTCTGTGTGCACTGATCTATATAAAACACGGCTCAATGTTTATTAACTTTCAATCCAGACCATAGACAATATGGCTAAAACTACTTGTTGTGCTTCAAACTTTTATAACCGCTCTTTGTAATATTATTAATACTTTTGGGAATGTTGTATATTGTTATTTATTATATAATGTATTGTTGTACACAATAAAACGCTTTAAATGTGTTCAAATTGTTTTATTTAATATTAATAATTAAACAAACATGATAACAATAAGTAGAAGGCATTTTCAACCTCACAATTGGTAGTTCTGTGTGTGTAAATATTTTAAAATGTAGCCATGGAAGAATACTGTCCATGGCCTCAGTAAAAAAACTGAAATTCACTTAAATTCTGCATACCTAGAACTGACAAAACTCTCTTGAATTGAAATACACAGAAAAAATACTAGAATTTCAACCAAATTTGAACATACTTATGCAAAATAGAACCAACCCAGATACTGACAGTTTTGATAATAAAAACTTCGTTTAAAAAAACCGACTTCAAAAAAACTGTAATGTATAAAATAACTTATTTCTAAAGATATTATTATTAATATATATTATCTAAAACATCTTAAAGTCAAGAAACGAGAACAAAAAAATGTTCGTAAAATGAAAACTACTGGGCCAAACTATGTAAAATTTTTAGGGGACCACATGGCAGCTATTGCGCGTCCAACAAAAAAAGAATCGCGTAAATCGAATCATAAATCTCAGAGTAATCAGTGTACATATGGAACGAAAAGGAAATTTTTGTCATAAAAAATGTTCATAAAATGAAAACTACTGGGCCAAACTATGTAAAAAATTTTAGGGGACCAATTGGAAGCTATTCTGCGTCGAACAAAAAAAGAATCACGTAAATCGGATCAGAAATCACGGAGTAATCGGCGAACATACATAAAAAAAGCAACAAAAAAAAAGATCCCGAAGAATTGAGAACTTCCTCCTTTTTTCGAAGTCGGTTAAAAAAAACCCGTTTTTATTAAAATTTTGCATACAAATAATGTGCTACATTTTGGGAAAAACATTATTTAGAATATTGTACATTAGAATATACAATATTCTAAATATTTTTTTTTGCAAAATTTTAATAAAAAAGGCTTTTTCTCAAAACTGTCAGTATGTGGGTTGGCTCCATTTTGCATAAGTAGGTCCAATTACAAATAAAGATTCAATAATTATTTTTATCTAAAATATTTAAAGACATCTAGATCAAAAATTTGAAGTGTTAGAAGTTTATTTTGAACTAAGGGCAGACTTTCCAATCAACAGATAAAAGTTATCAGTCGATTAAAGGATAATCTGACTATATTCAAAAGTGAAACAATTCAACTGTTTTATTCATGCAAATGCCCATGCTGAGTTTTATACTATGAATAACTTCTATCTAGTGATTGAAAATCAGCCTTAATTTAAATATCATAAATGGTTGAACAACTTTTGTAGTGATGTTTTCGTTAATGAAAACCCATTAGTACTGGGATATTGGTTTTGTAGAGAAAGTTGATCCTAGGTGGAATATCCGATCCCTAGAGTAATGAAGAATGAAATGGTTGCTACTCTCTTAGACTATTGGCATATTCCTAATTAGGCTAAGAAACATAGATTTTTGTTGTTGTTAACAACATTGGAAGTACTTGTAATGGAGGCTACTCGCGTGGAACGGTACATGTAATGGAGGCTAGCCACGTGGAAC
Source organism: Dendrolimus pini (assembly GCA_949752895.1). Taxonomy (NCBI): domain Eukaryota; kingdom Metazoa; phylum Arthropoda; class Insecta; order Lepidoptera; family Lasiocampidae; genus Dendrolimus; species Dendrolimus pini. The sequence goes on along the minus strand of OX457127.1, from coordinate 812,263 downwards.
GGTACTTGTAATGGAGGCTACCCACGTGGAACGGTACTTGTAATGGAGGCTAGTCACGTGGAACGATACTTGTAATGGAAGCTAGTCACGTGGAACGGTACTTGTAATGGAGGCTACCCACGTGGAACGGTACTTGTAATGGAGGCTACCCACGTGGAACGGTACTTGTAATGGAGGCTAGTCACGTGGAACGATACTTGTAATGGAAGCTAGTCACGTGGAACGGTACTTGTAATGGAGGCTAGCCACGTGGAACGGTACTTGTAATGGAGGCTACCCACGTGGAACGGTACTTGTAATGGAGGCTAGTCACGTGGAACGATACTTGTAATGGAAGCTAGTCACGTGGAACGGTACTTGTAATGGAGGCTAGCCACGTGGAACGGTACTTGTAATGGAGGCTACCCACGTGGAACGGTACTTGTAATGGAGGCTAGTCACGTGGAACGATACTTGTAATGGAAGCTAGTCACGTGGAACGGTACTTGTAATGGAGGCTAGCCACGTGGAACGGTACTTGTAATGGAGGCTACCCACGTGGAACGGTACTTGTAATGGAGGCTAGTCACGTGGAACGATACTTGTAATGGAAGCTAGTCACGTGGAACGGTACTTGTAATGGAGGCTAGCCACGTGGAACGGTACTTGTAATGGAGGCTACCCACGTGGAACGGTACTTGTAATGGAGGCTAGTCACGTGGAACGATACTTGTAATGGAAGCTAGTCACGTGGAACGGTACTTGTAATGGAGGCTAGTCACGTGGAACGATACTTGTAATGGAAGCTAGTCACGTGGAACGGTACTTGTAATGGAGGCTAGCCACGTGGAACGGTACTTGTAATGGAGGCTACCCACGTGGAACGGTACTTGTAATGGAGGCTAGTCACGTGGAACGATACTTGTAATGGAAGCTAGTCACGTGGAACGGTACTTGTAATGGAGGCTACCCACGTGGAACGGTACTTGTAATGGAGGCTAGTCACGTGGAACGATACTTGTAATGGAGGCTAGCCACGTGGAACGGTACTTGTAATGGAGGCTACCCACGTGGAACGGTACTTGTAATGGAGGCTAGTCACGTGGAACGATAGTTGTAATGGAAGCTAGTCACGTGGAACGGTACTTGTAATGGAGGCTAGCCACGTGGAACGGTACTTGTAATGGAGGCTACCCACGTGGAACGGTACTTGTAATGGAGGCTAGTCACGTGGAACGATACTTGTAATGGAGGCTAGTCACGTGGAACGGTACTTGTAATGGAGGCTAGCCACGTGGAACGGTACTTGTAATGGAGGCTAGCCACGTGGAACGGTACTTGTAATGGAGGCTACCCACGTGGAACGGTACTTGTAATGGAGGCTAGTCACGTGGAACGATACTTGTAATGGAAGCTAGTCACGTGGAACGGTACTTGTAATGGAGGCTAGCCACGTGGAACGGTACTTGTAATGGAGGCTACCCACGTGGAACGGTACTTGTAATGGAGGCTAGTCACGTGGAACGGTACTTGTAATGGAGGCTACCCACGTGGAACGGTACTTGTAATGGAGGCTAGTCACGTGGAACGATACTTGTAATGGAAGCTAGTCACGTGGAACGGTACTTGTAATGGAGGCTAGCCACGTGGAACGATACTTGTAATGGAAGCTAGTCACGTGGAACGGTACTTGTAATGGAGGCTAGCCACGTGGAACGGTACTTGTAATGGAGGCTACCCACGTGGAACGGTACTTGTAATGGAGGCTAGTCACGTGGAACGATACTTGTAATGGAAGCTAGTCACGTGGAACGGTACTTGTAATGGAGGCTAGCCACGTGGAACGGTACTTGTAATGGAGGCTAGCCACGTGGAACGGTACTTGTAATGGAGGCTACCCACGTGGAACGGTACTTGTAATGGAGGCTAGTCACGTGGAACGATACTTGTAATGGAAGCTAGTCACGTGGAACGGTACTTGTAATGGAGGCTAGCCACGTGGAACGGTACTTGTAATGGAGGCTACCCACGTGGAACGGTACTTGTAATGGAGGCTAGTCACGTGGAACGATACTTGTAATGGAAGCTAGTCACGTGGAACGGTACTTGTAATGGAGGCTACCCACGTGGAACGGTACTTGTAATGGAGGCTAGTCACGTGGAACGATACTTGTAATGGAAGCTAGTCACGTGGAACGGTACTTGTAATGGAGGCTACCCACGTGGAACGGTACTTGTAATGGAGGCTACCCACGTGGAACGGTACTTGTAATGGAGGCTAGTCACGTGGAACGATACTTGTAATGGAAGCTAGTCACGTGGAACGGTACTTGTAATGGAGGCTAGCCACGTGGAACGGTACTTGTAATGGAGGCTACACACGTGGAACGGTACTTGTAATGGAGGCTAGTCACGTGGAACGATACTTGTAATGGAAGCTAGTCACGTGGAACGGTACTTGTAATGGAGGCTACCCACGTGGAACGGTACTTGTAATGGAGGCTAGTCACGTGGAAAGATACTTGTAATGGAGGCTAGTCACGTGGAACGGTACTTGTAATGGAGGCTAGCCACGTGGAACGGTACTTGTAATGGAGGCTACCCACGTGGAACGGTACTTGTAATGGAGGCTAGTCACGTGGAACGGTACTTGTAATGGAAGCTAGTCACGTGGAACGGTACTTGTAATGGAGGCTAGCCACGTGGAACGGTACTTGTAATGGAGGCTACCCACGTGGAACGGTACTTGTAATGGAGGCTAGTCACGTGGAACGATACTTGTAATGGAAGCTAGTCACGTGGAACGGTACTTGTAATGGAGGCTAGCCACGTGGAACGGTACTTGTAATGGAGCCTAGTCACGTGGAACGATACTTGTAATGGAAGCTAGTCACGTGGAACGGTACTTGTAATGGAGGCTAGCCACGTGGAACGGTACTTGTAATGGAGGCTACCCACGTGGAACGGTACTTGTAATGGAGGCTACCCACGTGGAACGGTACATGTAATGGAGGCTAGCCACGTGGAACGGTACTTGTAATGGAGGCTACCCAGGTGGAACGGTACTTGTAATGAAGGCTACCCACGTGGAACGGTACTTGTAATGGAGGCTACCCACGTGGAACGGTACTTGTAATGGAGGCTAGTCACGTGGAACGATACTTGTAATGGAAGCTAGTCACGTGGAACGGTACTTGTAATGGAGGCTAGCCACGTGGAACGGTACTTGTAATGGAGGCTACCCACGTGGAACGGTACTTGTAATGGAGGCTAGTCACGTGGAACGATACTTGTAATGGAAGCTAGTCACGTGGAACGATACTTGTAATGGAAGCTAGTCACGTGGAACGGTACTTGTAATGGAGGCTAGCCACGTGGAACGATACTTGTAATGGAAGCTAGTCACGTGGAACGGTACTTGTAATGGAGGCTAGCCACGTGGAACGGTACTTGTAATGGAGGCTACCCACGTGGAACGGTACTTGTAATGGAGGCTAGTCACGTGGAACGATACTTGTAATGGAAGCTAGTCACGTGGAACGGTACTTGTAATGGAGGCTAGCCACGTGGAACGGTACTTGTAATGGAGGCTAGCCACGTGGAACGGTACTTGTAATGGAGGCTACCCACGTGGAACGGTACTTGTAATGGAGGCTAGCCACGTGGAACGGTACTTGTAATGGAGGCTACCCACGTGGAACGGTACTTGTAATGGAGGCTAGCCACGTGGAACGGTACTTGTAATGGAGGCTACACACGTGGAACGGTACTTGTAATGGAGGCTAGTCACGTGGAACGATACTTGTAATGGAAGCTAGTCACGTGGAACGGTACTTGTAATGGAGGCTACCCACGTGGAACGGTACTTGTAATGGAGGCTAGTCACGTGGAAAGATACTTGTAATGGAGGCTAGCCACGTGGAACGGTACTTGTAATGGAGGCTACCCAGGTGGAACGGTACTTGTAATGAAGGCTACCCACGTGGAACGGTACTTGTAATGGAGGCTACCCACGTGGAACGGTACTTGTAATGGAGGCTAGTCACGTGGAACGATACTTGTAATGGAAGCTAGTCACGTGGAACGGTACTTGTAATGGAGGCTAGTCACGTGGAACGATACTTGTAATGGAAGCTAGTCACGTGGAACGATACTTGTAATGGAAGCTAGTCACGTGGAACGGTACTTGTAATGGAGGCTAGCCACGTGGAACGATACTTGTAATGGAAGCTAGTCACGTGGAACGGTACTTGTAATGGAGGCTAGCCACGTGGAACGGTACTTGTAATGGAGGCTACCCACGTGGAACGGTACTTGTAATGGAGGCTAGTCACGTGGAACGGTACTTGTAATGGAAGCTAGTCACGTGGAACGGTACTTGTAATGGAGGCTAGCCACGTGGAACGGTACTTGTAATGGAGGCTACCCACGTGGAACGGTACTTGTAATGGAGGCTAGTCACGTGGAACGATACTTGTAATGGAAGCTAGTCACGTGGAACGGTACTTGTAATGGAGGCTAGCCACGTGGAACGGTACTTGTAATGGAGCCTAGTCACGTGGAACGATACTTGTAATGGAAGCTAGTCACGTGGAACGGTACTTGTAATGGAGGCTAGCCACGTGGAACGGTACTTGTAATGGAGGCTACCCACGTGGAACGGTACTTGTAATGGAGGCTACCCACGTGGAACGGTACATGTAATGGAGGCTAGCCACGTGGAACGGTACTTGTAATGGAGGCTACCCAGGTGGAACGGTACTTGTAATGAAGGCTACCCACGTGGAACGGTACTTGTAATGGAGGCTACCCACGTGGAACGGTACTTGTAATGGAGGCTAGTCACGTGGAACGATACTTGTAATGGAAGCTAGTCACGTGGAACGGTACTTGTAATGGAGGCTAGCCACGTGGAACGGTACTTGTAATGGAGGCTACCCACGTGGAACGGTACTTGTAATGGAGGCTAGTCACGTGGAACGATACTTGTAATGGAAGCTAGTCACGTGGAACGGTACTTGTAATGGAGGCTACCCACGTGGAACGGTACTTGTAATGGAGGCTAGTCACGTGGAACGATACTTGTAATGGAAGCTACCCACGTGGAACGGTACTTGTAATGGAGGCTACCCACGTGGAACGGTACTTGTAATGGAGGCTACCCACGTGGAACGATACTTGTAATGGAAGCTACCCACGTGGAACGGTACTTGTAATGGAGGCTAGCCACGTGGAACGGTACTTGTAATGGAGGCTAGCCACGTGGAACGGTACTTGTAATGGAGGCTACTCGCGTGGAACGGTACATGTAATCGAGGCTAGTCACGTGGAACGATACTTGTAATGGAAGCTAGTCACGTGGAACGGTACTTGTAATGGAGGCTACCCACGTGGAACGGTACTTGTAATGGAGGCTAGTCACGTGGAACGATACTTGTAATGGAAGCTAGTCACGTGGAACGGTACTTGTAATGGAGGCTAGTCACGTGGAACGATACTTGTAATGGAAGCTAGTCACGTGGAACGGTACTTGTAATGGAGGCTAGCCACGTGGAACGGTACTTGTAATGGAGGCTACCCACGTGGAACGGTACTTGTAATGGAGGCTAGTCACGTGGAACGATACTTGTAATGGAAGCTAGTCACGTGGAACGGTACTTGTAATGGAGGCTACCCACGTGGAACGATACTTGTAATGGAAGCTACCCACGTGGAACGGTACTTGTAATGGAGGCTAGCCACGTGGAACGGTACTTGTAATGGAGGCTAGCCACGTGGAACGGTACTTGTAATGGAGGCTACTCGCGTGGAACGGTACATGTAATCGAGGCTAGCCATGTGGAACGGTACTTGTAATGGAGGCTAGTCACGTGGAACGATACTTGTAATGGAAGCTAGTCACGTGGAACGGTACTTGTAATGGAGGCTACCCACGTGGAACGGTACTTGTAATGGAGGCTAGTCACGTGGAACGATACTTGTAATGGAAGCTAGTCACGTGGAACGGTACTTGTAATGGAGGCTAGTCACGTGGAACGATACTTGTAATGGAAGCTAGTCACGTGGAACGGTACTTGTAATGGAGGCTAGCCACGTGGAACGGTACTTGTAATGGAGGCTACCCACGTGGAACGGTACTTGTAATGGAGGCTAGTCACGTGGAACGATACTTGTAATGGAAGCTAGTCACGTGGAACGGTACTTGTAATGGAGGCTACCCACGTGGAACGGTACTTGTAATGGAGGCTACCCACGTGGAACGGTACTTGTAATGGAGGCTAGCCACGTGGAACGGTACTTGTAATGGAGGCTACCCACGTGGAACGGTACTTGTAATGGAGGCTAGTCACGTGGAACGATACTTGTAATGGAAGCTAGTCACGTGGAACGGTACTTGTAATGGAGGCTAGCCACGTGGAACGATACTTGTAATGGAAGCTAGTCACGTGGAACGGTACTTGTAATGGAGGCTAGTCACGTGGAACGATACTTGTAATGGAAGCTAGTCACGTGGAACGGTACTTGTAATGGAGGCTAGCCACGTGGAACGGTACTTGTAATGGAGGCTACCCACGTGGAACGGTACTTGTAATGGAGGCTACCCACGTGGAACGATACTTGTAATGGAAGCTAGTCACGTGGAACGGTACTTGTAATGGAGGCTACCCACGTGGAACGGTACATGTAATGGAGGCTAGCCACGTGGAACGGTACTTGTAATGGAGGCTACCCACGTGGAACGGTACTTGTAATGGAGGCTACCCACGTGGAACGGTACTTGTAATGGAGGCTACCCACGTGGAACGGTACTTGTAGTGGAGGCTAGTCACGTGGAACGGTACTTGTAATGGAGGCTACCCACGTGGAACGGTACTTGTAATGGAGGCTACCCACGTGGAACGGTACTTGTAATGGAGGCTAGTCACGTGGAACGATACTTGTAATGGAGGCTAGTCACGTGGAACGGTACTTGTAATGGAGGCTAGCCACGTGGAACGGTACTTGTAATGGAGGCTAGCCACGTGGAACGGTACTTGTAATGGAGGCTACCCACGTGGAACGGTACTTGTAATGGAGGCTAGTCACGTGGAACGATACTTGTAATGGAAGCTAGTCACGTGGAACGGTACTTGTAATGGAGGCTACCCACGTGGAACGGTACTTGTAATGGAGGCTACCCACGTGGAACGGTACTTGTAATGGAGGCTACCCACGTGGAACGGTACTTGTAATGGAGGCTAGTCACGTGGAACGATACTTGTAATGGAAGCTAGTCACGTGGAACGGTACTTGTAATGGAGGCTAGCCACGTGGAACGGTACTTGTAATGGAGGCTACCCACGTGGAACGGTACTTGTAATGGAGGCTAGTCACGTGGAACGATACTTGTAATGGAAGCTAGTCACGTGGAACGGTACTTGTAATGGAGGCTAGTCACGTGGAACGATACTTGTAATGGAAGCTAGTCACGTGGAACGGTACTTGTAATGGAGGCTAGCCACGTGGAACGGTACTTGTAATGGAGGCTACCCACGTGGAACGGTACTTGTAATGGAGGCTACCCACGTGGAACGATACTTGTAATGGAAGCTAGTCACGTGGAACGGTACTTGTAATGGAGGCTACCCACGTGGAACGGTACATGTAATGGAGGCTAGCCACGTGGAACGGTACTTGTAATGGAGGCTACCCACGTGGAACGGTACTTGTAATGGAGGCTACCCACGTGGAACGGTACTTGTAATGGAGGCTACCCACGTGGAACGGTACTTGTAATGGAGGCTACCCACGTGGAACGGTACTTGTAATGGAGGCTAGTCACGTGGAACGATACTTGTAATGGAAGCTACCCACGTGGAACGGTACTTGTAATGGAGGCTACCCACGTGGAACGGTACTTGTAATGGAGGCTACCCACGTGGAACGGTACTTGTAATGGAGGCTACCCACGTGGAACGGTACTTGTAATGGAGGCTACCCACGTGGAACGGTACTTGTAATGGAGGCTAGTCACGTGGAACGATACTTGTAATGGAAGCTAGTCACGTGGAACGGTACTTGTAATGGAGGCTAGCCACGTGGAACGGTACTTGTAATGGAGGCTACTCGCGTGGAACGGTACATGTAATCGAGGCTAGCCACGTGGAACGGTACTTGTAATGGAGGCTAGCCATGTGGAACGGTACTTGTAATGGAGGCTAGTCACGTGGAACGATACTTGTAATGGAAGCTAGTCACGTGGAACGGTACTTGTAATGGAAGCTAGTCACGTGGAACGGTACTTGTAGTGGAGGCTAGTCACGTGGAACGGTACTTGTAATGGAGGCTACCCACGTGGAACGGTACTTGTAATGGAGGCTACCCACGTGGAACGGTACTTGTAATGGAGGCTAGTCACGTGGAACGATACTTGTAATGGAGGCTAGTCACGTGGAACGGTACTTGTAATGGAGGCTAGCCACGTGGAACGGTACTTGTAATGGAGGCTAGTCACGTGGAACGATACTTGTAATGGAGGCTACCCACGTGGAACGGTACTTGTAATGGAGGCTAGCCACGTGGAACGGTACTTGTAATGGAGGCTAGCCACGTGGAACGGTACTTGTAATGGAGGCTACCCACGTGGAACGGTACTTGTAATGGAGGCTAGTCACGTGGAACGATACTTGTAATGGAAGCTAGCCACGTGGAACGGTACTTGTAATGGAGGCTAGCCACGTGGAACAGTACTTGTAATGGAGGCTAGTCACGTGGAACGATACTTGTAATGGAGGCTAGCCACGTGGAACGGTACTTGTAATGGAGGCTAGTCACGTGGAACGATACTTGTAATGGAAGCTAGTCACGTGGAACGGTACTTGTAATGGAGGCTAGTCACGTGGAACGGTACTTGTAATGGAGGCTAGCCACGTGGAACGGTACTTGTAATGGAGGCTAGCCACGTGGAACGGTACTTGTAATGGAGGCTACCCACGTGGAACGGTACTTGTAATGGAGGCTAGTCACGTGGAACGATACTTGTAATGGAAGCTAGCCACGTGGAACGGTACTTGTAATGGAGGCTAGCCACGTGGAACAGTACTTGTAATGGAGGCTAGTCACGTGGAACGATACTTGTAATGGAAGCTAGTCACGTGGAACGGTACTTGTAATGGAGGCTAGTCACGTGGAACGATACTTGTAATGGAAGCTAGTCACGTGGAACGATACTTGTAATGGAGGCTACCCACGTGGAACGGTACTTGTAATGGAGGCTAGTCACGTGGAACGATACTTGTAATGGAAGCTAGTCACGTGGAACGATACTTGTAATGGAAGCTAGTCACGTGGAACGGTACTTGTATTGGAGGCTAGTCACGTGGAACGATACTTGTAATGGAAGCTAGTCACGTGGAACGATACTTGTAATGGAAGCTAGTCACGTGGAACGGTACTTGTAATGGAGGCTAGTCACGTGGAACGATACTTGTAATGGAAGCTAGTCACGTGGAACGGTACTTGTAATGGAGGCTAGTCACGTGGAACGATACTTGTAATGGAAGCTAGTCACGTGGAACGGTACTTGTAATGGAGGCTAGCCACGTGGAACGGTACTTGTAATGGAGGCTAGTCACGTGGAACGGTACTTGTAATGGAGGCTAGTCACGTGGAACGGTACTTGTAATGGAGGCTAGCCACGTGGAACGGTACTTGTAATGGAGGCTAGCCACGTGGAACGGTACTTGTAATGGAGGCTAGTCACGTGGAACGATACTTGTAATGGAAGCTAGTCACGTGGAACGATACTTGTAATGGAAGCTAGTCACGTGGAACGGTACTTGTAATGGAGGCTACCCACGTGGAACGGTACATGTAATGGAGGCTAGCCACGTGGAACGGTACTTGTAATGGAGGCTACCCACGTGGAACGGTACTTGTAATGGAGGCTACCCACGTGGAACGGTACTTGTAATGGAGGCTACCCACGTGGAACGGTACTTGTAATGGAGGCTACCCACGTGGAACGGTACTTGTAATGGAGGCTAGTCACGTGGAACGATACTTGTAATGGAAGCTAGTCACGTGGAACGGTACTTGTAATGGAGGCTAGCCACGTGGAACGGTACTTGTAATGGAGGCTAGTCACGTGGAACGGTACTTGTAATGGAGGCTAGCCACGTGGAACGGTACTTGTAATGGAGGCTAGCCACGTGGAACGGTACTTGTAATGGAGGCTAGTCACGTGGAACGGTACTTGTAATGGAGGCTAGCCACGTGGAACGGTACTTGTAATGGAAGCTAGTCACGTGGAACGGTACTTGTAGTGGAGGCTAGTCACATGGAACTGGAATAGATTATTCAAGAGACTAAGTATGAAAATAGAAGACTGATGTGCGACGTGGCATGGTTTCTCAAATCATAAAGGAAAGATCTTTCAGGTAAGCAAGGTAAACTTATGTATATGCTAGCTTGTTCACGATAATTTACAAGCGCGATGTAGCTTACTATATAGGACGAAGAGAAGGACGTATAGCGTACTCTAGCCAGGAGACTTAGAAAAGTTGAAAAGTATGGCCGTTGTAATAATTAGTTCCTGCATGAAAAACGATTAATGTATCAATCAAATTACTTCGAGCAGACATCGAGCTGTTTTATATTCAAACGTTTAACCGCTCGTCGTAGTTCGTAGTGTAGTTTCATATAAAACGTGTTTGATACTTGTTATCATACGTATCGGCTCCATGTAAAGTAATTCAATCTAAATTCAAGAGACACTTATTACTACTAACGAGAGAACTTATGTTCTAGAAAAATAATAATACTTATTTAAAAATAAAGCTCAGTCGCAAATCGAAACTTAAAATCTGGTCATCATAAAATGGCGTAGCGAATGCATGATGCAGGTGGCAACGTTTTTACGCTAATTATAAATATTAAGTATTAATACAGTTCTGCAATATGGATCTAAATTTTGGGCAAATATCCGTAGAATTAAGACTTCGTTCCACTGAAAACCTATTTCATGCATTCTCTCTTACAACTTGACATTAACAGGTAACATAATTATTATGGCAATGAATTTTAAAACATCGTTATAACAAAAATCAATATTCAGATTTATTTTATTAAGAATATTATTAAAGACTTAACCTAAGCTATTTATTTATAAAACACTTAATACCTGGCCGTTGGGTTATCATAATATGTAGAAGATTAAGTCGCAAAAATAATTGTAAAATACGAATAATATGTACAGTTCTTAAATCTGACAACCATTCCTAAGTAGCAACAGATGATGGCGAAGTTCGTGTTTTTTCAACAGAAACTGCGCAACCTTTTGCAGTTAATTAAGACAGGCCATTGTTATAAACATATTAATGGAAAATATTTTGTTCTTATACCTATTTCGTTACGACTCATAATCCATTGGTCCTTTAATATAATAAAATACAAAGTATCAAAATAATATTTCCATATACAAATTGTTGTTTATATTAAATTTGTTTTAAATTTGTAACACGCTTAAAAAGTATCACTTTGTGATTTGTTGTACATATAAATATAATAAAAAATATACACTGGATTATATAATTTATGTAAACATTTATCAGGCACTTTATATATCAAACTTACATTTAATAAATACAAAAATACACAAAATTCTTAAAACTACTTTTAAACTTTTAAATGTTTGATAGATTACAGTGGTTCGAGTTTTTTCAATTTTATAAGAAGTTATAACTCAATAAAATTTATTAAAAATATATATGCTTCATAAAGAGTAAAATATTGACACGTTTTTTATACTGCAACACTGATAGTTGTCATAATTTTAATTCATTATGCTTGGACAATTATGCCTGTGAAAGTCGTTTATTTTATAGTGACAGAATAAATAATTTGCCAGTAATTTAATATATATGTGTATAAGGCATTTACTCAGTGGTTTTAATCTATCATAAGTATAGCTGTTAAAAAAACCGACTTCAAAAACTAAAAAACTAAAATGTATAAAATAACTTATTTCTAAAGCTATTATTATTAATATATATTATCTAAAACATCTTAAAGTCGGTGCTTAGTAATTTTCAAAATATAGTAATTTTTATGTTTTACTTTGCACCGACTTCAAGATGTTTTAGATAATATATATTAATAATAATAGCTTTACAAATAAGTCATTTTATACATTTTAGTTTTTTAGTTTTTGAAGTCGGTTTTTTTAAACGAAGTTTTTATTTGTTACTTTTTAGTGTCTAGCTATGTATGGGTGGACCTACAATGGTGCCGCGCTTCTTAAAAAATATAGGTCCCAAGAACCAGGAACAAAAAGGTGTTCGTAAAATGAAAACTACTGGGCGAAACTACGTCAAATTTTTAGGAGACCACATGGCAGCTATTCCGCGTCGAACAAAAAAAGAATCACGTAAATCGGATCATAAATCACGGAGTAATCGGCGAACATACATAAAAAAAAGCAACGAAAAAAAAAAAGATCCCGACAAATTGAGAACCTCCTCCTTTTTTCGAAGTCGGTTAAAAGTAGTTTCAAGGTAACATTATTTTGTTATAAACTAATTGATATCCAGCCTTACTGGGGAGGCAACCCTCGTCGCCATGCTTTGTACTTTAGAAAGCCATCAAAACCATAAACTAATATGGCACAAAATCCAAAGAACTGAAAAAAAAATATTAGGTCATTACAACATTTATGCCAAATACTATATTTACTCTGACTACAGGTTTGGAATTAAAACTACACATTCATATGGGGTCATTGTTAGATAGGTTTTTAAAGCTTTAATATTTTACTGACTTTCCTATTTCTATATTGCTTACTAGCGGCACCGGCATTCATTGTCCTGCTCTGAAAGAATAAAAATCTCGGGACCCGATCCCAGCGCCACCTACCGGTTCTAACTGTGAATCTAAACCATCCGAGAACCCACTCAAACACACCAAAACAAAATCACCAAACTCGCTCCAGGTCATTAGGAGGATTCTAGAACCCGATCTCAGCGCCACCTACCGGTTCTAACTGTGAATCTAAACCATCCGAGAACCCACTCAAACACACCAAAACAAAATCACCAAATTCGCTCCAGGTCATTAGGAGGATTCTAGAACCCGATCTAAGCGCCACCTACCGGTTCCAATGGGATAAAAAGTATCATATGTCCGTCTTCTGGTTCTAAGCTAACTCCCCACCAATTTTCAACCAAATCGGTACAGCCGTTCTTGAGTTATAAATAGTGTAACTAACACGACTTTCTTTTATATATATAGATAAAATTATGACTTACCCCTACAGCATACCCGACACTCTCTCCAATGGTTGTGGCAAATATCGAGCATATAATATAGGCTGCGACTACAAGGCAGCAATAAAAAAACTCATACTTGACCCAGGGCCATTTATCGTATTTCTCCACAAAGTGGAATGTGTACATTATGAACAGTAATATGGTAACGATATTTGCAAACCAGAACAGTATGTTGTAAAAGACTGCCGACACCCAACTCCATGACACCTTTATGCATATGAAGCCAATTATATTGAATAACTGAAAAAAAAACGATGAACAGTTTTTGCGCAGGAATGGAGTTTTTTTTCAAAATTCAGGTTTCAAATATCCATAGTTGACAAGAACCACTTTCTATCTCAGGAGCTTGTGTGCTGTTCTCCAGCAAGATATAAAAAATAGAAGTAGGTATAGATCAATTACCTTTAAAAGTATAGGTAATTACCGGTATTGTCGAAAAAGGTACTAGCATAGCAGTAAGTCGTGCTAGTATAATGGTTAGCGCACGCGTCCCAAACTCAAAGGGCGCGGGTTCGATCCTGGCCGGAACGCATGCACCATTTAGGCAGTTTTCTGACCTATTGTGCATATTGATACAATTACCACGTGCTAACAACGGTGAAGGAAAACATCGTGATGCAACCTGCACATCGAGATAACCGATGTGTCAAACCTGCCAAGCCGCCTTGGGCATGTGTAGCGGGTATATTGATGTTTGCCCTATATTCGGAGGTCCGAGCCCAGCAGACATTTATGCACTTATATTATTATACCAGTATATTTTTATTCCGTTACATGGTAACTTTATGATTTTAATGTTATAGTATAATTTAATAGGTATCGGTAATTTTTACGTTATTTCATGCGTTGTTGCCATTTTTAAGAATTGGCTTTACTACGACTGCATGTTACCGAAGAATGTTACGCGCGCTCTTAGCACAGTGCTGTTTGACAATCTTTGCGACTGAAAAAGAACGACGATGGTAACAAAACATAGTTATAACGTAAAATTACCAATAAAAATAGTATCAATGTTATATTTTTTAACAGTAAAATGGCTAGAAGTAATGGTAAATTTTATAAGGATAATTATTTTATACCCTTATCTGAAATTAACTAACCGGTATTTCAAGGCCTGATAACACTTTATTATGCCAATACGTAAAATAAACTTACAAACTAAAAAAACTATGTCTAATTACTTACAAAGGGCAGTCTTATCGCTAAAAAGCGATCTCTTCCAAACAACCCCAGAAATGAATGAAAACAATAATGGTGGTGGTATATGCAAAGTATAGTATAACTATTTACATTTTGGTAATAAATACACAAACATTAAAATATATTCAATAGATATATATACTTAATATACATACCATACAAATACATATATATATATATATATATATATATATATATATATATATACATACACATAAAAAGTATAGTATATATATTATAGCTAGATATATACATTATGTCTACTGTTTTCATGAACTATGCTAAATCTGTTGTACTGTTTTATCTTTTTCTACTTCTGTATGTTTATCCTTTGATGTAAAGTAAAGAGTTATCTCTGTACCATACAATTACTACACAGAAAATTGATAACTAGCACTATTAATGTGGAATTTCGTGTGAAATAGTTGTACACCATAAGCATGGGTTGCATATACATTAATTAATTAGTTAACTTGCTAAACTGGCCAGTTATTATCATTATATTTATTTTATGAAGAGGTCAACGAAAGTAGATGAAGCGAAAGTTTTTTGTCAGGATCAGTGCAAGTGGAGATCTATAGTCTCTGCCTACCCTCATGGGAAAAAGGTGTGATAATATGTATGTATGTATATTTATTTTATTTTCGGAAGGCTTACAGTCTAATATATACAAATTATAATAGCCACAATATTTATAAAAATTCCATCTGATAGCAAAAAAGACACATACAACATATCGAGGGATATTTTTTTAGCTTATTATTAAATTTTAGTTGTTGTCTTTTAAAAAAATTCTAGAGCCAATCTGCTTAACAGAATTTATACTAAATACATGCCTCGACTTAGTGAACTACTATTTCATTGAAAATATGTGTGCTTCATATGATAAATGTGTTTTGTCTATAGTTGTAGTACAGATTTACATTGCTAACTGGTGTTCGACTTGTCCATAGAGAACTTAACCACTTTCCATCAGGAGGGCCAGCCTATTTGCTGTATATTCTACTAGTGAATAAATTAAAATAAACATGCAGGTCATGGCACATCAACTAATACATCATGTAGCTCGTAAAAAAGGTTGATTATGGCCTGTCTAGATAAGTTTAAATTGTAATTGGCAATATTTAGTACAATTTGGGGAAAATCTATAGATGTTTGATGGACAAATTTTAAGTAGCGGGGTGGTGGAGTGGGGAGGGAGGCAGAGAGGTATATTTACCCTTACTAAAACCCCTAGGGTCTGGGTTCTTGATTTTTTTAAATAAACATAACTGCACTTGTTTATTCACTAATACTGCACTCGTAAAGTTGAACAATTCTTTTAAAGTCAAAAAGAAAACCAGTAGACAACAGAAACAGAACCAAAAATCAGTGCAAGACCATCATCATCTCATCTCATCGACAGCTGCCGTGGCACAATCGCTTCTCTCACTCAACTAGTACACTTTGGTCTGAAGCTTACTTAACCTAACCTAAATCAGTGTTCTAGTCACTGGTCATGACCTTTCACCACCTATCAAAATAATGTAAGTGAACATATAGGTGAGGTTATGTTTACCAAACATATATTTTTCAAGAACTTCGAACCGTAGGGGTTGCAAAAAGGGTAAGTATACCTTCCCCCCCTAACAACTATGCCTACCCACTACACCCAACCACTAGTTAACAGTTAAGCACTGGATATCTGAGTCACAGCCCAATTTGGTACATTCCAATACTTTTGGTACGGCATTGAATGAATTACAATTTAAATATCATATTATAGAAATAAATGTGATCTTACCAGTTGTGATAATTTTAATATACCAGGCATGCTTTTTGCATATCCCCTATCAAATCTCAGTACCTTCTTTGGTGGTGGGGGCTCAGCCTGCACTTGTGGTGGATTGGTGAAGTGGTCGAACATTTTGATTCTCTGAAATTATCATTTTTTCAATGAGGATCTTCTAATCATACACCATGAGGTTTGTTTAGTGCCTCTTTACAATGTCAAATGTGGCCAGTGAGACTAAATATACAAAGACTGAATAATGATATAGTAATAAAGAACACAATATGAGATTGGGAGGATAGCAGGAGTTTATGGAAGTACAGTTATTAATATTTAAACTGCTGTATAAGATAAAACGTGGATAATTAAATGGATATAAATAAAACTTACTTCATAGGTTTCTTTCTGTAACTTTTTCAATTATTTACCTTATGCATTATTTCGAAACTATTTATGACAATTAATTAATTTATTGCATTTCTATTGTGTTTGATTTCATAACTTATTTTACTATTCAAAATATCTTTACAGGGGAAGGATATTATATTGTTCATAATGATTAAACAGAAAAATATGATCAATTAATGCAATTAAACTTAGTTTATTAATTAATAACGTAATCGTCACACAGTCACAATAACATCATCTATTATAAATTATGTACAGACTTACGATTTGTGTATTGTTGTTGCGCTTGAATTTGTATTCGATAGTATTGTAAATAATTTAACTAAAGCACAATTATTGTGCTAAAATAGTTTTCCTCAAAGATAACGAAATAGAAGTTATCTTTTAGACCAAACAAACTACTTATAATACCTATACTATAAGTTTTTGAGTTTTTGACTGATTTTGACAAGGAATAATCAGTAAGCATCGATATATCGAAATTATTCGATGTTTTTCGTTCGATACATCGGATTGAGTCGATTTTTTTTGATGCGCAGGGGGAATAAATTTAGTACAATACCGAGTCCCTCTCGACTGTGAGGGTGGGACTGGACCACGGTGATAAGCGCCGCGCAGCGTGTACGAAGACTCTGGGTGGAACCAACTACTCCGCTAAACCTAAACCTGCGACCTATACCCAGCGCTTGTGTGGAAGAACATGAGATGAAGTGCGAAGCTACACCCATTGTTCAACCGTGCAACAAGCTTAGGTCACCCCGGGATGCAGAATGACCCACTTCACCAACAGAGGCTGTACCCGTCGCATTCCCACAATGCGCGGACCCCTGCGATGGAATCATGGTAAGAGATTTTGTGCATACCTGTGTCTCCGGAGGCCAGTCTGAGGACGGCGTCCGCGGAGCGCGTGCGAAGCTTTCTCCCTTACTCTCTCAGCGGCTTAATTGCGGGACATTACTGACTCGCAAAAGGAAGAAACCGCTGACCAATGATCATAACTGTGGAGCATGGCCTCAACCAGTCCCCGCAGCGAATCGATAGCCAAATATCCTCGAGCTCGAACCTCTGAGGTTGCCATGCCGCGCATTCGACCAGCGTGTGAAACGCAGTGTCAAAGCGTGTGAAGGCAGACACTCTACAATCTGATGCAGATACTTATCGAAGCACCCGTGCCCGGTAAGTATCTGCATCTGCGTCATCCTAAAGGTCAGAGTCCCGCGTTTCCGCGCGACCCATCGCAGTAGGTAGGGGCGAACCGCCTCTACTCTATCAATGCCAGCCTCAGGAGATCGGATTGATTAGATGTTTTGACAAATATTTATTGTATTCGATATATTTATTTATAGGAACATCGAATATTTGTTTTTATTTTTTTATGGAATCTGTTATATCTATTAAATACACAGAGACGCACTTGAATGCTCTACAGCAGTCGCAAACATTAAAGACTTTATGAAACATTAAAGCATGGATAGCATGCAACGCTTAGGCAGTTTTAATAATCCTTATGTGCATTATAGTTTAATTAACTGTGTTGACCGATGTAAAATCAAATAATCTGTTAGGGTAAATGTGCGGACAGGTACTTATATCAAGAATGGGAAGGGCTGACCTCAACATGGAATTATTATAAGCTGATAGTAAATAATTAATTTCAGTTATTATTCTACACGTAATAATTTAATTGTATTTATTGCATGTATTACCTACTTCATACGCAAGATTTTGTTTTTTGATTCATAATTTGCGAATAGAACATCATAAAGAGATACATAAAATTGTTCCAATTTATACAAGAATATGACATTGATATTATTAATTATACATGCAAGTCGTCTAACTTGCGTTAATTATTATGTACGACAACACTATTCCGGTCACCTATACAACTTACATAGATACGATAGGTACATTTTCTTGCAAAATTGTTAGGAAATGTCGCTTTGTATACATGATAATATTATATCTTCTTGTATTGTTATTTTGTCTTTATCTTCTTGTTATTATATATTATCTACTAATACAGGTATTTTTGAAGTTATAATTCTTTTGGCGCGTTAGGGAAAAATGATGAGAGTAAATTTTTACGATGCGCGCGCACACCGTCACGAAAAACCGACACCCTGAAGTTAGCTACAAAAAATTACGAAACGTCCGAATCTGATTCTGATCAATATGAAAAACAAGAAGAGAGCTTTTCCTTATGGGATAATCATCGCAAACTAATAAGCAAGAGTTGGAAATCATCAACAATCAGATGATGCAATTTCTGATGAATTACCGATCAACTTGCGTAGCTTAGTAGCAGAAAGGCTCAATGAGAATCCTTTAGACATTTGGCAAGATCTAAAGATTCAATTTTAGCTATATAAAATTGCCTTCAAATTTATTAATATCAATTCATTCTCGAAAAAAATTTGTGTTTGAATTATAAATACGTAGTCATAATTACTATTGTAAAAAATCTAATTTACAATAAACATTATTAATTTTACAAAATTATGTCGATAGGAAGGCATTTTTATATAATCATATTATTATTTAAGCACATAAATAGTCTTTAACTGCCTAATATGCTTGTTTAAGAAGTAATGCTTTAACAAATTAAAATATTGCATTTTGTATATATTTAACTTTAGGTAAGCAGGTAGTTTGTTGAAAATTTAAATACTAAACTATTGTCGGAACTTCGATTCCATCCGAACGTTTATTTTCAAAGGTGGTTTAAATACTTAATCAACAAAGAAATACAATGAAAGGTAAAAGATTAAGTAAACTTTTATTTATGCAAAGTTTGTAAATTAAGAGCATTGGTCTTAAATAAGTAAAGTGAAAGTAAGTTTTTGCAGGTACCCAGATTAAGGCTAGTACTAAATATGTCTTTTTTATTTTACTGTTTTAACGTTTTGTGGTACCTGTGTAATAAAATATTTCTATTAATTTGTCGTTTTTATTTCACTTATAAATGTAGGTATAAGTCATCTCACCACTATCTTAGTAGTACAATTCTATTCAAGTAACACTCATAGAAAAGCTACTTTACTAGTTTAGCTAAGTTACTCTGGTCTCTGATTCTACACACATACAAAATCCAGGACTACAAACTTTGCGCGGGTCATTGGAAAATGATATCATTAAACTTTTGTGGAAAGTATTCGATAGTGAAAATATATCGATGTTTTCTAGAAATATATCGAAAAACATCGATGCTGGAATCCGATGTTTTACATCTAAAATAAATATCTATATATTTTTTAAGTGGACACCCCTAATTTTGACAAGACAAGTTAGACAGTTTGGTTGTTTTCGGCACATTGGTAGGTAGGCAAATAAACTGGATCCATACAACCTTGACTACTGTAAAATAGTCAGTTTGTAGTGTCATATTATATTGAATACGTACGGATTCATTGTTTTATAATATTTTCTAACATTTGTATTAAAAAAGAACAGGCCCTTTAAAACTTAAAAAAGAAATGACAAATAATAAAATAACGTAGAAATCTCTGTCTACGTAAAATAACGTATTCATAGACCTATTCATACTTCAGTGAACGTATTCCAAGACAGGTTGTCAGTTTGACAACTTTGATATTTCCGTAGACAGAGAAACCTATAGACAAATTGATAGTTTTTGTCGCATTCACACAAGAAAAAGAGCAACTTATGCCGATGTCGTATAAAAGAATGAGACAGAACGATACTATTTTTTGTTTCACTGAGCGTGCCGCGGTTTAGACCACCGGTGTGCTTAAAAAGTTCGACAGCTGAAGGGCAGCAGCTATCGTCTTCCTATAAAATACAGTTTTCACGTGCTTTATGTGAAGTAATTCATATTATGTTTTGTTTTCAACAATTTAGACTTCCTATTTCAAACTTTTTGTTAAGAACATGGTGCGGTGAAGCGTTAAAGGGTGTAAAAGTGATAGCGGAACGAAAACCCAGGATTGTCTTTTCACTCGTAAGTATACCACTGTTTGTCAGTAACTAGGCATTCAGTAGCATTTTATTATGTTCATATATTGTGTACTTTAGACGTAAATTCATTGTTAAAATAGCACAAAAATAACAATTGCAAATTTTATCCTAAAATTTAGTGTGGCCAACTTTTTTTAAATTATTTCACACTATTAAATACAATTAGGAATTTATTCTGCATCGTGTATTAATGAAATATCTGAAAAAATTAATGGCTTGTTGTAGTTTTCCTGAACCTGATAATTTACGTCGGAATTGGATATTAGCTGCAGGACGGACAGATTGGACACCAAACCATCATCAAAATTTTGCAGTAGACATTTTGAGAAAAAATTAAAAAATTGTTAATCAAAAAAAAGAAAGCTATACTGCTATTCCCTAATGCTCCCTAATTCTGGTAAATATTCAGTTAATAATATTAAGATTTAAGATTTTTAAGATTTTTATATGTTTAGTGTTTTTAAAACTACGGTGTGAACTCCATGTAACGTCACTCGATTTAATGACAAACTCCTTTAAGAATCGAAATCACTTGGCTTTGGTTGGTTTAGATTGTCTTCCACAAAATGACACTATTTAGCGTTACACCCACTCTCAATAACGACAACAATTAAGTAATAATGCCGTTTGAGTTGCCAAAATTAGTAAAAGCGGCGCAGCTGTATACGTTCTTCAAAATATTATTTTCTGTAAACAACAGCTTTCTTCACCATTTTTTGGATAAATTGTTTTTTTTTTAAGGAAAAGTGGCTTGTATTCCATCATGTTCCTGCTTCAGTTTAAATGAAGATACAATTATGGAAACTGAAAATCATTTAAACATTCCTATAAGAGCACTATAACGAACGACTGAAAAAATTAAGAGCTCTTCGAGAAAAAAGTAGACGTTTAGCGAAAAAGGTAGCTAAACAAGAAAATGTTATTGCAGAACTGACAACAAAGTCATTAATAAGTGAAGAAGATGGGGATTTATTGGAATCTGTTGACTCTACCAATAAAGACTTCTTGAAAAAATTAAAAATAAACATGTTCTATTATTTATTCACAAAACCAGAACCTACTATCACATAAGAAACGACAGTTATTTAGGACTACATCATCATCATCTATCCTTAGTCTCCTGCCCTCATTGCAATTAATTTGAGTTACACAGCATGTCTTCTCCTTCGCATAGCATGCATAGCAACCTATAGATGAAAATCTTCCTTACATACAAATTTCTAATTATCACAATTATTTTTCCTCACAAGGTATCCCTAAATATAGTGACGTCATCTTTTTTGTCCCTTTCTGCGGCACGCTATAGCGGTGTCTATAGGATTCTCTGTCTACGGATATTTCCGATTTTGCAGTTGCACCACAGAGTACATTGAATATATGGAGACAGTTGCAGAAGTGATTGAATTTGACGTGACGTGAACCAATTTTATTCATATTGTTGAATAGAAACTGCGATTATTACATTTTTTCGTCTATTTTGAACCGTGATTCGTGGACTAAAGTAAAGATATATTGAAAGACTGTAATACTGTGACTAAATAATATTATTTAAAATAAATTAATAATGGTTTTATAAGATCTACCTACTGTTAAAATCCTTTAGTAGAACCAGGATTTGGTGATCACCGGTGGAGTAGCAAAACTTAATATTTGCGAAGTACTCGTGTGATGGGAGATAGTGACTGGAGACCGTTCATTTACGGCGGCTTGGCGTCGATAGTAGCTGAGTTTGGTGAGTAAACCCATTTATTTATTCCAAATATAGGTATAAATTACTTTTCAGGTTATAGTAGGATTCCCAATAAGGTCGTTTGAGTTCTCATCTTCCGTAACTAAAGGTTAATTTGCCTATATTCATGAGGAATCCAAATACACATTAACCATTAAAATCATCCGGGGATATATATGTAAACCCAACCCTAGGTAATATACTACAGACAAGATTGATCCTGGAGCATCTGTGTTGTAGTAAATTTGGCCTGCAAAGGCTTAGTCTCAATTATAGAATTCAATCAGAATTAAATTCATCAAAGTAACTATGCATTTATGTAATTATCAGTTAATCGTCACTAGCAATAACTATATTTAAGATATCTAACCTAACGAGGCAACTGGCTCTGGTACATGGCTAACAAAACCATAAAATAAATAGATGATACACTAACTAATATAATTCTAATAACATATCTGCTTTCCTAGCAGTCATTGATCCCAGCTGTAACTGGATACCATATTAGTGAAAATAATAAGAAGGTTACTTCTGTTGGACATTGATAATACCACTGTGCTTTCTCTAACTCTAAAACTATACAGTTGAAAGATTTGAAAAAATAAATATCAATTACAATATCTAAACACCACTATGAAAATAGATTTGAACAGAATATTAGTAATAGTTTATGAAATATTTTATTTTTTTAGATTTTCATTGTTCATCATTCATGTTGTTCCATTGTGTCCACTGTCTATGGTCGGATTCGATCTGAGTTTTTGCATCATCATATAATGTTTATATAAATACAAACATATTCGGCCTTACTTATAATCTTGTTAAGAAATGATTAGGCATCTCTTAAATAAGAGACTCTTAAGCCCCTAATCAATGGGTGTTTCAAATAAAACTTGCCATCTTGCCCCTTAGCAGTCACTTGAACTACCTCTCGATGTTGGTTATTTTTGACGTTATTTATGAGTTACTTTACCACCACCTCTTATCCTTAAGAGGGGTTTATGGGTAAGATTTTCATTAATCAATTGCTGACCAGTTTCTTAAAATTTAACAAACAATTATAAGTAAGGCCATAATTGTTTATATAGTCTCAAATAAAAAGACTATAGTGTAAAGTAATGGGGTAGTTGCACATATCACAACAAATTCTGAAACAATGTACAGTCAGCGTCGGAAAGAAGGTAGCAGTTAAGATGGTCAAATAGATAAGAACATCGAAAGTGATCATTACTATCGATACAACCAAGGTAGTCTAATAGATCGCATCAGCCTTCGTATCCAAAAACATCGGCACACCAAGAACGCCATATGTATCTAAGCAGCCAAAGTGGCCAAAACATAGTAACAGTCTAGAAAAATGAACTCTATTCTAAATGTGATTAGAGTTAAATCGAGTTGATTACATACTAAATCAAAATTAATTGTATTTCGAATTATGAATTTCAATTTGATTTACTTATTCTTAAATTGGCATTAAATGTAAAGCATCTTACTTTTCCAATCTTAAATTAACGAAATGAACGAAAGCATTTGAATCAAAAAACTGATCACAGCAGTGTGATTGACGAGGAGGGTGATATGAGCATAATAATATTTATTACGTTTGATCGAGGGTAAGCACTGGGATTGGAAAGAAACGCCAGTTTTTTCCAATTAAGCATCATTTATTGACTAGAAGGGCAATGATTTTCCTTTTATCAGATATTTGAGTCCTCTTAATTTATTCAGATTTTGTGTACTTTTCTTTATATTATTTAATATGTGATGACACTGTTTGCATCTTAAAGTTTCCGTTTTTACGGAATGCTAAGTCTTATTCATAAAGTTAGAGTAAGCTTGAAGTTTTCTCTCTATGAATAAGACCGTCAGTTAATTCTTCATCTATGCAATTCATTCATTATTAATTGAATCATCATCATGGAAACGTGAACGAAGTTTCGCGGACTGATGATAGTCGGTCTAATATATAAAACTCTGGTGTCACAGTGTTTGTAACATAATCCTCCGAAACAGCTTGAACGAATCTTATGAAGTTTTGTAGGTCTGAGAATAGGACGTAAACTATTTTTCCATAAAGTGAAAAGGGCGGTCCAACCCAATTTTTTTATTTATTGTCAAAAAACATTTTTTTTATGATTTGGCATTAAAAAATAGAAACAACCCTAAATTTTCATTCTTCTACTACCAACCCCTATTTTTGAATAGCGATACTAGTAGTACTTTAATATTTTTTTACTCTCGGCGGTTCGATAATGGAGCTGTTACCACTCGATGAGTTATTCCTGCCCGGAATCTACCGGTGACACTTCTCACCCCGTAAACAACACGGAGTAGGGATGACAACTAAGCCTGTCTCTTGTCTTTCTCAAACAATAAGCTTTCTCTCACTCAATAAAGTTCAGAGCCTAAACCGTTTTCGGCTATTTTTATTGATTGTGCGTCGATTGCAGCAGTGACGCTTATACCATTTTACCTCCCCAGTGTAACTCTTATATATGCTCATAGGAAATGTATCATCACTTTGCAGCTTCCAATTTTATTTTCCATACATTTCGAAGATTAGACACAAAATTATTTTCTGAAAGCACTATAAATATTTATCCACATAAAATGTGACTATTATTATTAATTACTAATATATGTTTGCTGTCATATATTGGTAAATCCGTAGTTACCTTCTTTATCATATAAACAAAAATCAATGTTTTGTATATAAGTTCTCAATGCGTTCCTAAACCATTGATCAGATGTGATAAAACTTTGGTAGTGTTCTGAGGACGCCCGAAAAGGTTTTTGGCTCAAAAAATCTATTTATCTATGAAAATAAATATCTATGTTTGTCCTCAATGTGCTCCAAAAGCATTGATCAGATTCTGATAAAATTTAAATTTAACTGGGTGTTCCCGGGACGCTCGCGAGGTTTTCTGGCCCAAAAATGTGTATACATATAAAATTATTCTGTTTGTGTGAATATCACTGAAATCTTCCTAAATGATTGAAGCTATTTTGATGTTTTTTTTTGTGTGTGTTCAACCCACTTGAAACCCTCTAAACCATCCCGTGACCCATCCCAGGACCTATCCCGGCATGATTTATATTAACAATGGTCCCGGTAGGTGGGGCTGCAAACAGGTTCCAGGATTTTAACGAAATTTTTTGTGTGTATATTTGGGTCTCTGGATTGTTTAGATTCAAATTTAAAGCAGGTAGGTGGCACTGCAATCGCTTTCCAGGATTTAGGTGAAGTTATTTTTGTGTGTGTTCAAATCTTAGACCATTATGGTCTAAAGTTCAAGTGGGTCCTGGAATAGTTTAGATTCACGATTAGATCCAGTAGATGACGCCGCTAAACTTCTAAGCAGTGAGACCAATTTTGATGAAATTATTTGTGTTCTTTTAAGTGGTTTTGAGAATGATATAAATTTATATTTGGTCCCGGTCGATGACGCTGCAATCGGCTTCTAACTTTATATTTTTTAAGGGCAGAACAATATCTGCCGGGTACAGCTAGTAATATCACAACCTTGTAAATATGCCATATCTCTACATTGAAGTTATTAGAAAACAATAGGAATAGAATAGACTACATATCAATGGATAACATGATACTATTTTTATATTTCTTGTATGTCAGTCGTTTTGTCTGTTTGTTCCACATTTACGTAAATACTACTAGGCCGATTTTAATGCGATTTTCGCTGATCGAGAGCAAAGTCTTCTTTTGTTTACTTTGTGTTTAGAAAAATAGCCCACACATATGCCTAATTCATTTGACACATCCCTTACAGAAACTCCTTCTTGTCTCAAATGAACAATTTTATATTTCATTTCATCAGTAAGATGATATTTATCCATGGTGGTATTTCAAGATGATGATTTATATATATTTCTAATCTTTTATTATATTAATATATTCTGTGATTTCTAAATCTGAGACAAATGAATTCATATACGTAAAACAAAAAACATCAATAATTCATTGCTGATAAAAAAAAGTTTGATCTCGAATTCTAAATTTCTTGTATATTGAAACTCTTTAGTCTTTAGATACTTCAACAAACTCACATATACATAGTGGTTTACGTCAAATTAAATGTTAAAATTATGTTAATATTGTAAAATAATCTTGTCTGTATATTGAAGCTATTAAAAAAATCCAATTGGGATCGAATTGTTTGATTGATGGAAAACGGAAACAATTTCTTTTCATAAATATATGTTAACTTTTATAAGGTTTTCATTATTCTACAGACATTTTTGACTTAAATGCTGAAAAAGCTTATATCATGGGCATTCTAGTGTAATTTTTCAGGAAAACGGATTAACTTTTTAGTGTTTTTACTCCTATACTTCAGTACCGGAAAGTTCTAAAATTTTATTGGGAATTATACGCCTAGAAATAGCATAAAAACTGGCGGTGTTATTCTTATTACAACACAGTTTGATACTTTATGTCATTTTTATACGTTACTATATTTGGACTCTAGATATTTCCCGGGATTTTGTTCCACTTCCAAACCACTATATTAACTTTGAATCACTGTTTTGTGATTTGCGAACATTGCGTCTGTATTTATTAGAAATCCTTAGTGAGACATTGTAGTTGAAAACATCTTTAGTAACATTACTAATATCAGGGTTTTATGGATAAATCTAAGTTTCATGCATTGTCATAATAAAAATCCATTCAATTTTAAAGGTTGGTAAAAAAATATTAATCTTTACTATTTAACTACTGTGAGTGAAGTCGAGGGCAAATACTAGTTATGTTATGAATTTTTTTTTTTTTTGGGGGGGCGGCATTTGCAATCAGTCGGCCAGACTATGAGCAGATTTGTTGTGTGCTGTTTTGCATTTGGTGCAATATCCCCATCAGGACCTTTCCACGATTCAGCGGCGACGACTTAGATTGGCCGCCTCTTGAGTCTTCTTAAGGACTCCGGGATTGTGAGCTGTACCGCTAGCTGGTTGGGATGGTTACAAAGTCTTGTCCTGTATTTAGAGCACCAAGTCTTTATTTCTTCCCTAACTGTTCTGACGTTCAGGTGTTCGTGGACCTCCGAGGTTTTTATAAACCAGGGACAGTTGGCAATTTGCTTCAGGATGTAATTTTGAGCCCTCTGAATTATACTTATGCTGGAGTCGCACGCTGAACCCCACAGTTGGATACCATACGTCCATATAGGTTTAAGGAGCATTTCATAGATGAGTAGCTTGTTATCCACTGACAGCTTGGAGTTTCTGCCTAGGAGCCAGTAGAGTCCTCTGTACTTCATATTGATTTCGTCTCGCTTTTTCTTGATGTGTTGTTTTCAGACAAGCCTTCTATCTAGATGCATACCCAGGTATTTTACACAATCTTGCTGTGGAAGTTGGTTGTTATTCAGGATGACTGGTGGACAATTACCCCTGCGTAGTGCAAACGTTATGTGCACAGATTTCGTTGCGCTTGCTTTTATTCGCCATTTAGTCAACCAAGCTTCAATGTCATTTAATCCTATTTGTAGGAACTCGGAGGCTTGGGTCGGACATTTACTGCACGCGAGAATTGCTGTGTCATCAGCTAAAGTCGCCACTGTAACGTTCTCACTCTGTGGAAGGTCGCATGTATAGATGGTATACAAGACAGGACCCAAAACTGAGCCTTGCGGTACACCAGCCAGGATGGGGTGAAATGGTGATGTGCAATCCTCCTCTCTAATTTGGAAGATTCGATCTTTTAGGTAGGACTCTATTATTGGGAAGAATGTACTTGGCAGGAGAGTTTTAATTTTGTACAAGAGCCCTTTGTGCCAGACCTTGTCGAATGCTTGTTGCACATCGAGGAAGGCAGCAGAGCAGTATTCTTTTCTTTCTAATGCACCTCTGACTATTTTACAGATCCTATGAACCTGTTCCACAGTTCCATGTTGTTGTCGGAAACCAAATTGGTGGTCCGGGATTATGGATCTACTACGGATCTCTTCTAGTAGTCTTTTCAACAAGATCGATTCAAATATCTTAGACGTCACTGTCAGCAAGCTTATCGGCCGGTAAGAAGTGATCTCATTCACTGGTTTCCCTGGTTTAGGTATCATCACGACCTGCGAAACCTTCCAGAGTAATGGGAAGCTCCCACATCGAATTATGCTATTGAACAAGATTGTGAGGAATACTACACCCTTCCTTGGAAGATTCTTCAAGACTGTTTTGTCAATTAAGTCGAAACCTGGTGCCTTTTTGTTGTCTAATTTAAGAATAGTTCTCATTACTTCTTTTGGAGACGTTGGTCTTATTGGCAGATCAAGTTGAAAGTCCTGATTTAGAACATAGTCTATATCGGAATCTTCTGTTCCAGGAATCTTGTCATTGGGTGTAAAAACCTTAGCCAGATGAGTACCAAAAGCATCAGCTTTTTCTTGATTAGTTCTTGCCCATTTATTATTATCCTGTAACCTGAGTGGTGGTTTGGGTTCTATAGGTCTGTTGAATTTTTTTACAAGCACGCCAAAGAGAATAGCCAGTAGCGCTTGTGGCAGTTAACGATTCTAAGTAGCATTGCATAGTGACATCCCGTGCGTTTTTAATAGCATTTTTAAGGTCTTTAATTGCCTTATTGAGAGCTGTCTTGTCGGCAGAAAGTCTGCTCGTGTGCCAGATTCTACGTAATTTCCTCTTGTGAAGAACAAGTTGTTTAATCTCTGGAGATATTTTATTATGACGATGTTTAGAACAAGAGTACTGGGCAGTGGAGTTCCAGCATGCAGACTGAATTACTGTAGTAAAATGCTTTGTAGCTTCTTCAATATCGTCTTCGGTTTTAAGTGCTACCTGAAGAGAAAGCTCCTTAGTAACTATTTCCCGAAATGAATCCCAGTCAGTACGCCTGCTGTATAAAGATGGTTGTCTCTCTTTAGTTAGAATAGTGGTACTGACTGTTAATATCACTGGTATATGGTTGGATGAGCTATCGAGGCATGACTCAACACGAAAGTATAGTCGTGACAGACCTGCTGTAATGAAAAAGTCTAAAATGTCTGGTAGTCTTTCTGGATCAGTGGGCCAGTGTGTTGGTTCTGGTGTTGAGACTGTAGTCAAGAGCTGTCTGTCAACGCTTTTTTTCAGCTCCCTCCCACGTGTGGTTATTAATCTCGAACCCCAGTGCTGGTGTTTAGCGTTCCAGTCACCTCCCGCAATGAAACGACCTCCCAGACTTTTAAAAAAGTCAGTAAATTGCTCTTCAGTAATTTTATGTTTGGGGGGACAGTAAACGGCTGAAATGTTGAAGTTGCCATTTCTGTCCGAGACTGACACGCTGGTGCCTTGGATATGTTCAGTAGAATACTTTGGAAGTTCATGGTGCTTTACAGAGCTCTTAATGATAACTGCTGTTCCGCCATGAGCAGTTCCGTCTGGGTGATTGGTAGTATAAATACAGTAACCATTAATTTTAA
The DNA here is from genome assembly GCA_949752895.1 of Dendrolimus pini. Classification (NCBI taxonomy): domain Eukaryota; kingdom Metazoa; phylum Arthropoda; class Insecta; order Lepidoptera; family Lasiocampidae; genus Dendrolimus; species Dendrolimus pini. The sequence continues at coordinate 782,461 of OX457127.1, read as the reverse complement.
CCAAACTGCCGTTTATCATATGAGTTTCTGAAATAAGAAGAGCATCCAATTTATGCAAATGGAGCAAAGTTTCTACTTCATGTGCATTAGGCGCCAAGCCATTAACGTTCCATGTAGCTAGTTTTAGAGAGGTCATTTTGAAAGTTTAGAAACTACTGTTGTTATGAGTTTCAATAATGTACTCATTTGTTCTAACATGATATCAATTTTTTCCATTTGTTTAGTGAACATATGTTCTATGACCTTATAAGAGTCTTGTTGTGTGCTTTTCTCGTCTTGCATTATTATAGGTTTAGTAGTATCGGCATATGATTTGCGTCCCTGTTTCGTACTTTGTTTATGAGAGGGCTGGCTGTCTGTTTTAGCGACTATAGGTGGAGATTCTTGAGTGAGGTCTCTTTTATTTTCTAAATTATTTAAATCTTTTTTGTGCCTAGGCAAACGTAGTGACGATTTTCTTGATAGAATTTCTTTGTAAACCTCACAGCCCTTCTAGTTTGCTGGGTGTGGCCCTAAGCATAGAGCACATGTGGCAGGAGTGTTACGGTCAGTTTTTGTGCATTCTGAGGTTTTGTGCGGTTCAGCACATTTAACACAGCGATATGGTTTCATGCAATAGTTTTTGGTGTGTCCATACTGTTGGCATCTTTGGCATTGTACCACAGAGGTTTTCTTTCTAGGGTCTTCAATAATAACTGCTTGGTGGTAGATATATTTAATTTCTTTTGAAGCTTTGTTGTTGGGTCCTTGTGATAGGTTCACAAAGAAAGTAGATGTTGATTTTTTGTTGAGGCCAAACTTAGCATTAATTATTTCACCTACCACTGTGTTGCCACTTTCTTCAATAGCCACGCGAATGGCACTAAATGGTGTTGTTGGGTGAAGGTTTCTTATAACAATTCTATAACATTTTTGATCTTTTCTATTGAAGGTATGACCTATTAGCCCGTGTTCTCTTATGACAGATATTACACTTTTATAAGCGTCCACATTAGTAGCCATCACTTTAAGTTGATTTCTGCTAATAATCTTATATGTAAACTTTGTTTTATCTGTTGCTGTCTCTAAGAGTTCAGTTAGTTTGTTTACATCTTCGATTCCATACAGTATTATAGGAGGAGGTTTGTTTAGTTTCTTTTCTTTTAGTATTCGTTCTCTGTGCGAGTGTATTTCATTTGAGTCTACAGGGAGCACGTCAAAGCTGTTGTTGATTTCTATCCTTTCAGGAGAAGGGGAAGAGGATAGTTTTTTTCGTTTTGGGTAACGTAGTTTAGGAACTCTTTGCCAATCTGGTGGTTTCGGCAAATTAAGTTTTGTAGCACTTGCAAGATCGAGTTTCTGGGGTTGACTGTTACTTTCTTTCATGTTATGAAAATTAAAAAGATTATTTGAGCTTTCATTTAGTATGCAATCAACTCGATTTGACTCTAATCTCATTTAGAATAGAGTTCATTTTTCTAGACTGTTACTATGTTTTGGCCACTTTGGCTGCTTAGATACATACGGCGTTCTTGGTGTGCCGATGTTTTTGGATAAGAAGGCTGATGCGATCTATTAGACTACCTTGGTTGTATCGATAGTAATGATCACTTTCGATGTTCTTATCTATTTAACCATCTTAACTGCTACCTTCTTTCCGACGCTGACTGTACATATAATGAGTGGGAATTATAATACTATGACATCATCATAACTATTTTCTATCATGATATAGTGATAATTTTAATTACTGAATAAATTAGAATAAATATGCAATTTGGCTCATTGTAGGAATGGCATAATAATTTGCAACACTTGTACAAAATCTATGTAGTCTCGGAGTTTTGTAAGATAATAAAAAATATCTCATTTTATTTGACTGTTATCTACTCTCTTCCATAGATAAATATATGACTAGAAATGTAATCATGAAGGAACACATTGTTCAAAAGTTAAAAATTATGCACCACACAATGGAAGGTGCGACAAAATGGGTACTTGGGTGAAAATATATAAGAATTCTACCAGAGTTTCACATAACAAGAATAAATTAAGTTGAATAATCAAACCTCTTTGGAAGCCCTTTTGATCAATACATTTGTCTCTCTTTAATATTATAGAGAAAATGAGATGAAAGATGAAGGTCTAATTTTCACCACACACATGACGCTATTTGGAGACATGTGCCGTTTGAATATTAGACTTTTCAACTGATATTTGTTTGTTACCTATTGTACTGTTCTCTCGCAAATGTATTGAAAAAAATCTTTTTTTTATTGCACGAGTTCAGCAGACAGGCAGATGGCCCACATGATGGAAAGTGGCTACCATCACCTATGGACATTTGCATCACCAAAGTTGCTAAAAATAGGCTGCTGCTCTCTTAAAGTATACTGGAACCTGGCCACTAATACCGGAACACAAATCAAGGTCGTTATGGTGGCATACTGTAGACGAAGGGTGGTAGCCATCCAGACAGGCAAATACACTACCACCTGGCTGTCTTTCATCGCCTCTTGTGACAGGCCAACGGGCTGCAGGAAATGGTATTCTTTTTTGTCCATTCCTGCACGGATAAAAACGTTTTATGATATGTATGCGGTTTTTGGTTTTAAACTTGTGACTGTGGTAAGGCTTCAATTTCACCTCGGGTTTACATTTGTCTCCTTTATTGTAACTTACTGCACTAGTATCATAATTAAATATTTTCTATGACTCGAAGTACATCATGAGTCGCCAACCCCTTGCCAACTTTACAGTGGGATTAGGGGAATGCAATACAGTGGGGAGATAGGAGGAATTGGCGTCCTTAAAGTTTATTTTTACATATATTGAGTCATTTTATAAACTGGTTAAATGTTATAAATCTCGTTTAGGTACATTTCCCATTGATACAACAAAGACTCGTCTCCAGATCCAAGGACAGAAAATAGATCCTCGTCATGTGGAGCTCAGATACACAGGAATGGTGGATTGCTTTGTCAAGACCTCGAGGCAAGAAGGTGTCAAAGCATTATACTGTGGGTGAGTTCCATTTGTACTTTATATTTTTCAAAATTTATTCCAGTACGATATATCTTCAATAAAATAAATTTTAAATGCCTGATTCATATGCCCAAATCCTCATCTCATCGTGTATAGCAGTGGCGCAGGGTGGAAATACGGCTAGGGTAAGCCCATTGAAAAACATACTTACAATGTATTTTCTTAATACCGATGTAGCAGCTTGTGGTAGGTGGTTAAATGATAGTTCATATGACAGAGAGTAGTGTTCACTGTTGAGTGCTAAAGAGAACTGATTATTTTTGGAAATGGTAACCTTATGTGCAAATATTAACAAGTCCTACAGCTAGTCCAATACATAGCACAATGTGTGAGCGGGTCGGATGATGTGCAAGCAAGATAGAGCGACTTTTAATTGGGGCGGTACCGCGTTGCGCTAGCCAGTGAAACTGCAAATCGTGCAGAATAAATTCATGCGCAGAGCCGTTGGTGCTTCCCTCTATATGCATAACGTCGATCTCCACCACGATCTGGAGCTTCCCTCCTTCAAAAACTACATTACGTCGCTCTTGCGTAAGTATATCGATATCGCGCCGCACTATCGAAATCCGTTCGAGGTGTCTGCGTCCGATTATAAGCCTCGTCGAAAAGTTCTCGTTCGACGACCGCCTAACGTCCTGACGGACAGGGTCGACGTTACTATAAAACGCCTGGCTCGGATCAGCCCGCCCGCAGTTAGGACGGCAGGCTGGCAGCCACCGACAGAGAGACACAGGCGGTGGCGTCTCAGACGCCGCCAATCACGATCGCTCCACGTCCCCGTGAGGGACGTCAAGAGACATAGGATTGACCCCCACAGGATTGACTCGGCGTGTTGCTGGGAAGTTTCTTTCGTCGTTTCTTCTCTCCCAGCCATAACACGTTGCGAAACCGTAGTAAAATAGCGATAGATTTGTTAAATTAACGCATTAAATGAAAATAGATTCTTAAGGAGTAAACTCTAACAATAAAAAATGTTCATATTTATATGTCACCAATCTTCAAATATTCTCAACTAATTGTAAGATCAATGTAATCCAATTTAATGATAAAATCAAGAATGCGGTTGCATAATATAGTTCCATTGTTAAGCGCAAATTATAGCGATTTGTTTGTCTGTCTTATCTTATCATTGACAATGGAAAACTCGTGACGATTGCAAACATGTTTATAATAGTTGTAAGCACAGCAAAACTATGAACAAACAATTATGATGACACGAAATTATGTACATGTGATAAATATCCAGGCACTAACTTTCTATATATTCGTGTTTAATGAAGGATTAGTTAATATACGAGTAAAACAGACCGTTCGGGGATGTACTTATTGACGATTTAAATATTCGTCTAATAACCCTATGTTACATGCAAACTTTCCAGAAGGGACACAACAACCACGTTCACGACCGTGATTTTTCCCGTTCCACTTGCTTGCGAACGGATTATGGGGCGTTGGTTTAACAAACGACGAAATACACAAATGTCATTGGTTGATTTGAAAATCGCGCCTTTTTCAATTTTAAGAGTTAGAGAGAATTAATGCTCTGTCGTCAACGCCCACTTCGACCCACCTCTTGACATGGATCGTTGTGAGCGCTCTGTCTCTGTTTTATTTCACCATATCCCAATGAATTGGGGTCGACACAATATGTCTTTTCCTTCCACACTCCTCTATTCTGACATACATCTTCTGTCACTCCACAAATCCCAGGAACGGAGAAAGAATACAATTTCCTGCGGCCGGGCGGCCTGTCGTAAGAGGCGACAAAACAACCCACAGCCAGGTGGTAGGGCCACCCCAGGTCTAAAGCGTGTCGCCTTAACAACCTTGAGTTGTGTTCCATTAGTGACCACGTTCCAGTCTCCCTTAAGAGAGCAGCAGCGCATTTGTAGCACCTTTGGTGTTGCAAATGTCCATAGGCGATGGTAACCGCTTCCCATCAAGTGGCCCGTTTGCCTGTCTGTTGAACTCCTGCAATAAAAAATGAAAAAAATCACACAATCTATTCATCTTTTTTTTGGTCTAACTTTACCTTTGTTTACGCTGTGTGATCGAAAATGATGACGTCATTAGTGACGTTTTCGCCACGACCATAACGACCGCGGTCGCCTTGTGCAACGGCAGACGGAGTATTGTGGGCGTTCTGAGATACTAAAGGAACGCGTCCCTTGAGTCCGCTCCACGAAAGAAGTCCCACAGACGCGGCGCTGCAATCGCCGTACGTCATCCTGCCAGAGTAATTATTTCCCAATCCCTAAATCGATGTAGGCAATCACTGAATCGTCGTCGTCAGCCATTCACAGTCCACTGCTGGACGTAGGCCTCCCCAAGACGGCGCCACTCATACCTGTTCGCTGCCTTTCTCATCCAGCGCCTACCGCCGACCTGACGTAGGTCGTCGGTCCATCGGGCTGGAGGGCGTCCGACACTACGTTTACCGAGACGCGGTCTCCACTCCAGGACTCGTCTGCTCCAACGGCCATCGGTCCTGCGGCAGACGTGACCGGCCCACTGCCACTTCAACTTGCTAATTTTGCGAGCTATGTCGGTTACTTTGGTTTTCTTACGGATATCCTCATTTCTAATTTTATCCATAAGAGAAACACCCAACATAGCTCGCTCCAAGCCCGTTGAGTGACTTGGAACTTGTGGACCAATCTTGCCGTCAGTGTCCACGTCTCGGCCCCGTAGGTCAGGACGGGGAGGACGCACTGCTCGAAGACTTTTGTCTTCAAGCATTGCGGAATGGTCGACGAGAATACTTGACGGAGCTCACCGAATGCCGCCCAGCCCAACTGGATCCTCCTATTGGCTTCCCCCTCGAAGTTGTGCCTGCCTACCTGTATTTTCAGAAAATCACTGAATACTAAATACAAAATATTTCTAATTTCACAACTAAAGCTGCAAGCAAAATAAGCAATTTTCTGACTACTAAATAAATACTGTCAAACAGTGGAGCGGCCACTTTTAGTTTCTTGTTTTTCCGTGACATTGATATATAAAAAACATCAATGATACTGGAAATAGATTTCAGTCTTTGTTTGCTGCAATTTGCTTCGTGGCTTCGCTCACGCAAATTCTATTTAACGAGGTTGTGCTTTTCAAGGCGCGCTCGTAAAGTTTAGTTTGTCCACAGACACAGCACGCATATAGCAAATAGACGCATATTGTAGTTTTTTCTTAAACTGTCTGGTATTGTATTATTATCTATTTAATTCCTTTTTTAATTTTAAATCTAATTTTCCAATATTGTATCAAATATATTATAATTTTTATAGTTGTATGAGGCAAATGCGTTAATATTAACATTAATGACTTCTCAATAGTGGTCGCCCGTGGTCGAAATTCGACCATATAAATTAATTTAAATTATAAGTTTGAAAATTATTAAGGTTCTGTTCAAAGACTATTTTTCTATAATCACAGATTTCGCCAAGGCGTGTAGCCCGAATTTAATTTGCACTTTAACAATAAACAAAAGAGTATATATGCGTGTGTGTGTCATGGTACATGGTAGTGTGTGTAATGTTTTTTTTATCGATTTGATGTATTTTATATGCATAATTTTTAAAAAATATTAGCATTCGTCGCTTCTTCTCTATATATACTATAAGTGTGCGAAATTCTGTACTCCTCCGTCCGCGCAATTTTCGTAAAAAGAGGTAAACAATTTTTGCTTCACGTATAAATATATAGATTATTATATTATATTAATTGACATAAGTGAAAAATATCGTATACAAAACGTAGCTAAGACCTATTTTTATGTGTTACACTTTTCGCGGGCTAATAAGTGCGAAATATACACGGAATTTATTTCTGCCGCGCGCTCTACTTTCCGAGATAAAACCAACGAACAAACACGATGAGCCAAGAGGACATTACGTGAAAAATCGTGCTCTCTTCATTCTATTGCCAAGATCATCATATTTGTGTGATAAATCCCGTTTGTACCTCGCTTTGTGTTGTAAAAACTAAATAAATAGAAAGAAGAAAGAAATAATTTATTTGCAAGGAAAGCGACATACGAGAGATACAAGGATATAGAAATAATTTTTTCGTATATTTTATGATTAAATTTGATATGTTGCATACCGCGTTTCCTACAAATGAGGTCGGCAACTCAGCTTTATGCTGTGTTGGAGTTTCCTGCAGCACAGTGCTGATTTGCAGTGCCCACCCCGCCTCATTGATTTATATTGGACCCATAACCACAGTAAATATAACAAATAACAGGAAGAAATTAAGTAACAGTAAATGTATTAAGACAGTAACCTAGTATATTGTTACGAGTGCGGGACTCGAATTAAAAATGCCGTTGGAATTACTATAGAATTTATTAGAACTATACAAACACGTATAACACAGCTACAAATAAAACTGGACACAACCAGTACAAACTGCACGATTCAATAACATGCGCAAAGTCCGTCACGATATAGCTTGACGAATGTACACACGTCTTGCCCGTATCGTAATACTTGTAATTAGGAAAACAGCCCATTGTGTATTGTAATCTTTTATGGTAGTCATTAGCCAGGTGTGACTCTAACAAATTCAGTGAGTGAGACAGTTTATTTGTGCAGTATAAAGCAATGCTCCAATGGAGAGATCGGCAGTCGAGCGATAAGCACAAGCGAAGCAAGACGTGTGTACTACATTCGGTAATATATTTAGTGACGGACTTTGACGTGTTATTATATTTGTACCTGTGTTATACGTGTTTGTATAGTTCTAATAAATTCTATAGTAATTCTATCAGCATTTTAATTCGAGTCCTGCAACTCGTAACAATATAATTAAAATTAAAAACGGCCAAGTGCGTGTGTCGATGCGGCACTTCACAAACTACGAAGGGTTCCGTGGAGGTGACACATTTGAAATAATACCCCCATCTCAGAAACTACTCAATGTATATTATATAAAATCACGTTTTATGCGAGCGAGATAGAGCAACTATTAATATGTGCGCTCCTGCGTTGCTCTTAACTAGCCGCTAGCCAGTAGTTTGTTGTCCACTGCGATCATTAGACGTACGCAGCTCCCATAATAAAAATAACGAATGTTAATTAGTGATATTGTAGCTAAAAATGAATAATCTAGCACTAGTTTTTTTTATTATTATTGCACGAGTTCAGCAGACAGGCAGACGGCCCATTTGATGTAAAGCGGTTACCATCGCCTATGGACATTTGCAACACCAAAGGTGCTACTAATGCGCTGCTGCTCTCTTAGGCGACTGGAACCTGGCCACTAATGCCGGAACACGACTCAAGGTTGTTATGGCGGCATACTCTAGACTAGGGGTGGTAGCCGTCCAGTCGGACAAAAGCCCTACCACCTGGCTGTGGGTTGTTTTGTCGCCTGTTACGTCAGGCCGCCCGGCCGCAGGAAATTATGTTCTTTCTCATAAAAACAACATGTTAAGGATAATGATGCACTTAGGAAGTTTACCCTTTTGCGAAAATGACAGTACACTCCTAGGTTGGTAATCATGAGCCTCTGTTTCAGCATATGGCCAGCGGTCCTCCGACAGGCGACATACGGGACGATAAAGTTCGGCACTTACTATTCCTTGAAGAAATACCTGGCGCAGTTTCGCGCTGACGGAGGCAGTATAGAGCACGTGCCCACGAACACCTTCTGCGCAGCGTTCGCTGGAGGCCTATCCAGCGCTATAGCGAATCCCACCGATGTCCTCAAAGTCCGGATGCAGGTGATTCCAAGTTGTTTTTTTTCAGTGAGACCCTGGCAAATAGGTCATGGATAATGGTTACCGGCGCCTATAGACATTTGCAACAGTGCAGGCGAAACCAACGCGAACCATTGGAAGTCGTAACTCATCTAATAGTTAATTATTCATTTTATTTATTCACTAATTAGTTATTCAAAATTCATTTTTAGTGCGAGCAAGTAACTATTTAAATAATGTAACTAAATACGATGATATCGACCCATTTTCAATCAGTATTTTAGGAGCCAAGCGGTGTCTAAGCCTGAAATTTTTCAACAGTGATTAGACTACTCGGTGCCTTTTTAATGTTTTTTATATTTGCATGTTACTTTTAAGCTATATCTTATCCGTGAAAACCTGTCATTGGCTTTCTTGTATTAATTTTAGATATCTAACCAAATGTTTTAGCTGTAGGTTTTCCATAAATAAATAAATAGGAGCTGTTCAGATCTTATTTGCCTGCACACCATCAAACCAATTTTAAAATGTATTGAACTACATATATATTCTTAAGAACAACATCTGTATGTAAATACATTTATGCGAGAATAAATATTTAACTTTGTTTCAAATATTTAATTTAATTTAATTCCATTTCAAATATTTCATTTCATTTCAAATATTACATTTCATTTTAAATATTTCGTAACTCGTTAATTATTTATATTATTTATTCACTAATTAGTTATAAATAGGAACTGTTCAGATCTCATTTGCCTGCACACCATCAAACCAATTTTAAAATGTATTGAACTACATATATATTCTTAAGAACAACATCTGTATGTAAATACATTTATGCGAGAATAAATATTTAACTTTGTTTCAAATATTTAATTTAATTTAATTCCATTTCAAATATTTCATTTCAAATATTTCATTTCATTTTAAGTATTTCATTTCATTTCAAATATTTCATTTCATTCCAAATATTCCATTTCATTTCAAATATTACATTTCATTTCAAATATTCCATTTCATTTCAAATATTACATTTCATTTCAAATATTCCATTTCATTTCAAATATTACATTTCATTTCAAATATTTCATTTCATTTCAAATATTACATTCCATTTCAAATATTTCATTTCATTTCAAATATTACATTTCATTTCAAATATTTTATTTCATTTCAAATATTACATTTCATTTCAAATATTCCATTTCATTTCAAATATTACATTTCATTTCAAATATTTCATTTCATTTCAAATATTACATTTCATTTCAAATATTTTCACATATGTATGATTGCAATTAGAGTGTGTTCACATTGCAGGTGGGGGACGAGAAGCGCAACCTGGTGCGGTGTTTCATCGAGATATACCGGGTGGAGGGGGCGCGCGGGCTGTGGCGCGGCGTGGGGCCCACCTCGCAGCGCGCGGCGCTCATCGCGGCGGTCGAGCTGCCCGTCTACGACGCGTGCAAGAAGCGGCTGACGCCCGCCGCGGGCGACACGCCGCTCAACCACCTCGCCTCCAGCCTGGTGGCCAGTCTGGGCAGCGCCGTGGCCAGCACGCCGCTCGACGTCATTCGGGTCAGTTCCAACTAGGGTTGCCAGACGCCCCGTATTTTAGGCTCACTTTAAAATGACAGAGTCAGTCCCGTATTCGAACCGTGCTTCGTTTTTTATTATTAAATCGATCGATCTACGCGAGACAAAAATACTCACGCATGCAACGTTCGCAACTTCGCATACACATCAACTCGGATTAAGAATGTTCGAGAGAATTTATGGTTTAATTATACACTTCAATTGTTAATAATTTAAAAAAAATGTTCGATAACATATTTTCAAAATGTCCACACTACTTTCAATTGTAGCAATGAACATTTTATAAAAAAAAAATAAAGAATAACACTATATAATTTAGTTTTTTATTTGTCCCGTGTAAAACACTAAATTCCCGTATTTTTTTGCCTATTTAAGCATTTGCCCCTTATAAGCTGAAAAAAAATCTGTCAACCCTAGTTCCAACACTTACAACTCTAACAACATGTACGACAATTTTAATAATGTTTCATTTTGTGTACTAGTTGTAATTACGCCCAGTGGGCGAAATTCGACCACAATTACACGTCCACGCTTGAGTTGAAATCCCCGCGGGATTATCACATATTACATAAAATCAGTCAAGTTATCACTTTGAAATTCAATTTATTTTTCGATCGCCATTTTAAATTGTTCCCAGAAAAAACCGGGGATAAAAGACCGCATCGAATCAGACCAGTGTTTTTTACCTGAGTCCCGATTAAAGAGACAAATAGACATGTACCTAATCTAAAAAAAAAATGCATTTTGTTCTCTATCGCTTGTTGTTATATTCCAGTTGTCTTTTTTTAATAGCTTCAATGTACACATACGACATTTTTAGAATTTTATAATATTATAGATTATCCTAAGAGTTCCATGTGTGAACAAATAAACAAATTGAATTACATTTAGAGTGCCAACAGGCAACTCTGGGGTTACGGTTCGTCCGAAAAACCCAGGCCAGAGTAAATAATGAAAAGTTAGTCTACGACATTTACCATGCCAAGAATCAAACCTGGGATGTTTGGTTCCCAATAAACTAGGCACAAGTTTCTTTTTTTATTGCATGAGGTCAGCAGACTGAGTGCCCTTGCCACTTGATGGACAGCGAATACCATTGTCTATGGACATTTGCAACACCAAAGGTGCTACAAATGTGCTTTGCTCTCTTAAGGGAAACTGGAAACTGGTCACTAATACCGGAACACAACTCAAGGTTGTTATGGCGGCATATTCTAGACCGGGGGTGGTAGACATCCAGTTGGCCAAATACCCTACCACCTGGCAAGGTTTTGACCACTCCCACACTGAGTGAAAATGAAAAATAAGCAATTGAACCCAGGGCTCTGGATGGGCAACTTAGCTCGTAACCGGGATTTACACTGCATATACTTTGTGTCTATAATGATCTGACTGTATTTAATTACAAGTTTTTATTTAACTGGCAATGGATGTATGTATGTAACTTCGGGTGGAATCTTGCAAGTTAAATTTGACCAACTTCCCGTTTTCCGATTGAGCTGAAATTTTGCATGCATATGTATATCGCGTGACAATGCAATAATATGGTACTATGGGGCTGATCTGATGATGGAGTCGGAAGGTGGCCGTAGGTACCCCTGTACTAAACAAGATAGACCCGTCGTGTTTGGGCTCGTTTTCTTGTCTTAGCTATCACTATGCTGCTACATGATATCCAGGATCTCAAAAGCTTGTATTTAAAAACCTTTTTTTAAAAAAGCTTATTTTTGGATTTCCAGACGAGATTAATGAACCAAAGAAAAGTGAAAGACCACATAGCGAAACCTAACGAGACAATATACCGGGGGACAATTGATTGCTTCATGCAAGTAGGTATCTTTTGGACTTTTTACTATGTACCATAAATTATAGGTATATATTAGAGTTGGGTAGGCTGGCTTAAAGGCCTAGTTGCCAAGCCATAAATATAAAAAAAAGAGTTGGGTAGGACATGATTTTAAAATGAGTTTGTAAGATTAACTTGACATTATGTACTGAACCAGTACAATGTACCACTTCAGATGAGGCGATTAGATTTGTATGGTTTGTACCGCGGCAGTACAATTGAAGCGATGAGGCCGGTGAGGCAGCGAGCGTCATTCCCTCATTCGTTCCCTATAAAACTTCTAGTTCGGAAATGTTCGTAAAGAATCGGATGTCATCGGCTTCGGTCATCTAATTTGACTAGCAGTCGTACACGTCATGTTGTCTCTCTTTGTCATGTGAATATCCGTAGAGGCGTTATTGTACTGTTGTCCTCGTTCTGTCCTTCCTCTTATATTCGACGCGTGATTAGTAGCGAAACTAAATCTTTGAAGTAGTACAAATTTAAATTTTGAGTCGTATCAGTACAAATCTATTTTGTACGGGACAACTGTACTGCCTCACACGTGTACTACTCATCACTAGTACATATTTTGCATTGATTAATATGTTTTTTATGCCCAACTTGAGCCAACTCTTCAAACTTGTTTTAAGCCAAAAGCGAAACTTTTTGCTTACAGCGTCATGATTTTTTTTCATGGCACACTATTGAGCTGTTGCATCTGATGTTTATGTTTTTTCTGTATTTTGACATTTGACTGTATTTTCCTAACATTTTTTTCAATATTGAACTCATTTAAATAGACTTTGTAAGCAATTTTGTTATAATTGTAATTTTTGTTTTTAATGAGCCAATTTTTTTTCATTATATAATTTGTTTTTCAGTGGAAATTTCATGGATATAATATGTATTAATTTTGTGTTTTGTATTTCAGAATGTTAATTAGTGTATGTTTCTCAAATAAATTAAATAAAGAAATTAATATATTTTTATATATTACAGGCAGTAAGGAACGAGGGTTTCTTGGCCCTTTACAAAGGATTCATCCCGACTTGGTTGCGTATGGGTCCCTGGAATATTATATTCTTCCTTACATATGAGCAGCTCAAACAGTTCTATTAGGATATTGGACAAGGATGCCGTTTGGTGTATTCTCAAGTTTGTGTTGTGGACGGACCCAAGAGGTTAGTATTTTTACTTGTACTAAGATTTTCTTTGCGACCTCAAAAATTATGTATATATTAATTTAGTAGGAATACTGGCGTTTTTTGAAAATCTTTCTTTTTCCTCACTGAATTCAACCAGGATTTAAAGCTCGGATGTTAATGATGAATATCATATTTGAAATATATTATGTACTAGACTACTGTGACTCCCGGGACATAAAAGTATCGCAGCATAAAAATGTAAGCTATGGTCTTAGTGGAAACTGTGTCAGAATAAGCTAATTTTTGTGCATCCGAATAACTTCAAACGGCTTCCAGAAAAATTACTACGGGATTCCCAGGATAAAAAGTAGCGCAAATTTTAAGTGTTAAAAATTTGCTGTTGGTCAGTGAAAACGACATCAAAATCGGCCCAGTAGTTTTTACGTGAACCCCGAACAAACAGACAAGAAATCTATAAAAACTGCATCGTGTTCTTCGTTTATGTAGTCTATTCCAGTTGTTTTTTATTGCATCAGATTGAGTTCAGCAGACGGGCAGACGGCCCACTTGATGGAAAGCGGTTACCATCGCCCATGGACATTTGCAACACCAAAGGTGCTACAAATGCGCTGCTGCTCTCTTAAGGGAGACTGGAACCTGGTCACCAATGCCGGAACACAACTCAAGGTTGCTATGGTGGCATGCTCTAGACCAGGGGTGGTAGCCATCCAGTCGGGCAAATGTCCTACCACCTGGCTGTGGGTTGTTTTGTCGCCTCTTACGACAGGCCGCAAAAAATTGCATGTATTTCCATTTCACCAATAAATATCTTTGTTGGCCACAAAAACCTATCATTTCACGAGTTATCTCCGCAACAATAGTTACGAAATATATATATATAATGTAAACAGACATACCGACATGTTTAATTTGGCGAAATGCTCCTCTTTCTCTTACAGACATGGATGAGAATGCCTCCATCACGACGGTAGAGTCACAGTAATGAATGTAAGACAAAATGTAAAAGTTATTGAATTGTTTTTTTTTTAAATTTAGGTCTGACTTCAGAGAATACTGACATTGATGACATGTTGATATCAAAAGCTTTTACAGTGGAATTAGAGATAGTTGTTAAATGTTGCCTTCGTAGTTCCGTCTAACATTTGATATTGATTTTAAATAAAAATTAAGTATATAATAATAATCGCCAGACAAACACACATATTGTATATCTACAAATTAGGCAAGTTACGCTTGTGTTATGGGTAATATACAACGGACTATTCCGCAGCCGATCCGAAATTTACGAAATTTAGCATACCAGGAATCGAACCCGGAGTTGCATTGTTGCATTGCAGTGAGGTGGGCCGGCAAAGGCTTAAGTCGCCGTTTATTTTTGATATGGAAACTAACTATATATACGATTATTAAAGGGACAAGTAGCTAAAGACACTTAAAATCCCATACGAGTTAACTGTGAGTATATAACCTCTATAATAATCACAAAATAAATAATGTCAATAGAACGTAACTTTGAATGAAATCAACAAAAAGTAAGCCAATAACAATTAATTCATTTAGTTGATAATATACATAATATTTTTACTAGTGCAATAAAACATATTTGAATTATTATTTTCCTCCCAAAAAACGTTTTTATTAATTCTGTTATATCGTATTAATCTATGACGAAGTCCCAAAAACAGTTACGTTCTAAGGCGTCTATTTTTAATTCTAGTGTTGCTATCAAAGGGTTGTTGCATTACATTAACCCAATTCGATTCAGGATTAAAAAAGTATTTATATATATATATATTTTCATCTACCAGTGCAACGTAACAGTCCTGTTGTTTTGTTATAGTTTTAGTATGAAACAAATGTAATGAAGCCTAGTCTTCAATCAAGCACCATTTGCTCAAGAATTGCGTATATTTCAATTTTTTTATTATTATATTTTATTAAGTTTTCGCGACTTACTTACGCGTATTGTACACAATAAAACTACGTTTTAACGAAACGTGACCACGGCCTCTGAAAATCGGCGCAAACGTTGGAATAACCAAAAACAAATAAATTACAGCGCTAAAAACCGTTAAAACGGAGTTTTATTATTAAACTTTTTTACAATATTTTTTTAAGTACATAGTGAATTTCGAAAGTTGGCGGTCGGCCATAGACTAAGAGTGTTTCTCATAGTAAATTAA
Source organism: Dendrolimus pini (assembly GCA_949752895.1). Taxonomy (NCBI): domain Eukaryota; kingdom Metazoa; phylum Arthropoda; class Insecta; order Lepidoptera; family Lasiocampidae; genus Dendrolimus; species Dendrolimus pini. The sequence continues at coordinate 766,969 of OX457127.1, read as the reverse complement.
ATGATACACGTCGGCGCGAGCGCACTGTTTCATGCCCGGCTGGACCGGTGTGTACCTTATTTGTAAATCGTGCGGCGACATGTATGTGTCTAGTTATAAAAGAATTTTCTTAAGTTTTCGCGACTTGTATACATAGTAAAATCACGTTTTAACGTTTTTTAAGTACGGTAATTTATTTGATTTTTGTTATTCTGACGTTTCGATTGCTTTTCGGCGGCCGTGATCACGGAAGACGAAAATGTCAGGTGTCAATGAGTATTAAGTCTTATATTAAGACATCATTAGTTCAGAAAATTCCAAATCAACCTCAAATAATGCTAAATTAAATATTATAATTTCCTGATTAAGTACTTTTCCTTAATTGTTATAATGAATTAAATTTCTACAAAATAGTGAAAAATTAATAATGACACATTCAATTTAATATTGGGCCCAATTCTCATAACATGATGAGCCATCTCCTTTTAACACATTTAAAACCTTGATAATAAAGAAACAAATTTTTTATATTGACATTTTTGAAAAATGATTACTCTTTGACCTCTTGACTGCATTTTTTTTGTATTAATTTATTTACAAGAGTTCGTTTCTTATGCCAAATATGCGTTCTTGTTATCTTGTAAGCTATAAAAGGCACATTAATGTATGTCAATAAGTTATTTATTTTTGTAATGTTTATAGTTCCTTCACAAGTCTACCTGTTGTTAGAGTGTAGTGTAAGCAATTGTACCTAGATTTAGAAATATGCACTAAATGTAAAAATTGTAAATAATATAGTTTGAATTAAAACACCAGCGTTCAGCGTCGCATAAGGGATAGAAAGATATTTTTTTCAAGTGGCATTTTGAAAATTTATCAGGAGAAAAGTTTAGTTTCAGTTAAAAAAAAAGTGTATTTATCTATACTTTGTTTTTTAATTACCTGGACTAAAATGACAGCTGCGATCGACCTTATATATATTGCAAGCTTGGAGCAACTCACCACTGTGAGTTGAATCCCATAGAATTTCTACGTAAATTCTGTAGTAGTTGCTCCAGGCTTGCGACATAATAAGGTGTTGTAATAATTTGTAGGTTTTAACTGGAAACCAGATTCTTTATATTTCCTTAAATTGGGAAGGCATCGAGCAGCAAAGTGGCGAGGTAAGTGGGCAGCCCCAGTGTCAAATGTTGCATGAAATAATTCCTTCGCCGCTTTTAAAGTAACAACAAAATATGAAATTCAATTATCTCTATTTAAATTTAATTGACCATTATTGTTTCTGAGCGTGGTAGTGAAAGTAATGCATTGATAATAAAAGCTATTACTAATCTAAATTAGGGCTGTGTAATAAAACACTGTATTTTAGGCCACGTCCGCCATTTGTACCGCGTCCCTAAATCAGGGTACACTGATAGAAGATATGAATTTACGTTGCAATATATTACGATCAGTGATCACCTATAGTTAGCGTCAGGTCGACATGGCAACAGGGGTGTGAGGTGAGGCGTGCAAGGGAACCCCCCGCAATACAGCGACCATTTTAGTGCTGCACGAATCCGCATCGACTGCGTTTATCGATATCGATCTCGTCTCCTTTAGTTATCGCTTGTTTAACATGGCGTATTTTGAAAATGAAGTAATTTAAGGTTACTGCTTCGTCACGTGTTAAAATTAAAATAAAAACAATAATGTAATGTAGTTAACGTCATTTATAGAAGTATCATCGTACATAAATAAACTATGAGATTAAATTCGGGAGGTATACGCTAAAGATGTGTAACTCAGGAGTGATTGATTTAAAAGATGTATAATCTTTCAAAATCACTCTTTAAATCTTTGGTTTGGAAAATACATCTTTAACTCACTACGTTAAGATTGATTTTAGTCACATGGAATGATGAAAACTAACAAATCTGATACTTAGATGTAGTATGAGACAATAGATACAGGATATTGTGAATTGAAAAGAGATAACATGCACACTCTAAGAAATACAATGATGATACACAGTAAATTAGACTCTCTGGCGTTATTGTAAAGCTTAAAACCGGTCAATTGAATGAATTATGTCATTCGAAACCAACGATTTAAAAGAGTGATTTAAATCTTTCAAGGAAAAAGATTTATAAATCACTGATTCCATTGGTGATTTAGTTTGCGCATCGCTAGTATAAGCGCGGGCGCCGGTGACGGGACGCGCGAACGTCTTGTTTCGCGTCACGAGTACGACTGTCCTTCGAATTGCGAATCCTTTTGGGAGCGTGGGCCCCTGCGCCTGCGCTCATGGTGGGAGCGGCAAGAGACGACTCCCGCACATGTTTGAGCCTGTCCTAATATCGTCGCGTTGCAATAATACATTCTCAAGCATGAGAACTAGCCAAAAAAATGTTAGAAAATTGTTTTATTATTATTAATGAAGCACAGCAGACAGGCCGACGGCCCAAATGTGATGGAAAGTGATTACCGTCGCCTATGGACATTAGCAATACCAGAGATGCTGCCGATGTGCTGCTGTAAAAAAAAATCAGCCTCGTTAATCGAGTTTCCACTGTACGTCTAAATTTTTTCAAATAGTAATCTTTTTTCTTTTAGTTCTAGTTTTACTCCAAAAAGTAGCGATATCGATTTTCTGGTATTCGACGTCACATCACTAGGGAATTGTCATGTCGACCTTTCGCAAACGATACGTTTGTCATACAGCGTGTTCCAGTAGTAACTCACAACGCCCAAAATGCTCCGTTAGCCGTTCTACAAGGCGACCACAGTCGTTGTGGTCGTGGCGAAAACGACTCAAATGACGTCATCCTTTTTGATCACAACGACCCATTTCGAAGAGTTGGGTCTAATAACCGTTCCACTTGGGTTTACGATTGTAACGCCGGCAAGCAAGTGGAACGGGAGAAATCGCGGTCGTGAACGTGGTGGTTGCGAGTCCCTAATGGTACATAGCCCAAGGAGTGTCATATAATTTGTAATAATGAATATCTGAAAATTGACGATTTTCTCCGAGATTAAGATGGTTGTTTGTGTTCAAAACACGATATCTATAAGCTTGTTGTTACTGTAAAAACGTAGTTAAGTACAAAAATCTAGCCAAATTATTATGAAAATATACAATGATCATTATTTCTATTGTTTTATTTTTATTATTATTCGGGTAATAATTTCATATATATGTTAAAAATAAATAAATAAAAATGTATTTATCAAAATTGATTGAAATCAGATATTCCAGAGTAAAGTATATGTATGTATTTTTTCATAAAGTGAATCTATATTTATAAATAAAATTGGTTTATCTGTAAAATAAAATATAATAGATGTCACAATCTAAGTAAAATCTCATTTATCGCAATGGATATCCTAACAGTCGTTTTTATATTATTGTTTGTTTGTCTGTTTCAGTATTTATTTCCAAAACAGTTCAACGATGTTCAATGAAAATTTAAAAATCTGAAATAGCAATTATAACGAGCATATTCCTGTATTTTCATTTTGATATTGTTATGACTTAGAGTTGTAACGGAACTTCGCTTCCGCCTCCGTTACTGCGGAAGTTCCGCAAGAAATCGTTCCTCCGGCTCCGCCTCCGCATCCGTGTAACTTTTGCGGAGTCATAACGGAGGTTTATTTACTAATCATACGCAAGCAGCGACGCTCGCGACGACAACGCGGTTGGGGTGGGGCGGGGTTGTGCAAACATCATTTGTCTAATTAATGATACGCGACAGGAATCAACCTGTCGAATTGCTTGGACGCGTTAGACGTAGGTACTTACGAAGTTTTACCGACGCGATGTAATGTATAAACCATAAACTACTATTTTTTTACATCCACTTTCACTTCCGCCTCCGCCTCCGTTAACCTCCGCATCCGCGGAGGTGAAACCCGTCGCCTCCGCATCCGCCTCCGCCTCCGCTAAGAAGGCTTCTGTTACAACCCTAACTTATGACATAGGTGCCGACAAAGACAAATTCACACCTGCAGCCCTGTAGGAACACATTTTATTACCTTTTCGGCATTTGGACTTCTTTTGTTTACTTTGTGTTTAAAATTTGTGATTAGAAAACCAGCCCGTTGTGTATTGTAATATTTTATGGCAGTCATTAGCCAGGCGTGATTCTTGGAAATTCAGTCCACGCGGTCGAGCAGACATATTGCATCCGTGCAGTATAAAGTAATGCCTCGATTGATGGACGAGGCAGTCAAGCGATAATCACAAGCAAAGCAAGACGTGTGTACATACATTCGGTAATCTGTTTAGTGACTGACTTTGTGCGTGTTATTGATTTGTGCTTTTTGTTTCGACTGGCTGTGTTCAGTTATATTTGTACCTGTGTTATACGTGTTTGTATAGTTGATATGAAGGAAAGACAAAACCAATTTAATATTTGGTTTTATTCTAATCAAAATTATAGAAGGAATGATGTCAAAATATTTCTTTTACAAGTTGACATCTTCAAATTAGTACAAACATATAAAGAAGGATTTACACCACATTCACCCCTCCTACTTCGTAATCCTGCAGGTAACGTGGAGCATGCCTAGTTCTCGTAGAATGTCGAAGCATCGGCAGCTCGCTTGTTTCAACTGGAGAATCCTCATTACCAGTCGGTGGTGACTGTATCGACCTCGTCATCAACTTCAATACCTGAGAACTGGTCAATTGAATCGTGTATATGTTGATTTCTTGGTAGGGGAGCGAGCTGTCTATTTGACACGGTCGTCTCACGACCATCAGCTAATCTAATATATGAATAGGATGGGTTTGCTTCCAAAAGTTCTACTTTTTCCACATCCGCGTCGTATTTAGAACGTTTATTATTGTTTTTCATCAATATTGGACCTGGCTCTAAGAGCCAGGTTGGCAAGGATCCTCCGTTTGCTGTCCGACGAGAATGATTAAAGAACCTCTCGTGAGGAGTTGCGTTAGTGGAAGTACATAACAGGGATCGAATTGAATGTAGGGCAGATGGGAGGACTTCTTCCCAGTGAACGGGATCAAGGTCTCTTGAACGGAGATATAATTTTATAGTTCTCCATAGTGTTCCATTGAGGCGCTCTATTTGCCCGTTTCCTTGAGGATTATAAGGTGTAGTTCTACTACATGCAACTCCATTCGATAACAGAAAACGTCGTAGTTCGTCTGACATGAACGCTGTTCCTCGATCTGTGTGGATATATTGTGGAGCGCCATATGTAGAAAACAAGTCCGTAAAACATTTTATTACAGTGCTTGCACAAAGGTCCTTACATGGATAAGCAAATGGGAAACGTGAATATTCATCTATAATTGTCAAAATATAGCGATTATTTGTGTTAGTAGGTAATGGCCCTTTAAAATCGACATTAAGTCTCTCCCATGGCGCTAAAGCCTTTATCAGTTTTCCTTGCATTTTTAAGAATCTAGGTTTTACTTCAGCGCATACACGACAGCCTGAAGTCATTACCCTAATGTCGTCAGTTGTATATGGTAGGTTCTGGGATCGTATCCAATGTGCCATCCGAACGATACCGGGATGTCCCATTATGTCATGCAACTATTTCAACCTGTCTTTGGTGTTTATGTTCGAACAGACGCGTGACAAGGCATCAGCTGTAGTATTCTCCTTACCTGGGCGATAAATAATGTCATATTTAAAACTCGATAATTCTAGGCGCCATCTCTCAATCTTCTCATTTTTTATTTTACTTTTAAGACTTTGTTGGAACATGAAAGAGACAGACCTTTGGTCAGTTATTAGAAGAAAGCGTCGTCCGATAAGATAGTGGCGCCATTTTCTTAAAGCTTCAACTATGGCGCTAGCCTCCTTTTCAATCGAAGAATGACGACGTTCAGCATAACATAAAGATCTGGAGAAGAAAGCTACTGGTCGGTCATTTTGTGACAAAGACGCCGCTATAGAGTGTTCCGAAGCATCTGTTTCAACAGTAAATGTCTCATTTGGATCGATCACCGTCAGTGCTGATTTCTTTATATCCAGTTTTAACCTTTGAAAACAATCAATCGCATTTTTGTTAAGAGGAAATTCAGATATTTTCGTAAGAGAGCTGATCTTTTCAGAATAGTTTCTGATCCATTTAGCGTAGTGGGCGAACATACCAAGAGCTCTTTTAAGAGATCGCGTATCGGTTGGAATAGGTAGATTCATTAGAGGACTGAGTCGATCTTCATCTGGCTGAATAGTGTTATTTTCGATCTTATAGCCTAGCAATTTAATAGAATGCTGCTTATATACACATTTTTCTTCATTTAGTGTAAGATTATATTTTACGACCGCTTCCTTAAACTGTTTCAGGTTTTGATCATGTTCTTCATCTGTTTTTCCACAAATAGTAACGTCATCAAGGTACGCGTTTGTACCGTTCAGCTTTTCTTTAGCTATAATGTAATGTAAAGTTCTTTGAAAGGCTGCGACTCCATTAGTTACACCAAAAGGAATACGAGTAAATTGGTATAGGTTTCCACAAGCCTCAAAAGCAGTATAGATTCTCTCATTTTTCAGAATAGGTACTTGATGATAAGCACTCCGCAAGTCGAATTGACTAAAAATGTTATTTTCAGCAACTTTTGATACAATTGACTCAATGTTAGGCAAGGGATAGGCATCCAATTCAGTAAATCTGTTTATAGTCTGAGAGTAATCTATAACGAGACGCCTGCGATGCGTCTGTCCTCCAGTAACTAGGACTTGAGCTCGCCATGGTGAATTGCTCAGTTCAATGACCCCATCTCTTAGAAGTTTGTCAATTTCTTCTCGTATAAACATAACATCATCTTCGGAGTGTTTTCTAGATTTGATTACAATAGGTTTTATGCCACTCGTGAGATTCGTGAATAACGAAACTTCAGGTACCGACGCCGCCATAACGTTGCATATCTTAAGAGGTTCCTTCGGACCCTCGAAGTTAAGTATAAGAGTTGAGTGACAACTTAAAATATCATGGCCGATAATAATATCAGCGCAGAGAGAGTCGAGTATGAATAGTGGTTTTTTGTTATAATTGTGCTTGTCTATTTGGAGAGTTACATAGCATACTCCGTCTACGGAAGAAATGTTATTTTTAGAAGCTAAGGTTACTTTTTCTTCCCAAGGATAGCATTTCAGGTGTAACAAATTAGCGAAATTCTTGTCAATAAAGCTAGTAGAGCTTCCGCTATCAATCAGAGCATCAGCTTTATAATTATTAACGAATACGGAAATCGTAGCTTTCCGTAAACTAGCAGGAGACGCAGCTAGAATTGCCCCAAAGTTTTGACGTTCTGTTTCGGTCATAGAGTTGCTCGTAGACTCGATTGCAGAGCACTCACTCCTACAGACTTTGGCAAAATGACCTTTCTTACCACAGTTTTGACAAACTGCTCGAAAAGCTGGACATTTAACCCTTTGATGAACATTGCCACCGCAAAAGAAACATCGTCTGCGAGATTTAGACGCAACCAAATTTGTGGAGTTTTCCATTTTGTTGTCTACACAATGGAACTCCAATGAAGGTTTAGTACTAAAATCGTTAGAGTTGTTTCTCGCCATTTCAAGGGACATTGCTTGATTTGTTGCTTCCTCTAGAGTTATTTCAAGGTTTTCTAGTAACCGCTGTCGAATTTCTTGAGAAAAGAGACCAGCTATAAGAGCGTCTCGTATATATTCCTTTTTGTACTGCTCCGCATCAACTGCACTGAAGCTGCAGTCGTGTGCCAGTTGTTGCAACGTATGTATATATTCAATGACAGTTTGTCCAGATTTCTGTTTAGTCGACATGAGGATATACCTAGCGTGGACTTCATTCTTTGGCTTTAAATAGAGTTTATCCAACAATTTCATTGCGGAGGAGTAATCTTTAGCCTCACGTATGAATGCGTATAATTTAGCAGATATGTTATTGATTAATACTTTTAGTTTGACTTGTTCAGAGATTTCGGAAGCATTTTCGTCAATATAGTTTGAGAGTGTTACCTTCCAGTGCTGGTAATTTACATCAGCCGCCGGTGAGATTGGATCTATTTCGAGCTTGTCTGGACGTAATAAGCGTGCTTTAGATTCCATCGTATTGTTTTAATGATTAGAATAACTTGATATGAAGGAAAGACAAAACCAATTTAATATTTGGTTTTATTCTAATCAAAATTATAGAAGGAATGATGTCAAAATATTTCTTTTACAAGTTGACATCTTCAAATTAGTACAAACATATAAAGAAGGATTTACACCACAATAGTTCTAATAAACTCTATAGTAATTCTAACGGCATTTTAATTCGAGTCCTGCAACCCGTATTTGTGGCGTTCAGAAGCATTACAATCCAGTGGGAACGAAGTCGCAGGTGTTTATAAGGTCTTTAATGTTATTTAGTTCAAAAAGGCTGATAATACTTCACCGAGAAGGCGAGATAGAAGACTCGCAGTCAAGCAACTTTAAAGTGACAAACAGCTAGTCATTTTCTGCACAAATATAAAATGAATTGAAATTTGTAATTTTTTTAAACCCATTTTTATACGAAATGGATCCTAACGTGATAGAGTGCGATTTAGCAGAAAGAGACCCAGGCTTGTGTGTGTGCAAGGAAGGACCTACCCTCGACATATTGAACGAGGTCCAAAGAGCTTACGAGGAGCGATTGAGGCGAATCGACCAAATTGGCGGCTCCAAAAAGTTACAAGTAAGTTAGATTGCACCCCTGTGTCGGTTTTCAGATTTGTCTGTGTATCTGCGTTGCGTTTTCTGATACAGCAGTAGCGGATTTACCAATAGGCTGAGTAGGCTGGAGCCTAGGGCGGCCGATTTTCAAGGGGCGGCAAATTTGAGACCAATATTTTTTTGTCTTACTTAAATTCTAAGACCTAATAAGATAATTCTTATTAAGTCCAAGTTTTACCATTAAGATTTTTTTTTTATAATTTTCTAAAAACTTCGCTATGGTCGAAACAAACCCATCAATCCTCTGTTTCACAGTTTACTAATTACGAGGAAAAAATGTTGTGTAGCTAAGATGATAGTGCAGAAATCATAAAGATTTCATTGACAAGATAAAAGTAATTAACAGGACTGTCAATTAGTGTATCGACTTCTAGGGTATAGATGTCGGTAAAGGTGACAAAATTTGAGTAGCCTACAGGCGGCAAATGTCTAAATCTGCCCCTGTGATACAGGAAGCATAGTAGCGTCATGCTGGAGCCATTATCTTGATTACAGCACAGGGGTTGCCTGGAAGAGATCGCTTCAAGCGATAAGGCCTCCCTTTGTTTAATCAACATTTACTGTACCTAGTTTTGATTTTTGGTGAACAATAAAGTGTTTTCATTCATTCATTCATACAGCGCTTGGAGCTGGCTCTATCGGTGTGATATCCAATCCTATCCCTCTTGTCTGATCCTTCTCTCTTTTTCTTTCGCCTTTTCTTAATATTTTTATTTTATTGCAGGAGTTCAGCAGACAAGCAGATGTCCCACTTGATGGAAAGCGGCTACCATCGCCTTCGGACATTTGCAACACCAAATGTGCTACAAATGCGCTGCTGCTCTCTTAACGGGGACTGGGACCTGGTCACTAATGCCAGAACACAACTTAAAGTTGTTATGGCGACATACTTTAGACCAGGGGTCGTAGCCATCCGGTCGGGTAAATGCCCTACCACCTGGCAAAACCTTAGCTATGCTACATTTTATTCCTCTTAAATCACAAGTAAATAGATGGTGCTGAAGTCGTGTTTTAGAATTTGATCGACTCAAGGCAGGACAACGACTGTCGGTTCAGTTAGTAACATTTAATTATCTATATGTTAGATGCAAGTGGATCTTATGAGATCATGGGTGAGCGATTTAGTTGGACAAAACACTCTCCTTGCACGTGCTGTAGAAGAGCTAGAGACAGAAGCTACCACGAAAATAATCACTGAACGAAGGAAACACTCTGAGGTAAATAATTTTTATCACTTACATTGATTACACTTGATAAACGTATGTCTACTTAACATATAGTGATTTCACTATCTACTGCATCTTCTGAACCTCGCACATCCGCCGATAGGGTATCCATAGATCTTACAACTACTACCCGTTCTGATAGCCTCATGATGTCACGCGTCGATGGTCAGTTGGGTTGACAAAAAGGGGTTACATAAATAGTTGTTGCAATCAATATATATATATATGTATATACTTTACATATGTAGATACAATAATAGTAAGTAGTATCGGCAAACCTTCTGCGCGCGGCTTATAACTAGATGTGTCCTGACGTAAGATTTTAAAGGACTTTATACATACGTACATAACTTCACGCCAAGTCCCTTGCGGGGTAGGCACGGACAACAGAGCGCCATACAGGCTTATTGTGAAAAATGATGACGTCATTAGTGACGTTTTCGCCACGACTACAACGACCGGGGTCGCCTTGTGGAACGGCTAACGGAGCATTTTGGGCGTTGTGAGTTACTAGTGGAACGCGCCGTTTATACTGTTATATATCTTCCGTCTTACGGCCACCTCGTTTCCTTGGCCACGACACTCCGCGAGAGTGACATTGACAACATATCACTTGACAGTGTGACAATGACGTTTCAATGAAGCTTCTACATGTCTATGTCTATATTTAAAACCACAGAGTACATTGAATATATTTAAAACTATGGACCCTGAATACATGTGAAATTATTTCCAGAAGGTTGTCTGGAAGAAATTGTTGTAAGCGATAAGACCGCCGGCTGCACTAGTTAAATGATTATTAACTCATGTATTATTTTCTTACGTGCACTAAAGAATATTCTATTCTAAAGATGTATGGTTACTGAACACCCCGTCAGATGGTGTGCGAGGTTCGCGCGGAGTGCGTCGCCCTGCGGCGGCGGTTAGCCCGGAAGGATTCCGACTTGCGCGGCCTCGTCGAAGTGCTGCGGAGGCTCCGGGAGTTCGATTATTGCACCTTGGAAGGCATCCATTTCTTCGAGGTCACAGAGTCTGATATATTCGGGAATGTTGAGTGGTGAGTACATAAATTTGTCTATTATGTTAATCTACCCGTTGTAATATTGAGGAATTGACATTAAGCACATGGTTCCTCTTAGATTCAATTTCTAATACGTTATAGTTTAGGTAGTATTATTCAGATAGTATAAGTGAGTGTTTCAGATTTCATGAATTTATTGCAGGATCGTTTAGTCAATACAATTGATATTCATGCCTACTTTGTATTTTTGCACAACCGTGCAAAAGCTAAGTATGCTTTCTTCACTCCCCGATCCTCCGTCAGCCGTTCTATATGACCGAGCCAGCGGAGACGGTGAGATTGTATCTCCTCAATTATGTTGGGCTCGGCCATGAGGTCTTCTATTTCGGAGTTGGTTCGGACCCTCCAGCTGCCATTTCCTTTTATTGAATTGAATTCTTCGATAGTAATTTCAAAGATGTATTTTAATCACGTATAACTTATAATCCTTAGCCCGTATAAACTACTCCATTTTCTGGAACAGAAAGTATCTCCCAATAAATAATTGTTATCGAAAGTAGAAAAAGAATACTTCTTCCGGTTTAGATAAATACATTGAAAAGTGCAGTGCTAAATTGAAAAATATCGCGAAATACTCAGTTTTAGAGTCCGTGAAAAAATATCAAACAAATATTCAAATATATAAGGGTATAATCATCGTGTTAATTTAGCTATTTCTTTTTTATTTTAGGCGACAAAAGACATTGGAACAAGGCGATGGTCAAAGAAGATACAATTTCAAAACAGAAACCAACAAAGTCAAAAGTAATAGGCATCACAGGCTTTAGAATTTTATTAAATACAATCATTATTTGTCGGTGTTATATTTTTTTACAATATACTTTATTGATATTTACTGTTGGTTTGTTATTTACCTATACCATATTTTTCTCTTACGGAGTTTTGGAAATTCCAATGAGCTTCCAACTGAGGTTTCCTCTAAGCATTACGATATAGGTTTTTAAAGGTGGCATAAAATTCCTTTGAAGCCAGTAGCACGTTGGTAATACCTCTGGTGTTACAAATGTTCAAATGCTAAAGTAAATACTTCCGTCAAGTGGGTTGTTACACTATGCTGTACTCCAGAAAGTAATAAAAAAATTAATTCAAGCTAATTTAGCAATAGATAACCTTGTGTTAGGGTTCCTAAACCTATCCATAAACTTCCAAAAATTTTCGAGTTTGACACGAGGACACATCCCGCTTATGCTCTTAAAGATGAAGTTCAGTCGTCAGGAAATGCTCATACTAGATTTACAAATACAAAATATTAAAGCTGACAAACAAAATTCAATACAAGAGGTCTAAAATGTAAATGATAGTCATATGTAACAGATATTTTTCTTTCATGATCCGATAGAGAGATATGAAGAATATTTGCGGGAAAGTGAACGAATTAAAAACATTAAACGATTCATTGCTGAAGGAGAACTCTGCGAAAGATAGGTAAATCTATTTACCCAATATCTTTTGACACATTACAAGATATACATATTTTACTGATCATTTTGATGTTTAAGGGAAATAAGGAAATTAAATAAGGACATGCAACAGTACGAACAAACTATATTGGGTTTGAGAAAAGAGATATCATTCGCCAATTATCACACACCGTGAGTTATTTTTTATCATAAGTTTTGAGAATATTTCATAAATCAGTGAGATCAGAAACCTTCATTTCTTTTTGATGTACAAAGCTTTCCATCTTAATAGTCTGTATTGCATATGATTTTCCCCTTTTACTTTCTCTCTGAGGTGACTTCCAAGATGCACTATATTTCGCAGTATATAAATAAGTTATAAGTCGTATTCAATTTCAAAATGTCACGTTTATTCTCTATTCTGTGCAGCAAGTTCCAAAAGTAATAATTGTGGCAGTAAATTGAGTTCTAATTTCAGGGATATTTCTAAACAAGACGCAGAAGTGATGGCAGGCATGTGCTGCTCAGGCGCAGAGGTATTTGTATAATCATCATAATAGAGTAATGGTCCAAACAAATTGTTTAATAATGAACTGGTTACATATTGTAATGTAAACGAATGACTAATAACATGACATTTTTAGGGTGATTGGCAGCCCGTGCAGGATTACAATGCAGTATTACGTGAGGAAGTTCTGAGATATCAGGAACGAATCCAGAAAATGGAGGAAACTTTAAAAGTACCTACGATTTTTGTGTTCTTGATTAGTGTTAGTAATAAAAATCTTGACTGACATGAGCTAATGGTCTTATCCAAAATATATTAAAATCATGTCGTTTGAAAGGTATCACTCTTAAAGATAGGACTGCGATTGCTATACCGGAAACTCTTTGTTTTTGTTTTTTATTTTGGTAATCAGCGTTATCTGTTTATTATGTTTTATTTCTCATATTATATCCAAGAATTTCTTGTATGATTATAATATCATTATATATTACTACTTATTGTATTTGCATCATGTTACACTCTTCTTTATGCGTCACCCAATACCTGGAAACCTTAATATATTTTACGGATTTAAAAACCCTTAGGTACATAGGGTTTAACTTAATGTGCCGACTTCCTTTTTCTTATTACACCACTCTGATCTAGACAAAAGGACCGAAAAATTGTCTAATTGACTTTATTTTATTCTCTATTTTTAATGCATCTGTCATGTGCTACAGTCGAGTGGAGAAAGTGTAAGAGCGCTTCGGAAAATGAATGTCTCCCTGAGCGAAGAAGCACACACGGTGCGTCGGGTGTGCGTCGCGTTGGACGAGCAGTGCCGCGCCGCCACCATGCGTGCCAATTTCAAGGATGACATCATAAAAGAGATGCGTAGGCAGTTGAAGCAGGCGAAAGCTAAGGTAGGTGGTTGAATCTCCTGACTGGCGTCATTGACCACGCCACGTTTTCTTAAAACTCGTGCTAGATCATAAAATTTTGGTTAAAATATCATTGATTGATGTTCATTGTTGTGGTTACCAACAAGGCACTTGAAACGTAATAATTCTTGAGATTGAGATTTAAAAAAAACCAGGTTGCGACCAATGATACTCGCGAATGCATACGGGAGATTCACCAAGGTGTAATTCATTGTTTTACATACTTTAGCTGAAGATTTCATATTCATTTTGTTGGCAACTGAATTCGCCATTTGAGAGGATCATTTATTCATACGTGTGATATCTTCATATTTATCTAATTTTTTTATTGTGGTTTCATTAATTAAGAAAAAAAGACTGAAGTGAGTTACGAGAAAGAGAAAGTAGAAAATGCTTCCTAGGCATGAATCAATTAGTTTAATGGTTCGCATACCATTAAACTAATTAACTGTATGAAAGACTATGTTGGTTCTTATCTACTACGGACATCGGTAATGCTTATATTTCTTTGCGTAAAATATTTATGTTCATCTCTGACCTACATTTTCTTCTGAATATCAATTTATAAATAAAGCCACGTAGAGGGAATAAACGACTATACAAATATATCCAAACGTATATGACTATAGTTATAGTAGTTAGACTTCTGACGAAGATTTGATTTGATAGTAAATCGGTCTCCGTCGCAATTATCATTCCTTAATAACTTGTACATAAGTTAACTCTTTTGAAATGTTCTTTCACTTACGATTTTTCCAGTTAAAAGAAGTATCCGAGACGCACAGTTTGAAGACTCAAAAGGATTGCATGAGCGGGGACCACGAATTTCCCCGCGGCACAGAAAGTTTTGAGTCAATGACGATCTCTTGCGTTCGGACGCAACCCAGGCGAAAGCGCGACGCCGCGCATGAGTATCCCGAAATATACTCCGAAGACTGTCGAAGCCCTCGTAGGGCTGATAATGATTCTATTTGCATACACCCTGATTAGAAGTTTACCAAATTCTATTTTTGTAGTACTTATAGTAAAAAGATGTCTGTTAAAGACTTCTCGATTTAAGTAGTAGATGTTTAGATACATCGATGAGTTCAAATGAATTCTTAAGAATCTTATACATAAAAATGAATGTTTGTCTGTATGTCTTTTATAGAATCGTAAACTATAACATTTGATCATGTGATGATCTTTAGCAAAGTTGTTGTGCATGAGCCAGAGAAGTTTTCTGAGTTGGTTCACGATTGGACCCGGTAGGTGGCGCTGCTGTCGGCATATCTATTGAAGCTTTTCCGGGCAGGACGACGTCTGCCGGGACAGCTAGTTTTTAATAAAACATGATTTTTGAGAATGATAAACAACTGTTACGTCGCGTATTTAAGAGAGTATGATGATATATGCAATCCATAAAATATGTGAATAATTGAATAATCTACTTTCAAGCAGAACAGACATTCAGCAAAAATTTCCAAAATGACCGACAGGTTCAGGTAACAAATCGGTTAATGATTTGTCCAGGGAGTGCCTGAAAGAAAGAAATAATTTAAAACGGCTATTAAATATCTCAGGTATGTAATTCCATCGTGATTTTATTCATGGAAATTATTTTGATTTGTTTGGACCAATGTAGTGTTGTGTTTTAAATTAATGTGTAATAATACTGTAATGATTTATATTTTTAATGTAGATCGATACTGTGCAATCGTCGAGGTGTTGCCAGGCGGCCACGTCCACCCCGATCGGTAGCCGTGAAGTTTCCAATGCAGATCTTTCAACTGATGTGTCTATTATTAAAGCAGTTCGTATCTTCTTATTTTGTACCGTTTATTTATTACTATCACAGCTGTTATGGGTTTTAGCAAATTTATTTGGTGATATCTTTAATTTGTTTGTTGCTAGAAAAATATATGTGTTAGTAGATGCTTAATGTCTCTATTCCTGTGACTTTGCAAAATTTGAACATGTCCAAAGTATTTAGGGTAGGGTAGGGTATAGAGGAAGGCTATATAGGCTATATATCATCACGCTAATACCAATAGGAGCGGAGCACCTATGAAGAATGTTTCAAAATTGGGGTTTTTTTCCTTTTGAGAGCTTCCGCTGCGTGCGCTAAATTATATAAATTATAGTACATTACATTGAGACCCTAATAAGAAATATAATCTGTTAATTATTAGTATTAGATATATATTTATTACTAATAATAAGAAGTACACATATGTTAAATATTGACAAAAAAAAAGAAAATGGTATGTATGTAATAAAATAGTCTAGTTCACACAGTAGTTTTTATATACCTGCACATCTATACATAAACTAGTGTTCGAAACTCGACCTTAATTAATATAAAATATAAGTTTCAACATTATTAAGGTTCTGTTGTCAAAGACTATACTTCTTTGATCACAGATTTCGCCAAGGCTGTTAATTTGGCTTTAACAATAAACAAAATGTATATATGCGTGTGTATGTCAAGTACATGGTAGTATGTGCAATGTTTTTTTATTCATTTAATGTATTTTCTAAGAATAATTTAAAAAAATATTAGCATTCTACACACCTTCTCTATAAGTGTGCGAAATTTCATACTCCTCCGTCCGCGCAATTTTCGTAAAAAAGGTGTACAAAGTTATGCTCCACGTATTAATATAATGATAATTATTAATTATAGATCAACTACATAATCTTTAGAAGAAGGGGTAACCTAATATGGCCGGTCTACTTGATTGTATTGTATTACTACGGTTATTTAAGTGTTTAATTTTTATGCGTACCTAATTTGCAACTGGTCTAGAGATTTCAGCTAATTCGTTCACACATTTATCCTTTCACAATGATTTTAGCCATCGCTCCCTGTGATAGAAGTTTGCGACACATTACAAGATGCCTGTTCTTCAAAGATGTCTTCGAGTGGATCTCGTAGCCCGTCTAGGAACCCAAAGGGATCTGGACGTTGTGTACGTATCCAGATTCCTGAAGACAAGGCTAACTCTGAACAAGAGGCAGAAGACCAACGACATGGTACAGCTGGTAGTGAAATATCTTGTTCCGAGTGAGTGAACATGACTATTAATTTAAAAATGTTTCTGATGTTGTAACTAATTAAGGCTGGTTGGTTGGATTTTTGAGGATTTTTAAATAAATTAATCATGTGAGGTCAGATGTAAGTTGTGAAAGCGTAATGGCAAGTGCACGGGTCTCGAACTCAAAGGGTACGGGTTCGATCCTGGCTGGAACGCATGCACCACTTGGTAGTTTTCCGACCTGATGTGCATATTGTTACAAATTACCACGTGCTAACAACGGTGAAGAAAAACATCGTGATGCAACCTGCATATCGAGATAACCGATTTGTCGAACCTGCCAAGCCGCCTTGGACAAGCATGGCGGGTATACTGTCCGTTCCGCTATAATGGGAGGCCCGAGCCCAGCAGTGGGACATTTGTGGGCTGTTATTACCTTATACTAATATATAAAGCTGAAAAGTTTGTTTGTTTGCTTGAACTCGCTAATCTCAGGAACTACTGGTCTGATTTCAGAAATTCTTTCAGTGTTAGATAGCCCAATTATCTAGGAAGGCTATAGGCTATAATTATCATGCTAAGACTAATAGGAACGGAGCACCATTGAAAGATGTTTCAAAATCGGGGTTTTTTCCTTTTGAGTTTCCGCTGCGTGCGTTTCACCTTCTACTTAAACAAAGTCTCGGGTATAAGTTAGCGTTAGCCCAAAGTAAGTATTTCACGCGGACGAAGCCGCGGGCAGAAGCTAGTATGGGATATACGAGTAAAGCCGCGTGGGAAGTTCCAGTATTGCGACAACACATGTAACGCGAGACCGAAGCTACAGATTGCATTAATTCCAATTTTATTTTCTCCGTCCCGAACACGGTTTCTGAAGCTATTAAAACTTTAATATACAATGTTTATTCGTCAATATGTAACAGTTTGTTGGCATCGCGGTGTATTATTACAACGCCCCATTTTGCTTACAGGGGAAGATGTGTCGACGCATGCATTCACGAGGTACGATTCTATCGGATGTTCCGAGATAATTTTTTGAAGTGAAACTTCTTTATCGGCGTTGGAAAAAAATTTCCGTCACATTTTTCGGTTACGCGTCACGTCACATTTTGAGACGAGCATTGTAATATTTCTTTACTTTATTGTGTTTTAATTAATATACGAGTCTGATGATTTATAAATCATTTATTTAGTATCCTACATATATATATATATATATATATATATATATATATATATATATATATATATAACCAATTTCTGTGAAGTTGCATATAGTAGATCATTTTTCGAAAAATAAGGTCATAAAGAAGTTTCACTTCTTACGTGTGTACACTAGTACACGCACACATGTTTCTTTTAAATTTTTGCTTCTTCAATACGTATTAGATAGATTCGTATAGGTAAATTAGCTGCGAGACGCTTTTGCGTTTGTAGTAGTGTACAGTCAGCACCTAGTTACTCTTTCAGGTAAAAAGTACTGAATGGATTTTGATGAAACTTTACAATAATATAGCTTACACATCAGAATAACACTTAGGCTATAATTTATAAAGACACTATAGTAGAATTATTTTCTCCGTGCAGTTTGGGTCATAAATCAAACTCGGCCTCAGCCCGGCTACGGCGGTGAGCATGTTGCGCGGGCGCAACGCCATTATCGATAAAAACTCATTCTTATCAAAGAAAGATTATCATTCTTATAAAAAGCATTATTATCTTTTTTGCTGTTAATTTTAAACTTAGATATAAGTATTTATATTTATTTTTAATATAACTTGTTACATTCTAAACTTTTGTACTTATAGTTTTTTAATACATAGATACCTAATTAATAATTTATTTTAAATCATTATTATTCTTATTTTAATAAATACGTTGTTTTATCTATTTTTTTCTTTCATTTATATCACTAACCCACAAAATGACAAAACTAAATACACTATCGATAACGCTTATCGACAACAATAATGCGTATCTCTATGCCTGCCCATAAGGCCCGTGAGTGGAAGAGAGAGCGAAATACTCGCTTCACTGCTCCGATTATTTATGACCCAAACTGCACGGAGAAAATAATTCTACTATAGCTGACCCGGCGAAGTACCGCCTATTTTCTGAATTCCTAAAAGACTTTGTTCCATGACACAAAAACAAAATTACCAAAATCGGTCTAGCTAGGTGATCAAGAGGATTCTTGAACCCGATCTCAGCGCCACCTACCGGTTCTAATTGTGGCTGTAAACCATCCCGCGACCCACTCAAACACAAAAACAAAATCACCAAAATCGGTCCCGGTGGTTAGGAGAATTCTAGAACCCGATCTCAGCGCCACCGGTAGGTGGTAGATTCACAGTTAGAACCGGTAGATTCTAACTGTGAATCTAAAGTTCTAAACTATCCGGGAACCCACTCAAACACACAAAAACAAAATCACCAAAATCGGTCTAGGTGATCAAGAGGATTCTAGAATCCGATATCAGCACCATCTACCGGTTCTAATTGTGGCTGTAAACAATCCCGGGACCCACTCAAACACACACACAACATTTCATCAAATCGGATGTATAGTTTACAATCCTATAAAGGGCATGCACACAAACATTCATTTTTATATTGTACATTATCGTAACAACACGCGGGTAAAACCGCGGGGCGCAGCTAGTTTTCTACCGTTTTTATCAACAAATGTAATATCAAAAAGCTGTGGAGTTTCTTGCCGCTTCTTATCTTTAACAGCAATAACTCGCTGCGAAGCGGTGTACACAGAATAGGAAGTAAATATAATTTTTAACTTATATATATGACTATTTTGAATAAAAACTTTTGAATTTGAATATCTATCTTAGGCTGCTTTTGCTTTTTATAAAATACATATAGAAATTGTCTATTAATGATTTTAGTTCTTTGATATCAGTGAAATAAAAGAAACAAACACTACGGGGCTGTGTGGTTGCAAGATGTCTGTTGTTTTGCTCAAAAACGAACCGGGTGTAGACAAAAATAGACGAGCGTGTCTCGAGCGGATGTCGTAAAGGAGACTAAAAACGGAAGTAGGGCTCAGTGCTAATAGTTTCATTTCGCTTTCTGAACCAGGTTTTGCCAATATTGATTTGCATTTTGTATATAATTAGTATAATCACGGCCCATAAATGTCCCAGTGCTGGGCTCGGGCCTCCCATTATAAACGGAGAGTATACCCGCCACGCTTGTCCAAGGCGGCTTGGCAGGTTTGACACATCGGTTATCGCGCTGTGCAGGTTGCATCACAATGTTTTCCTTCACCGTTGTTAGAACGTGGTAATTGTAACAATATGCACATAAGGTCAGAAAAAAGTGGTGCATGCGTTTGGGTCAGGATCGAACCCACGCCCTTTGGCTTTGGGACGCGTACGCAAGCCCACTATCACGACTTTGTATTTTGTATACCAACCTGGAAATGGTTTAACTCACGCGGTCTTGTTACTGAACAATTGTTGTATTGATTGAAAAACAAGTAGACCAAGTTGACCAAATGGACGAAAGAGACTAAAATCACAAAACCTAGTTTTCAGGATAACCTTTACATACATCTATTTCATAATTCGGGATGAAAGTATCC
This sequence comes from Dendrolimus pini, assembly GCA_949752895.1. Lineage (NCBI taxonomy): Eukaryota > Metazoa > Arthropoda > Insecta > Lepidoptera > Lasiocampidae > Dendrolimus > Dendrolimus pini. Next base: position 746,541 of record OX457127.1, on the reverse strand, counting down.
CTTGGACACCCCCGGTATTAAAATTACATATTCGAGGGCTGCATTACATATAGGCGTATACGCAAAAATGCCATTTTTAACCGACTTCGAAAAAAGGAGGAGGTTCTCAATTCGTCGGAATCTTTTTTTTTTTTTTTTTTTTTTTTTTGTTCTTTTTTTTATGTATGTTCGCCGATTACTCCGTCATTTATGATCCGATTTACGTGATTCTTTTTTTGTTCGACGCGGAATAGCTTCCAATTGGTCCCCTAAAAAATTTACATAGTTTGGCCCAGTAGTTTTCATTTTATGGACATTTTTCATGGAAATAATTTTCACTCCGTTCCATATGTTCGCCGATTACTCCGTCATTTATGATCCGATTTACGTGATTCTTTTTTTGTTCGACGCAGAATAGCTGCCATGTGGTCCCCTAAAAATTTGACATAGTTTGGCCCAGTAGTTTTCATTATATGAACATTTTTCATGAAAATAATTTTCACTCCGTTCCATATGTACACCAATTACTCTGAGATTTATGATTCGATTTACGTGATTCTTTTTTGTTCGACGCGGAATAGCTGCCATGTGGTCCCCTAAAAATTTGACATAGTTTGGCCCAGTAGTTTTCATTTTACGAACATTTTTTTGTTCCGGGTTCTTGGGGACCTATATTTTTTAAGAAGCGCGGCACCATTCGTAGGTCCACCCATACATAGCTAGACACTAAAAAGTAACAAATAAAATTTAAAAACTTCGTTTAAAAAAACCGACTTCAAAAACTAAAAAACTAAAATGTATAAAATAACTTATTTCTAAAGCTATTATTATTAATATATATTATCTAAAACATCTTGAAGTCGGTGCAAAGCAAAACATAAAAATTACTATATTTTGAAAATTACTAAGCACCGACTTTAAGATGTTTTAGATAATATATATTAATAATAATAGCTTTAGAAATAAGTTATTTTATACATTTTATTTTTTTAGTTTTTGAAGTCGGTTTTTTTAAACGAAGTTTTTAAATTTTATTGTTGTTTACTAATGACTATGCATGTTACAATGGGGATTGTTCACTTTTTTTCAATCTGGCTATTTGAAAAACCATTTCGGGGAATAGTGTCCCTAATCATTTCTGTCTAGTTAAAATTCCAAAAAACGTACGATCTTCTTGTATTTTGTAAGAAATGCGTTTGACCTTTATTTGACCTTACTAAATCCAATCAGGGGGGCCGCCTGCCTGTTTGCCTGCTTCAGGTGTTAAAAAAAATCTAGCTGTACATTATTTGATTTAAGTTATGTAACATGGATTTTCCCTAAAGACCACTTAATTTTTTTTTACGATAACTATAGAAAATAATAATGGTTGAACACGAAAAATTATAAGCCTGGCGACAAAATACACTAAAATGATCACGATACGTAATGAGTAATGACAGTGATAGTTAAATAAGTAGCACAGATTACTATGATTAGATATAGATAAAACTTGCTTTGATTATTTTTGTTTTCTAAGCAAAGAAATCAATATAAACTTGTGCCTTATGACGTCATCGGAGAAATAACTTTAAAATCGAATTATAAAAAAACTAACGCTTAAAATAGAAAAATATTCAAATTAGTATCTTAAAATACCCTAGTTTACGTAATAAAAATATAAAATCAGAGGGTAATTTTTTGTGAACAATCCCCATTTGGAAAGTTTTACCAGTTTGCAAGTGTACCTACAAAGAGGAGTATTCCTAATTTCAGTCTTATACAATTAACTAGTTTTGTTTTATTCACAATGTTGTCCCTTGTGTAAAACTGCACTTTTGTTATAAACCCCTCGATATGTACCGAATTTTATCTAAATTGGTCCAATAGTTTTTTCATAAAAAGATAACAAGCAGAGAGACAAATATATTTTTATCCCAGAAACTATCCCATTTTTCGGGATAAAAGTATTCTATGTTCATCCTTGGCATCGAAAAAATATATTTACTGAGTTTCAGCCAAATCCGTCACGTAGTTTTTCCGTGAAAATGAATAAACAGACAGTTACTTTCGCATGTATAATATTAATAGGGTTTTATCAAGCTCGGTGAAGAACATGAAAGATATTTCTTGTTGTGATTTGTTGATGTTTTTTAGAAATTATAAAATAATATTTTCTTAAGTTTTCGCTACTAATATACATAACAAAACTACGTTTTAAATGGTAGTTTATTTGATTTTTATTATTCCGACGTTTCGGCCACTTTTTAGTAGCTATGATCACGGAAGACAAAGATGTCGTGTCAATGAATATTGTTAGTTTTATTTAGCCTACCGCCAACTTGTTCATTTTAATTAATGTTGGTGTTACGTGTGGCCTCTTGTGTCGTAAATTAATAATATTAATTCTAATAAATCATGTTTTGTTTTATTACAGAAGCCTCAGAAGGTGCAAGCGCCGCCATGCTCTAAATCAATGTGAGCACTCCTCTTTGATGTCTATATTTGCATTTCAAGTAGCACTTCAATCACTACTTTGGTTTCACTTTAGTAATAATCAAGTTATTTTTGTTAATTGGCTTTTAGTTAGAATTTTTAAAATAGGAATTTGAAATATAGTTGATAATTTGAATAAAATTTGAATTTTGTTCACGTTATAGAAACCCACTGCCGAAGGTCAAGAAGAGTAGATCGTGTGGCGGATTTGAATTGGTGAGCTTTCCTTTTTGAAATAAGCGTGTATCTTAATCCAGCAATCGCATGGTACTATAGAAAACAATCGCTCAGTATAAAGCGCCAATGTGATCTGTGAAATGCCTGATTTCTCATGCCGGCTTCCTATATCTTATCGACCACTCATTTGATATCGCTCGGTACAAGTAATTTTAAAATTCAACCGATGGCACGGCAAGTTAATGAATGATGCTGTTGATATAGGAAGCGGCCATCAATAAAATAGTGGCAGCCATCCGTGCTTGGTGTAGAAATACACATTCGTGTTCAAAACGCCCTCAGGTGCAATGCTGCCTTACATAACAAACAGCGTCTACAAAACTATCATTAGACCAATTTTGATGTACGGCTGTGAGGCCTGGTTAACACTTAGGAGGAGAACCAATTGTTGGTTACAGAGAGAAAGGTCCTCAGAAAAATCATGGGCCCATCAATAAAAGGAGATGGCAGCTGGAGGATCCGAACCAACTCCGAAATAGAAGGCCTCTTGGCCGAACCCAAAATAATTGGGGAGACAAAATCTCACCGTCTCCGCTGGCTCGGTCAGTTATAACGGATGGAGGAGTTCAGTTGGTCGGCGACCGGTTGTTCGTCCCAAGTATCGCTGGAAGGACAGAGTGGAAGCTGACCTGGCCGTACTATAAGCCCACAACTGGCAAGGCACTGCGCAAGAAGTGGGGTGCTCTCGTTTCGGAGGCCAACACTCACTTCGGGTCGCTGAGCTAACGCAGTTGGTTAGTTCATCCTTGCTGGGTGTGTGGTAAAGCAGCGGAGTATACCTTACTTTGGTATATTATATTATTTTTGTACTTTCGATTGCAGGGGTGGACAAAAGATAAAACGTGCTGTTTCGGAAAATGGTCTCTTTCATTTAGGCTAATGACACACGAACCGCAGAACGTACGGCGCTGAAACTTCGGCTAAATACGCTCGCAGTGTTCTTTAAGTAACCTATGACACATCAGCGGAAATGACGCCTCGTTCAGATTAGAGCCGAGCCTTCAACCGCCGTATTTTCAGCGCCGTACGTTCCGCAGGTGTGTCGTTAGTCTATAAAAAAATCGGTTGTCTGTAAAGTCGGTTTACTGACGATAGTTGAACGTGACAACGTTCAACACTCAAGTAGGAGAGAGACAGATGTCGAACGCTGCCGAACGCGGAGGCCGATTGTGCCTCTTTGTCGCTCGTTCTGCGCTGTCGCTTGCACTTCAAGCCTTCAATAGAACGCCTCAGAGCGAGGTAACGCCGCATGAGTCATGTTTTTTCGTGCGTGCAGCCGGCTCCATCGAATTATAAGACGTTGTCACATCAAAACTAAAAAGTCTATAATAACTTATTTCTAAAGCTATTATTATTAATATATATTATCTTAAACATCTTAAAGTCGGTGCTTAGTAATTTTCAAAATATAGTAATTTTTATGTTTTATTTTGCACCGACTTCAAGATGTTTTAGATAATATATATTAATAATAATAGCTTTAGAAATAAGTTATTTTATACATTTTAGTTTTTGAAGTCGGTTTTTTTAAACGAAATTTTATTTTTTATTTGTTACTTTTTAGTGTCTAGCTATGTATGGGTGGACCTACGAATGTTGCCGCGCTTCTTAAAAAATATAGGTCCCAAGAACCGGGAACAAAAAAATATTCGTAAAATGAAAACTACTGGGCCAAACTATGTAAAATTTTTAGGAGACCAATTGGAAGCTATTCCGCGTCGAACAAAAAAGAATCACGTAAATCGGATCATAAATCACGGAGTAATCGGCGAACATACATAAAAAAAAGCAACAAAAAGCTATTATTATTAATATATATTATCTAAAACATCTTAAAGTCGGTGCTTAGTAATTTTCAAAATATAGTAATTTTTATGTTTTGCTTTGCATCGACTTCAAGATGTTTTAGATAATATATATTAATAATAATAGCTTTAGAAATAAGTTATTTTATACATTTTAGTTTTTTAGTTTTTGAAGTCGGTTTTTTTAAACGAAGTTTTTATTTGTTACTTTTTAGTGTCTAGCTATGTATGGGTGGACATACGAATGGTGCCGCGCTTCTTAAAAAATATAGGTCCCACGAACCGGAAACAAAAAAATGTTCGTAAACTTAAAACTACTGGGCCAAACTATGTCAAATTTTTAGGGGACCACATGGCAGCTATTCCGCGTCGAACAAAAAAAGAATCACGTAAATCGAATCATAAATCTCAGAGTAATCGGTGTACATATGGAATGGAGTGAAAATTATTTTCATGAAAAATTTTCATAAAATGAAAACTACCAGCGTCAAAATAAATAAAATAGTAGTAGTGTAAGTTGATAAAAAAATCAGCACAGATAGCTATGTTTCATAAATAAATAGGAAGTACCACTGTTTAGATACAGTACAATATAAATATATAAATATGAAAATATCTAAGTAGAAATAAGTACGATGAAATAAGTAAAAACAAGAAATGTAATAGAATAATTATTAGTAGAATGTTTGGGTTCAAAATTTTTGTAATAAAGTTAATGTATTGGAATAAGTTTGACAGTAAAAAAGAATAAATGAAAGAATATAAAGCATAAAATAGAAATAACACAAAAAATACCTCTGACGAGCGTGTGCGTTAGGAGAAGGAGAAAGTTATGTGGATGGGCGTCATAGGAAGTTTAAAAAAACTAAATATAATAGTTAAACTTTAATTAAATCAATTATTACAATAATGACTTATAAGTCATTAATCATAAAGATGATCAGTTATGACCGTATGCTACCGCCATTAGAGCCAGTCAGTCCCGTCCATCGGTCGGCAGGGTGTCTCCGAGGCTTCCAAGGAAACTATTCACTCAGCACTTTCTCACACCCATGAGTCACCCACAGATGGCTTGAATGAGGTGTTTTGTTGTGGTTGTGTAAGAAACAACAGCGTTGCCTCATATCTGAAGAAACCCGTAGAATTACAACACATAACAAACAAAAGATTCAAATCCATGCTCTTTGACTTTGGGAAGCGAGTACGCTAACAACTAAGCTACCAGGGCTATCTCTAAATAAAAATCCCGAATTAAACAAAATCTCAGTGACCCATATTCAAATGGTGTTAAATCTACTGATATGATGCAAGAAAACAAACGACATACTAAGCCAGCCAAATTTCTTTTTTTACTATCCATTCTCTCGCTGGTGGATTTCACAAGAATGATTTGTGTTGTGCGCAGGAGGGGGCGCCATAAAGCGGTGTGGGGAAACATTAGCGGCTGAAGCGGAATCCGATGCCGCGCTTTTAAATCTTGTTACTTTCTCCGCTAATGAGCTGACGGCTATAATATAGGATGCTGTACTTAATTTACGATCGGTCTCTATTAATTTCAATGTTTAACAGGAAGACAAAGTTTAGGACGAGATTACATTTTTACAAAAGCCACAAACTACGACTGCTTAGAAAAATATATTGTTACGAGTTGCGAGACTCGAATTAAAATGCCGTTGGAGTTATTATAGAGTTTATTAGAACTATACAAACACGTATAACACAGGTACAAATATAACCGAACACAACAAATTCAAACGTAATGCAGAAGGTCGTAATTCAATATAACGCGCAAAGTCCGTCACTAATAGTTTACTGAGTCTACACACGTCTCGCCTTGATCGTGGTTCTTGCTTGACTGCCCCCTCCCTCAATCAGGCCATCGTTTTATACTGCACAAATGAAATGTGCCCGTATCGTAGTCGACATAATCCGAAACACCTGGCTAATGAGTCATCCGCAATTGACCATAAATGACTACAATAAACAATGGATTGTTCTCTAGAAACGTATGCCAATAAATAAGTGAACAAAACAAGACGATCATAAAAGAATTACAATTAATTCAAATGCCGACAGGTAATAAAATGCGTTTTGTTTCAGATAAGACGGTGGATTTTGTTTTTGTCGGGACCTGAGTTGTAACAATACTAACTTCTAAAGTAATTAAAACGATTTTCGGTTTTTACAATATTTTAAAATTGGTGCCAAGCAAAAAAAAAAAAAAATTTTTAAATATTTTTATATATTGGCACCGACTTCAAGATGTTGTAGAAAATATTTTTTTGCGTTTTTGTTGCTTACTTTTGAAGTCGGTATTGTTTTTTGGTCAAAAGGTTTTTTTAATGGTTTTTAGGCGGTTGTATCGATTCTACTTTGAATTGTATCGCGGATCGATATCTGGATATGTTATTGAATACTAATAGTGAGTGCTACAATAGGACGCTTTCATGGTGTCTAATTTTGGAAATCAATCAACGGCCGCCCAAACCGAAAGCTGTTAAGCACAAACACACAAAGGGCCGCTTCCAAGTGGGCCAGCGATCCTTCCGCTACACTATTTACGAAACAACCAAAATAAACTGCACATCTTTCAATGCACAACAGCGGTTGTGTTGCCAGATTCATAGAAATTGCTTTGAATATCGAGTTTATCTAAACCAGGGGTAGCCATCCAGTCAGGCAAATGCCCTACCGCCTGGCGGTGGGTTGTTTTGTCGCCTCTTACGACTGGCCCAACGCAGGAAATTGTATAATTTCTCCGTTCCTGCACGGATAAAAATGCTGAAAATGATTCTTGCTTGTAGCAAAAAGACCTGCACTCTGTTTTTTAATTACGTGGGCGAAAATGACAGCTGTGATCGACGACGAACGAGAATTCCTATAGAAATTTTATAGGATTCAATTCATAGTGGTGAGTTGAATCAACAACTCACGCAACTTACTTATGAATGAACCATACTGCAACATTATGCTCCACGCTTGCAACATAAAAAGGTCCAGTCCAGGTAATTAAAAATCAGAGTATAGGTACTCGATAGCAAGTTACCCATTGACATCTGACAAAATGTTAACGACCTTTCTGAAGCGCCCCATGTTGAAGCGCTTTGTAAAAATCATGGAAGAGAGTTTACTCCATAGCTTACTCACGTATGAGATGAAGATGGGTGCGCCACATGCAGTGGATGACGTCCAGATGTCGGGGAAGTGTGGATGAGATGACTCATCAGAACACTCACTGTTGTACAGACGATAACACATGCTTAGGGCGCCAACGTTTCTTCTGGGGCTTAGGGGTAAGATCGGGAGTTTTTAAGAAGTTATCTTGAAAATCGTGGTAGCAAGTAGGACGTAATAGGCAGAACTATTTAGTCTTTAGAAATAAACCAGTTATAATAACATTTATTATACCTACATATACTTTTGATGAAGTCTGGTAGTTAAATGGCAAGCACACGCGTCCTAAACTCAAAGGGCGTGGGTACGATCCTGACAGGAATGCATGCACCACTTAGTCAGTTTTCTGATGTAAAGTAATATTGTTACAATTACCACTTGTTAACAACAGTGAAGGAAAACATCGTGATGCAACCTGCACATCGAGATAACCGATGTATCCAACCTGCCAAGCTGCCTCGGACAAGCGTGGCAGGTATATTGTCCGTTCTCCCTATAATAGAATGCCCGAGTCCAGCAGTGGGACATTTATGGGCTTATATTATATATACTTTTGATAAGTGGTCAAACATAATATACAATATTCTAAACGTGAAAATGGGATAATTTTCGGGAATATAGATACCAAGTATACGTCATCGAGGCCGCATGTTATATCCAATAGTAGTTTATTGTTTTAAGACTTTCACGAATTAGTACCTAGTAACACAGCTTCCACGCGCGCCCTGTAAGCACCTTTACGTCGAGTTTATAGAGTGCAGTGCGCGTGTGAACACGTCTCACGCGTTTATGTGTTAGTGTGGTGTACGTTCAATATCGTCTGGCGTGTTGTCTGTAAACAAACCATTGACGCAAGTTCATTGCGATGATGTTCAATGGCCTGCTCATGTGTGGAGATTCTGATACGAGCGATTTCACTAAAGTGAGTTCCTATCACTTGCTCTTTTTACCTGTACCTTTAATTGATTGTCAAACACCTTATTACGGTTCAAGGTATTTAACGCGTCTATTACAAGAACGGATAAGGTAAGAAATGAGTACATAAGGGGATCTTTGAAAGTTGCACCCGTCACTGACAAATTGAGAGGAAGAAGAGACTAGGTTTTTTTTTAAATTTAAGATGAAGTTACAATTGTACCTTTTATTATTTTATTTTTATTGCATGTGTTCAGCAGACAGGCAGACGGCCCGCCGAAATAAGGAAGCGGTTATCATCGCTTATGACATTTGTAACGCTAACAGTAGGTACTAGTGATGTGCTGCCGCCAGCTGCCGCTCTCTAAAGGAAGGCAGGAACTAATTAACTATATGCGGGAACACAACTCAAGGTTGTTTTAGCGGTGTACACTAGACCAGGAGTGGTAACCATCCAGATGGGCAAATACCCTACCACCTGGCTGGGGGTTATCTTTCGCCTCTTACGACAGGCCGCACGACCGCAGGAAATTGTATTTCTTCATTCCAGCACCGATAATGGTATACCTACTGCATAAGTAGCCATGCCTAGATTGTACCTATCTAATAATGATATATGTTTCTGGGTATCCATACCTAAAATAAGCTAGGTAATTTTATTGTGGATGTAGGTATATATATATATATATATATATATGTATATATATATTAGGATGGCCCCAATAATCAGACTTTTTTATTCGAGTCTCGTCTGAAAAAATGTTAGTTTTTGATGTTTTAAGACCCCCGCCAAAGGACAGCTCAAAAATAATTTTAAGAGGTTACTCCAATTTTTTAAATTACAAATATCGCCAAATACCGATTGTTTTATTCAAATTTCTTTTCTCGTTACGGTATAATTTTATAGACCAAAAAATGATAAATTTCTGAAAGTTTCAGTTCAAAATTTGAAAGAAAGAAAGAAGAAAAGAATGAAAAGATATTTGAATTTTAAAAGGTCGTTCATAATTTTTTTTTAATGTGTGCATTAGATATTTTCGATTTTATTATGGATTTTTAACCAACTTCGAAAAAAGGAGGAGGTTCTCCATTCGTCGGGATCTTTTTTTTTTTTTTGCTTTTTTATGTATGTTCGCCGATTACTCCGTCATTTATGATCCGATTTACGTGATTCTTTTTTTGTTCGACGCGGAATAGCTTCCAATTGGTCCCCTAAAAATTCATTTTACGAACATTTTTTTGTTCCCGATTCTTGGGACCTATACTTTTTGAGAAGCGCGGCAACATTCGTAGGTCCACCCATACATAGCTAGACACTAAAAAGTAACAAATAAAAAATAAAAACTTCGTTTAAAAAAACCGACTTCAAAAACTAAAAAACTAAAATGTATAAAATAACTTATTTCTAAAGCTATTATTATTAATATACATTAATACATTTTAGTTTTTTAGTTTTTGAAGTCGGTTTTTTTAAACGAAGTTTTTATTTTTTTAAATAATATTAATTAAAATTGTATTTAATAGGAAAGTGTGGGTAGATCGAGCGGTCCGACGAGTTCAAGCGGCGAATGCGATGCGACTCGCGCGGAATACTACCACAACAAATTGCTGGCGACTATGCAGATTGTGAGTTTCTATTTGGCATTGTTTTGATATATTATTGCATATCGCTAAGACTTTGATAGCAGTAAGTGTAATATTATGACGGTTCTTTATATTTGTTTGCGAAACATTGGAAACGAGTACGTATTTGGCGCTACTGTTTTGATAGCATTTGATCGTGTTATTTAATATTAAACATGTAAAATATATTTTGATTTGATTTTTATGAGTTTTTTAAGACTATAAATATTTTGGCTAAAATGTAGTACTAAAAAAACACGTGTGCGTCTCGGGACGCCCGACAGAAGTGATAACTTGCGTGAGAGAAAGGGAAGCCCGACAGACTGGCGCCGTTGCGCGTTACGTAACGAAGTGGTACCCTCCCATAAGAAGTTATCACTTCAATAATTAACATTTTGCCAGCGAAACTTCGTTCGCATTACCAAGACGATGATGTGTTTATTTGGCAATTGCAATGGCAGTGCCAAAAAATATTCCACCATTTTTTTACTTCTTTTTAATTTTATTGCACGAGTTCAACAGACAGGCAGACGGTCCAATCGATGGAAAGCGGTTAATTTGACTAATAAGTGTTAATTTGAATCTTGTGATACGAGATAGTCCGTCGGAAACCATTTTTAAAAGAACAGTTAAAGAACACTATATAATAACCTAATTAACTGATATATATAATATATATGTGTATGTGTATTTTATATATGTATATACTAGGTATGTATCGATATATGTGTATGTAAGTTTATGCATGTATATCTATATGTATGTAGTTTATAATGTAATATTTATTTTCAATAAGTACTTTTAGTTATTACAAACTTTCATGTACACATCCTTGCCTCTTGTCTTCCCATTCTCGCTAGACCCATAAGTTTGCTGGAAGAAAACTCTTTTTAGGGTTAAGCTCGCCTTTGTCATTATTTTATAGTTTTATTTGTAATTATTTTGTGTACAATAAGAATAAAGTGTTAAATTATCAAGATAAATTATTATCGACTGTAGGTCACAGATTTTAACCGACTTCTAAAAGGAGGAGGTTCTTAATTCATCTGTATGTGGAGAAGAAGAAGTACAAAAGTGAAACTCGGCCTCCAAAGCGGACGCTCTAAACGAAATCGATTGTTAATACTGCTAGGGTTATAGACAGAAATTTCTTAGTGATTTTTATATTTAAGTTACTAATCGGTGACATTCGTTTTAGACTTGTAAATATAGAGGAACATTAAAAAAAAATTGCTTATAACAAAAAAGGTGGATTAGATAATCAGTTTAAAGAATATTATGTGTTTAGTTGCAAAATAAAGAAGAAACGGTGCGCATTCAGGCGGAGAGCTTAGCTGTGGCGGAGGCGAGAATAGCCTCCCTGACAGCAAGAGGAGTGGATTTGCGGAACGAGATTGATAAGAAGACCACAGAGGTGGGACATGACTTTTTCAAATCACTTATTTTTTGTATTTATTGCTGGAATACAAGAGACTTGATGACGACCCACCTGATTGAGTGGCTACCTTCGCCTATGGACATTTGTAACGTATTATATACTAGCTTCTGCCCGCGACTTCGTCCGCGTGGTCCGGTTTTTTAACTATCCCACGGGAACTCTTTATTTTTTGCGATCAAAAGTATCCTATATGTTGACCAGGGATATAAGCCACCACCATACCAAATTTCATGTAAATCGGTACAGTCGTTTCGGAGATTAGCTGGTACAAACAGACAGACAAACAGATAAACAAAAAAATTGAAAAAAATCTAAATTAGTTCTATTTCACTTCTTACATCCCCCTAACTCGGTTTTTAGCAATTTTTTTCATTGTACAGAAATTTGACCTCTACAATTTTATTATATGTATAGATTGTACTAGCTGTACGACTTGTTAGTATTTGTAGGTTACCGTTTCTAAAATAAATTAGTTTACATCAGCACTCGACAGTGAATGCTATATTCTGCCATCTGTATCATTAAACTTATACCAGTCGCTGCTAAAATGCTGCTAAAATGCTATGCTAAAATCAAATGTGAAATCATTTTAGTAGGGTTTCGAAAAATATTTTAATATTTTTACAAGCTTTTATTTAACTTGCAATGCATGTATCTATGTTTGTATGTTCGGGTGGAATTTTGCAAGTTAAATTTGACCAACTTTCCGGTTTCCGATTGAGTGTATATTGCGTGACAATGCAATAATATGGTACCATGGAGCTGATCTAATGATGGAGTAGGAAGGTGGCCATAGGAACCTCTGTACTAAATCAAATAGACCCGTCATGTTTGGGCTGGTCTTGGCTAGCACTCTGCTGCTACATGATATCCAGGATCTCAAAAGCTTATATTTAAAAAGCTTTTTAAAGAAACTATTATAATAAGAAACTAAAAAAAAAACTCCATTCGAGCAAGCGCTTCAGGAATTCCAAGGAACTCCCCTTACCACCTCCAAGAGTATTGGGATCCTTGGTGTTGACATCGCGAACGACGTACAGTTCAGGGGCCATCTTGAAGGCAAGGCAAAACTTGCCTCCAAGAAGTTGGGAGTGCTAAACCGGTCCAAGCAGTACTTCACACCGCGGCAACGCCTTGTGCTTCATAAAGCCCAGGCCGCATATGGAGTACTGCTCACACCTTTGGGCTGGAGCACCTGCCTACCAACTTAATCCCCTGGACTGTATTCAACGTCGAGCCGTTCGCGTTGTTGATGATCCCATACTCACAGACGGCTTAGATACGCTTGGCCTTAGGAGAGACTTTGCTTCTCTCTGCGTATTCTACCGACTGTATAACGGGGAGTGTTCCGAAGAACTGTTTAGAATGGTGCCTTCGTCCTCTTTCCACCATCGCACCGCTCGCCATCGGTTGGGAGTTCATCCCCATTTCCTTAAGCCACTTCGCTCATGTACGCAACGGTTCTGTAGAACGTTTCTCTTGCGTACCGTGGGGATTTGGAATGAGCTCCCGGCCGAGGTTTTCCCACAGCGCTACGATATGGAGTTTTTCAAAAAGGGTGTCATAACATTTCTTCGAGGCCTGGCAGCGCGTTGGTGACATCTCTGATGTTGCAAACGTCCATAGGCGACGGTAACCGCTTTCCACCAGGTGGGCCGTCAGCCTGTTTGCTGTACTCCAGCTATAAAAAAAAAACTATTATTTTTCTTTTTTATTCTGCTTTGCGTTATAGGCAACAGACGTAAAATACCTAAGTGTGTATTTTACTTTAAACTTTGTTTATTGCAGTTGAGTGCACTCCGAAAATCTGTTGATGTCAATAGAGTGGAAAGGACGGATGTGTCTATTACAGCATATGTACAGGTAATATTAATAATACTTCTTAATATTATGGTAGGTACTAATTTGCACTTACCTAAACCATTACTTAATAACCTAATCGATAATTTAATATATTTTTATAAATGGCACAATTATTATTTTAATCATTAAACTTTTATTAAATCTTTTATATTTTTAAAACGATGAATATTTTTATTAGTTTTCTAATATTTAAATATCGATACAATATTTTACAACGATATAAAATGTATGGTTTTCTCTGTACTTGTTGTTTTTTTTATAAGATCGTGATATTCTAGGAGATTGACCAGCAGAAAAATATGGTGACCACTTTGCAAAATAATTTAGGTGTGATTGAAGATCTCTACAGGGAATGCTTTTATGAGGTGAGTAGTATTAATATTGGACTTGTCCTTCATAAACTTTATGTGGTAAGTGATTAAATGGGTTATGGTGTTTAGGAAAGTCTACTTAAGCTCAGAATTGAAATTGTTGAATAGGCGCAATGCAATTATCATGCACACAGACAAATCGTTCAACAATATCATAAGAAAATCATTGTGTAACGATATTGAAACGATATTTGACTTTGCTATTGTTGCTAAGAATATTGGTATTTGATATTAAAATTTCAGTTTCAAATTTCTTTTAAGATAGGTTGCCTGGAAGAGATCGCTTTTAGTGACAAATTCGCCTGTTGTTTTGCCAAGAAGTATTGTAACTCTGCACTTTGTATTTGTATTTGTTTATTTTGGTGGGCAACAAAGTGTTATCTATCTATCTAAAATTTATTTTATTATATCTGCAAAGCGATGTGTCGAAAGTATTTTGGTTGCACGTCAAATTTATGAATTTAGTGTAAACTCCATGTAACGTCACTCGATATAACGACAAACTCCCTTAAACGTCGAAAACACTTGGCTTTAGTCTGTTTAGCTTGTTTTCCATACAATGATACACTCTATATAGCATTACACCCACTCTCAATAACGACAACAATTAATTAATAATACATACATACAGAATTTTCTAAGCACTTCATTTATTACCAAGATGTCTCAATATCGCAAGATATTAATAAAATAAGTAAAAAATATAACAAAATTATTGGTACAGTAAAAGACATCAAACAAAAATAACAAAGTTTTCTGCATTTAACGACAACTCTCTATAACGCCATATATAGGTACGCCACAGTTCCTTCAGTGTCGTTATATAGAATTTAAACTGTATTTTTTAATAAATGGCAAAAAGCTCAGTAAAAGGCTTAGAGAGTTATAACATTAACTTCTGTCCGATTAATTTTTTTTTATAGAACCATTATTTTTCGACTGTCAATAGAACTAAGTTTCCCCTGTTATGTTTTTACAGTCTGCTAAACAGGAAGGATTGATAGAGATGCTGCGGACATCGTATCTAGATGTAAGATTGATGGAGAAAGAGAAATCTAATCAGATTGGGAGATTGCAGAATGTTATCAACACGCAGAAATGGTCTTTCGAACAATGTCAGGTAAATGGTGGAGTAAAAAGTGTCCTAATACCTAATAGTTGGTGTTTGTATTTGGTTTTATGACATAACTTTTTCTCGTTCAGGACATTGCAACTGAAGTGGAGAACTTGAAGATGGAGATATCCAATTTCTTGAACAGCTCCAACAACGACTCGGTACGATAAAATAATATATCTGCCTTAATGCTTAAAGCAATCTCTTCCAGGTAACCTTGAGATGGACAAGGATCTTATTTACAATAATTTGTTGGCGTGCAGCGCAAGATTATACGAATGATAATACATAATATAATATCGACGGGTGCAAAGTAAAAAGAGATATTTGCAAAATAGCTACTTTACAGGAGAGCGAAAAGATGGTCGTATTAACTTCGTAGTATTTGAAAGAACATACGTAGCTGGCTTTTTATACGTACGAAAATTTATTGAAATAATGTGATATATGCAAAACAAATAATGTCAATAATTGTTTTATTAAAACGATTGTACTACAATAAACTAAAAATCATCATTTTGTAGATAACTTTATTTACTTCGCACCCGTCGGTATAATATTATATTATTAATATACAGTAATATACTAATAATACAATAGATAAGTATATAACCATATAAAATATATATACTTTTACACATATATTTACATAATAATATAAATGTATATAGTATATACATACGACAACCAACAAGATTACGTGGCAGACGGTTGGCTGGTTATTTACCTATTAGACAATTAACCATCAGCTGAGTTTTAGCCGGCTATTGAACCCTCATCAGCTGGATAGCTCAGTTTTCGACGGTTGAAGCAGAATCATTTTCTTTCAATTTCAGGGTATGTGGGAGCGAAGTTCGGAATCCATCTCTCCGGGCTTAGGGGACGACCTCCACGACATTATGGACCAGTTGTTGCGACTGAGAGAGCTATTGACTGTATGCCGCTTGCAAGTCTGCCTGTATTGCATGTTTTATTAATAAAAAGTGTTTAAAATATTGTTCTTTATCGTATTTTAGGCTTATATTAATATTATGTAATACAAACATCACGTAGTTCACAATTAACGCAAAAATGTGAACTGTGAAAATTTTCCCGGGAGGTTTGAAGTTGTTCGGATGCATAAAATTAGCTTATTCCGGCACAGTTTCTACTAAAACGATAGCTTACATTATTTTTTAAATGTTGTGATACTCTGTGTCCCGGGAATTTCAAGCCATGCGTGGACGAAGTTATGGGCAAATAAATTTACTAAAAACTAACTTTTTAGATACTAAATTTGCATTGAATGCTAAATTAAGACCCAATCTACTTTTTCATATATTTAGTACTCGATGCCACTGCTTTTAATACGTTTTTATTCCTATGATGGCATCTTTGTATTAAGTGCAACTAGCAATTATATCAAAGAAACGCACAATTTAGGGAAACGTTCGAGTATTTTTTCGAGTTCACTGGGTGGAGTGAACGAATTTGTTTTAAAACCGGACAATCTGGTCGACAACCGGTTATCTGGCAACCCTAGATGTCTACTGGCAACCTATACATTCAGACCACACATTTTAAAATGCGTCTAATTCGTACAGAATTGAGAGAGTCCAAATAGGTACTGACGTATACTGACGTGGTAGGTATACCTAACATTAATAAAAAAAAATGTCTCCTTGTTCTCATCTATAACTCTTGATGTTTACTATTACTATATTTGCTAGTAATACTACACCTGGCATGTTTTTTGATTCAGATAATATAATTCCTATTTATTTTTAAGTATCCCATTACTTGTATTTCAGGGCGACTGCACTTGCGGCTTAGAAGAAGAGAACATGAGACTGAAACAGACCAATGGCTCTTTGGAGGTAAGTGAATGAATGAACGAATTAAATATATTTATTGTTCACCATAACTTAAACCTTGACTATTCAATATAATAATAATAATAATTTCAAGGCCCCCGCCTCCGTGTTTGCCTTAGCCAGCCTGCACGGAGTGGATATCGCTAGACTTAAGACTCAAACAGGGGTTTAAGTGATAAATGGCCTAACGTCCGAAGTAGCCTCAGTGACCTGCAGCCCACCTCTCTATACCCCTTAGCCGCTCACACCCATGCTGCCCCTATCTTCTGTCATTTTTTGGGCCCATGCAGGGAGTGGCGAACCACCGTCTGCCCATTCCTCCATGTTCCCCGAATATTGTGGCGGTCAGACGCCATAGTCCCCATATTCCCAGACTCCTGGTACCACTAGCAGTTCACCCCAATGGCCCAGTACTTTTTGTTCTCATTTTCCACAATAGTCCTACACTGGCCGGGGCTTGTCCTTGGGTGCATTATTGTATGGTATAGGCAGGGATAATCGCCGGTCAGTGTCACGCCACATTTATATTAAATTTGCCAAGGGGCCTCTACGTGTTGGCCTTCCCATGGCCCCACGCAAGCCCTCCAAAAGTCCGGGCCATTATTTAACACCTAAACTAGGCCAAGCCTGTCTCTTAGGTGTTAGTCCCTTCTAGCGAACGTGAGTATTTAACAGTTTAACTACAAGTATTCAAAAACAAAAAGTTACAAAGAGAAATTAGTTAAAACCTTTTAACAGACTAGAATCTACCTAGATTCAAATTATTTTAAAGCGAGTGAGAAGTAAATTTGTCTAGAATTGACAGTAGAACGAAAACATTGCATACTTGGGACTTAGGAACATTTACTTTTAATGACTTTAGTTGTAGCAAAAAGAGTAGTTTTAGGTTTTATATTATACTAGCTTCTACCCGCGACTTCGTCCGCGTGGATTTTTTTTTCATAAAAAGTATCCCATGTTACTTCTAGTACCTCCAAGCATATGTGTGTTGTGTTTAACCGAGTGGTGGGTTGGATTGTGTAGGATTTACTTATTATATTGAAAAACCATCTTGACTCGTAGACTTCTTTAATACAGACGTGACATGACATAAGTAACAAGTGACAGCTCATTGACAATACATAGACTATTAAAGTATAGTGATGTGACTTAAAACTATAGACACGACATCCTCCCCTTACAGATTTAGTTTAGTTGGTGGGCGGATGCTTCTCTTAGATCTCCTAAGTTGAGATGGTGGTGGACCTGACACTGGACTTGGCTGGACAAGACTGGGACTGACTGGACAAGACTGGATAAGACTAGGACGTACTGGACTGAACTGGACTGGACCAGGACGTTGAGGACTGGACTGACTAAGACTTGGACGTTGAGGACTGGACTGACTAAGACTTGGACGTTGAGGACTGGACTGACTAAGACTTGGACGTTGAGGACTGGACTGACTAAGACTTGGACGTTGAGGACTGGACTGACTAAGACTTGGACGACAAATTACTAAAGGAGGACTAGGGTGTACTGGACCTAACACAGCAGTATTAGATACTGGGTTATAGGATGGGAGTGGTGCATGAGACATTTGGTTTAAATGGACTTTCTTAACTACACCATCTACAGACACAAGAAACATAACTGGACTTAAACATTTTATAACTATACCCTTATTAATTACACTATTCCTCCCTAAGCGGATTAAAATATTATCATTTTCACTAAATACATGTGAACTAGGATATTTTGTAACAGATTTAGGATTAAAATTAGGATTTAACATTGACAACAAGGTTCTATGCTGATATACAAATAACAATGAGTTAGGACATTTTTCTGTAGTTGTTGTTTGAGTATTCCTATAATTTAAAAGAAATTTATGTATTTTAAGATTGAGAGATTCAGTATTATTTTTATCTAAAACAAGTTTACTCAATGCTTTCTTAGCAATCTGCACACTCCTTTCAGCAAAACCGTTGCTTTCAGGATGATAAGGAGGACTCTTTGTCACTTTAATATTAAACTTGGTACAAAAATTAATAAAAGAATATGAATCAAACGGTGGTCCATTATCTGACACAATTTCTACTGGTAATCCTACATATGAAAATATTTCACATAACTGTTCTATTACACTCTCTGCATTACAAGATTTTGACATGTGTTTTATGTCTAACCACTTGGAATAAGTATCACAATATATTAAAAAATGTTGTTTCTTAAATTCAAAAAAATCAATATGAACTCTTTCAAATGGTATGACTGTTTTGGGCCATGGCCTTTATTCATTATTAGGTTTAAAATTTACAATAGAACAAGATTCACATGACTGACATTTTGTTTCAATATCGACAGACATTGATGGCCACCAAAATAATGATCTAGCTAACATTTTTGAGCGTACAATGCCTGGATGACTTTCATGTAAAAGATTTAGTACATGTTGTTGACACTTTTGAGGTACAATTAATCTTGAACCAAACATAAGACAATTTTCATTAATTGAAATATAGTTTCTTATTCTGAAATAGGGACTAATTCCTATATCTTTACAATGATGAGGCCACCCCTCTTTAGTAAACTTAACAACTTTAATTAACACAGGATCTTCTAAGGTTTGTTTTGCAATATCAAATATATTGACAGGTAAGTCATCTGAAAATTGATTACTATTTATATCTAACACAATCTTATTAATTGGTAGTCTAGACAAAGCATCTGCTGGCTGCAAAAACTCACTTTTCCTATGTTCTAAGTTATAATCATAACTCTCAAGAATTAACGCCCAATGTTGCAAGCGTTGAGCTGCTAACGTTGGTATGCCCTTACTAGGGTGTAAGATGTACTTAATTGGAGCATTATCTGTAATAAGAGTGAAACGACGACCCCATAAATATTTATGAAACTTAGTGACTGCATAAATAATACTTAAGGCTTCTCTGTCTAATTGAGAATAGTTACACTGGGTTTTAGTCAAGGTACATGACGCATAGGCTATTGGCTTCTCTATAGATTTACCACCTATATTAATAGCATGACACAAAACTGCACCTAAACCAACTGGACTTGCGTCACAGTATACCATCAATGGTAAGGATGGGTTATAATGGACTAAAACATCACTACTAATCAACTTTTGCTTACTTAAGGTGAATGTAGACTGGCATTCAGGTGTCCAATTCCATTTAACATTATTTTCTGTTAATCGACGCAGTGGTTTGACTAAAGTACTTAAATTACCTATGAAGTTATGATAAAAATTCAACATGCCTAGGTATGATCTCAATTCTTTGACATTTTGAGGACACTTTGCATTGACAATAGCTTCTACTAAGGACGGGCTAGGTTTCCTACCTACTCTTGAAATAATATGTCCTAAATACTCCACAGACTCTGAAAACCACTTACACTTATCTAAATTAATCCTCACATTATGTTTATTTAGTTTATCTAAGACTTTGACAACTGTATTATAACAATCTATATAATCTTTCCCTTTAATTAAAATATCATCTATATAACATACAGTATTGGGTATGTTTGACAGTAATTGATCCATTATTTTTTGAAAAATTGCTGGTGCTGATGCAATGCCATATATTAAACGTTTGTATCTATATAAACCTTTGTGTGTATTGACTGTTAACAATTCTTGACTCTGTTCATCGACTAATAATTGTGTATAAGCATCTGACAAATCTAGGACTACAAATACTTCACCTCCTGACATTGTGGCAAACACATCTTCCGGCTTTGGAAGTGGGTAAGAATCTACTTTTATATTCGGATTGACTGAACGCTTAAAATCAACACATATCCTATAATCACCATTGACTTTCTTAACTGGTACTAAAGGTGATGCCCATTCTGAGTAGTTTACTTTATATATTTTTCCTTCTTTTTCCAATTTGTCTAAAGTATCACCGACTACTTGAACAATGTTATAAGGTAACGGGTAAGGTTTTAAAAACACAGGAGTACTATTTTCTTTTAACACAAGTTTTGCTTCAAAACCTATTATATGTGAGTCTATATTTTTGCTAAACACATTTGGATATGTTTTAACAAACTGTTGAACAACTGTAGATGTATTATTTAACTTTACTTCAGGCAGAATTGACTTTACATAACAATTATTGTTATTATTCATTGACAAAATATTATTCCTCCATTCTGGGTTTAAAATATCTAACCAATCACGACCAAGTAAAGGTATAAAGGACTTTTTATCTGATGTTACTACAAGAGACAATAACTTTGTTGACATATAATTATTATAGAACACTTTGACTTTAATCATGCCTGCTACTTCAAGACGACCTGATACAGTATTCAATTTTACATTGCATGGCAACAATGTATGACTTTTAAACTTATCTAAATAACATTGGAAAGAAATCAGGGAAATAGCAGCACCTGTATCAATCTCCATTTCTAGTAATGACCTCTCCACATTGACTTTAATAATCTGTGGCTTATGTGACACATTATTAATATTGATTAACTTTATATTCATACAAAAACCACACTTAGGATCACATGGAATATCACAAGAAATGCATGTACATGTTTGCTTATAATACTGAAATTGACACATAGACTGACTTGACATTATATTATTAATATTTATTGACTCTGTTAACATGTTTATGACATTATTACTTTCCATACTTGTTCCTGGTTCTACTTCACTCACTTGATTTGTGTTATTTTGCCTGTAACTCCTACACATCTTTGATGTATGACCCAACCGCTGACATACATAGCACATCCATGTGCGTGCTGGACACGTAGCTGGATTGTGATTACGACCGCATCTGTAGCATGACTGGTAACTGGAACGACTCATGTGACTGGGAAGACTTTGATGACTTGACTGATTACGACTTGTTGTATACTGATGCTTATTTTGACCTTGACTGGAACGACCTTGACATATAGTTGGTTTTTGACTGTTTCGGTTTTGACTAATTATATTATGACTTCTAGCATTCTGATAGTTGTGACTTTGATATGATTTCTTTACTTTATTGACACTGGATACATTTGACATATTTCTCATTTGCATAATGACGGACTCCTCTTGTAAGAAAATGATTTTTGCATTCTCATATGTTAAGCCTGACACAGATAGTAGCTTTTTCCTTATATTTTCGTTACGAATTCCAACAATTAGTTGATCTCGACATGCATTTTGAGCATGACTGCCAAAATTACATTTTGCTGCAATTTCTTGAAGAGTAGCTATATACTGCATTCCATTTTCATTCTCCGATTGCATTCTCCGGTAAAATAAATATCTGTTTGTTGACTCCAGACCCGGCGAATCGTATTTTTCCTTTAAAATGTTTGCTAATTCGGCAATTGACTTTGATCTAGGTTTATTCGGCAGACATATGCTATGAAGCATACTATAGTGTTTTACACCGATATGACATAGAAATAATGACTTTCTGACGCTGCTTTTATCCTCTTGCGGAACTTTATTAAGATCACAGTATTCTTCAAACATTTCCATCCAACTTACAAAGCTTTGACTCGCATCGTCGAACATTGGCAAGCTGCCAATAAAATGCTGATTTGATGACTCCATTTTTCCAAATATGACTATTTTACCTCCATTTATCGCTCGTCGCCACACTGTTGTGTTTAACCGAGTGGTGGGTTGGATTGTGTAGGATTTACTTATTATATTGAAAAACCATCTTGACTCTTAGACTTCTTTAATACAGACGTGACATGACATAAGTAACAAGTGACAGCTCATTGACAATACATAGACTATTAAAGTATAGTGATGTGACTTAAAACTATAGACACGACAATGTGTACAAAGTTTCATGATGATCGGTTGTTTTCGCGTGAAAGCGTAACAAACAAACTTACATTCACATTTATAATATTAGTAAGGATGAATATATTAGAACAATGGGTGGCCTTATCGCTTACAACAATCTCTTACTGAATGATCTCAATAACTGTTTGCATTCATTCCTTTTATTTGTTTCAATATTCAATCTAATCTCGTATCGTAATCGTTAATCGTGATCTACCTGCTACTGTAATTGGAATCAGATCAAATTATTCCTGAAATTTCAGATACAAATTGGCGAATTACGAGACAGGATCGTGGACCTGGAGACAACGTTGTTAGATAAGGAGACATTGGACACTCAACTACAACATGAAGTCAACAGAAAAGAAGAGGAGGTGAGATTCACTATCAACGTTTGATAGGAGGGTAATTTATTTACATTAGGAAATAGAGGGAGAGAGAGAGAGAGAGAGAGAGAGAGAGAGGTACCACTTTATCGCTCACCTTGGTATAAAATTATTTATCGTCCAAAATGTAGCAATGCGTTAGCTTAATTTAGGTAGCCCTTAATGTTAATAATTTGTGAACAGACTTACTTGACAGACGTTGTCCTGCTCTGAAAAAATAAAAATCTAGGACTCGATCCCAGCGCCACTTATCGGTTGCAATTGGACCTACTTATGCAAAATGGAACCCACCCACATACTGACAGTTTTGAGAAAAGGCCGTTTTTATTAAAATTTTGCATACAAATAATGTGTCTATATTTTGGAAAAAAATATTTAGAATATTTTACATTAGAATATACAATATTCTAAATATTTTTTTGGTTCCATTTTGCATAAGTAGGTCCAATTGTGGATTTAAACCATCCGGAGACCCACTCAAACACACAGAAATAAAATCACTAAAATCGCTCCAAGTGATTAGGAGGATTCTAGAACCCGATCTCAGCGCCAGCTAACGGTTCCAACGGGATAAAAAGTATCCTATGTCCGTCTCCTGGTTCTAGGCTACCTCCCCCCCAATTTTCAATCAAATAGGTACAGCCGTTCTTGAGTTATAAATAGTGTAACTAACACGACCTTCTTTTATATATATATGTAGATTTTAGTCCTTACTTAAATTAAAAATATGTTTTTCAGTTAAATAAAATAAGGCAGAAGATAGCTTCCTTGGAAGAAAGTTCAAGTTGCCACAGCGTGAATTGTGACACACTGTCCAAGAAGTTGCAACAAGCAGAAGGTAAGGACACGTATCACGTTGTTACGTGCAGCAAATTCTTTGCCAATTTCTTGTGACCCATGTCTTATTTGTGTATTATCTATTTTAGAGTTGGTTAATAAGAAAACAGCTCAACTGGTGGAAGAGCAGCAACGTTGTCAGGTGCAAGAGAATACAATTCAAGAGCTCAGAGTTCAACTAGAAGATTCTGGACGGATTTTCGAAGAGGTGCGTAGTTAAATTTATAATTTCAACAATAGTATAAAATGGATAGGAATTTAGCTTTTTGACCGACTTCAAAAAAGGTGAAGATTCTGAATTCGTTGTATCGAAAAAGTTTGAGCTTCCGTCGTCTGACAAACAGACGCAGTGGCATGCAGTATCGATATATGTTGGATATTACAACTATACGAACAAAACTCTTTGTGTTCACCTTAAATATGCGCAGCGCAAAAGTGTGGATGGAACTCACTGCCAATCTGGTTTTTTCCGAAACTTTCTAGATAAGCGTGCATCATCTTAGGCCATATCTCAGCTCGATATCACGCAAGATAATGTAATAAAAAATAACAACTTATACTGTAAGAAAAAAATAACAAAAAAGAAACTGCCTTCAAGAGTAACTAAGAGACTAAAAGTAAAATTTGCAACGTCTTAAAGTCGGTGACAAGTTAATCATTAAATTTACTATATTGTATATTAGTAGGTTAACTAGGTTGTATGTTGTAACAAGTATAGTATATAGTTATATATACTATATTAGCTACAACAAAAGAATATTGTATTAATGTTTATGTTTTACATGGACTTTAAGATATAGTGAATTTTATTTTTGCTAATTAGTTACTCCTGAAGTCTTGTGAATATAATAGAATAGAAGTGAAGAAATTTTTTATTGCCTTTATGTTCTTTGAATATTCATATTAACTCGGATGTTTGATGTTCAGCAAAACAGTTCGCTCAAAAATATTAAATAGATAGATAGATAGATAACACTTTATTGCTCACCAAAAAACAAGTACAAAAACAAAATGCATAATTACAATACTTCTTGGCAAAACAACAGGCGGCCTTAAAAGCGATCTCTTCCAGGCAACCTAGCTTAAAAGAAATTCTTAACTAATCTGGCGATGTAGGTGGAGCAGAAAAATATAGGACTGTACAATTTAAATATACATACTTACAATATTTTATAAATTTAATACATATATAAATATAATAGTTATATATATACGTATATACAAAACAAAATATTAGTGCACTAAATGTTTTCAGAACTGTAAGATGAAGAGCGAGATAAGTTATTTGAGGTCTGAAATGTCGGTGTGGCGCTCGCAGTTGTGCAAGAGCGAGGCCCGGGTCAGGTCGCTGGAGGGGGAGGTCTCTCGTCTCACCGCCCACTGCGCGCACCTCGACTGCTCTTACAAGCAAGTACATCTTATCCTACATTATTTATGGCTTGGCAACTAGGCCTTTAAGCCAGATCTTAGTTTATAATATACATTTAGTTTCTTCATTTTCTTAAGCCTATGTGTAGCACAGCTGAACTGTAGGTAATCAGCTAGTGCCATTCAACGGAGTTCTTGTGACAACTCAAAAGGCCACATTTGACTATACAGTTCACATTTCTCACAAAACACAATAATCACTACTCAAAAACTATCAATATCCTACAACTATTGTTCATTTTAGAGTAATTTTACACATTTTTAGAAAATAAAACTGCACAGCACAACATCACCTTTCAGTTCCCGCCAAAAACTCCTTATCCTACATGTGCTAATGTTATGGTTGCAATTGCCAACAAAAAGTTGCGGCCTAGTACTGGCCACTAAATATTATATTTCGTTTAAATTTAGAACATAGATGTTTTTTGTTGACATTTTTTTTTATTTGGGTTTATGGCTTAGCAGTTCGGCTTTTAAGCCAGATCTTAGATTACACAGTTTCTTCTTTAGCTTAGCTGAATTTTAGGTTATCAATTGACGCCATTCAACGGAGTCCTTGTGACAAATCGAAAGACCACCTTTGACTAAACAGTTCAAATTTCTCATAAAAATACATAATTACTACATAAAAAATATCAATATCCTACAACAATTGTTGATTTTCGAGTTTTTTTTTGTCTGATTGTTGGAAATTTGTGTATATTCTTTGTACATTTCGGGAATCGTTTGCGACCTCAATTTTTGTACAGCACCATCTATTGGCTTGTATGTCACACTACAACATTGACTTGGGGAGCGGACTGACTTCAAAATATTCGGAAATATTGAAGCCAGACACTGACTTGGTACCTCTAACGGATATTGATTAAAGGTATTTCAATGAACACATAAACACGTGCCCGACATTATGTATTCTTTTTTTTTTATATTTATGGCTTGGCAACTAGGCCTTTAAGCCAGATCTTAGTTTATAATATACATTTAGTTTCTTCATTTTCTTAAGCCTATGTGTAGCACAGCTGAACTGTAGGTAATCAGCTGGTGCCATTCAACGGAGTTCTTGTGACAACTCAAAAGGCCACATTTGACTATACAGTTCACATTTCTCACAAAACACATAATCACTACTCAAAAACTATCAATATCCTACAACTATTGTTCATTTTAGAGTAATTTTACACATTTTTAGAAAATAAAACTGCACAGCACAACATCACCTTTCAGTTCCCGCCAAAAAAACTCCACTATGTATTCTACTAAGATGTAGTTAATAGGGATGAGGTAGTAAAAAGTAAATTGTAATTCAGGGAGCAACTTGAAAGCGCAACGGAGCTGCGCGCGCAACTGGAAGAGGCGCACGCGCGCGGCGCGGCGTTGTGCGCGGAGGCGCGCCACGCCGCGCGCGCAGTGCGCCACTGGGCGAACCGGATGAGGGCCAAGCACAAGTTAGTACACTCAAATAATATAGAATAAACGTTTAATTTCATTTCGATATTTACTTGCACGCATGTAGGTATACGTCACCGCCAAACTATGTGGACAAGGTGTGACCGCGTCGCCGCCGCACTTTCGCTGTTGCTGCGTCCGAGGTGGGCAACAGTATGGGAGCGTAGACAACCGTGCAACCCGTAAAAGGATACAATTTCCTACTGTTGTGGTAGGGTATTTTTGTCTGTCTAGAGTATGTCGCCATAATAACCTTGAGTTGTGTTCCGGCATTGGTAGCCAGATTTCAGTTCGCCTTTAGAGAGCGGCACCACATTGGTACAACTTTGGTGTTGCAAAACTCCATAGGCGATGGTAACCGCTTTCCATCAGGTAGACCGCCTGCCTTTCTGCTGAACTCACGCAATAAATAAAAAAATTACACACTATACTATCTTAAACACTTTGAAGTAGTATAATGGGTGACTGTATTGCTCAAAGCAATCTTCCAGACAACGTTCGCACATGCACAGAAATTCGTAGAATATGAGTGCGTTGGTATTACGGTGGCGGCGCGGTGGCGATGCCGTCTTCACAAACGTTAAAAAACCCTTCATCTCGATTATTATCACTCGACAGGCTGCTGTTATTTTATTTTTGTGCTTATTTAATTAGCGTCATTTTGGAGTTGGTAGTCACAAGGCGCTGAATGCGTGAGTGAACTAAAAGTTGGTTATTGGTATTACAGCATGCAAAGTGTCATACAGCAAGAAGACGAACTAATCTTATTCAGTTGAAATCAATTTTCATTGAAAGTAGTTTTTCAGAATTTTCTTATATTGTAATAGTTGGAAAGAGAAAGCATTTTTTCATTGCCTTAATTAAAAAACTTTAAAGAGACATTATTAGATTGATATTTTACAATAATTAAGACTTGTCTAATAATATAAAAAATTTCAGAGAACAAGAATCCCAAATAAAAGTGAAAGAAAACCTCCTTTCCGCACTTCAGAGACGAATAGATAAAACGCACATAGACGGAGCACGAGCGAGTGCGAGCGAGAACGAAATATGTACCAAATGCATTCCTAAAGCAAGTGAAAGGAGTGATAGTTATACATCGTGTGTGGGAGCGAGACAGCAACACAGCGTTGCGTCTAGTGCGAGCGAGAAAGAAGTTTGTAGCAAATATATTCCCTGTTCAGCGAGTTGCACAGTGGTTCGAGATAGGCAACATTCAGAATCCCGCGGAAGTGAAGACAGATGTCACAAGTGTAGCTTTAAAGATGATAGACGGGAAATGAGCATATGCACTAGTGGGAGTGAGATAGCAAGTTGTTCGTCAGTACCCGTGCCACCAAAGAGACTATTTCGGAAAAAACCGCGCTGTGGAGATAAGGTAAATTGATCATAGAGCTTGATATTAAACTACACACATAGTTAAATTTATTAGAAGTCGTGGCCATGTTATGTGCTGATTAATATTAAGATCTAAACCGCTAAATGATGCCTGTCAAAAAGATCAATTTCTGAGCCTTTGACTTGATAATAGTATATTTAGAAGATCGTTTATAGGGTACATAGGTAGTATGTTGGGAAACAAACCTTGATTACGACCAAGGTGAAGTTGAAATCTATAATATAAGTCTGTTAATGGTGCGAGTTTGTACAATCCGTTTAAAAATGTAAAAAAAATCAGTACGATAATTCGGACTAGGAGATTCCGAAAATGCAATAATTAGAAGTTTTGTCTGTCCGTCTTAAATGTTAGAGCATTTAAATAAAACAAGACATAGCTAGCTTATATCCCGGGGTGTAACTTAGGATAATTATTATCCCGAAAAATAACGTCATTTTCGTGGGATAGACGAAAATAGTGAAAAAGATAGTATAGTATAGTAGTAATAGTGGAAACTACTTGGATTACATCATTCCCAACGTCGTCCATTCATATTTAAGGAATTACACGACTGTACACATGTATTTCTGCGGGACGACTCTGGGAAACTTACAATGAAACCACCCTATACGGGACCCCATCCAGTAATTAGTAGGGATGACAAAACCATCTGCATTACTGTGGGGAATAGGGACATACGAGTCAGTTTGGACCGTGTGAAGCCAGCGTTCATCGAGGGGGCCCAAATTTCTTCACCTCCTCCACTTGACGCTCCATCCACACCGCCAGCTCCAACCCCACCAACAACTTCGGCTCAGGCCAACCCACCACTACCCCCCAGCACATCTTCTCCACGTCCCAAGTATGTCACTCGCTCGGGACGTCACGTTCGTTTCAAGGCGCCCATTGATGTGTAGTATATGTAAATATTTTAGACATAAGTTTTTTTTTGTAAATATTGTAAGCCATATTTTTATGTTTGTTGGGGGTACTTTTCTCCGTGGGTGGGTGGTGTGGCGACATTAGTGCCAACATCATAAGCAAGCATGTGAGCGCGAAACCAATATTTATCTGTGGCAAGTAAAACATCGCGCAGTTTATCACAAGCGCGCGCCCAATGTTTCGCGGCATTCACTTGGCGCGAAACAGTCGAGAACCGAAGTTGATTTCGGGACATCTCGGAACAGTCCGACTTTCGCCTTCATCACGAACGCACGATATACGTGCTCGTGTACAAACGTTAGTTTTCGCGCTTGCTTGCTGTTTGCCTTCATACAAAATCCTTCTGAACTGTAATGTAAAACATTGAGAGTGAGTGTGTGATTAAACGTGTACGACGCAACTTTTCTTTCATTAACCCGTACACCGCTCAACGGCTGCAACCATCATCTCATCACCATCACACATCAACCCCCCTCAATATATTTCGACATAGTGCTGCTCACAACCCGAGTTAACTCTTAGGATATATTTTATCCTGATAAATGAAGCCGTCTCCTTAGAATAAACGGATTATCAAATTAGATGGCGTTGTAATCGTGTCTTTTCAATACACTAACAAACCTAAATTGTTATAATCAACATATCACTTACTGTATTACTTCAAATCAGGTTGGCTTCGACTCGCCTCTATGTTTTGCTGGACAATTGTGTAGACTATAATAAATTAACTTAGTTTCTTTATTATTATTATATGTAAAAAAAATGAAATATTTTGTTGTTTACTGTCTCTTGGCTGTCCTAAATTTAGACCAATTTTCATCATATCTAATTCGTATAGGTGTTCTTTACATACTAGATACGAACAAGGGATACTGTTTAATCATAAAATGAGTTCTTGTAATGTTACTGGAATAAAACAGACAGGGTAACGGCCTATCTGATGGAAAGCGGTTATCATCGCCATGAATCCGCTGTAGTCATTGCGCAGAATGAATGCCGTAAAATAACTCGTGTTGGTACGTCTCTGATTCGCGCACGAGTGTTGCGGTCGCGCTTGCTATTGTGCGAGTGTGATAGCTATACTTATGTGCGCGAGTGAAAGAGATAACTAACGATGGGCATTATACGAAATTAGTTTAGCTAAGCGACGAATTGATTATTTAATTTATAGCGGTGCGATTGGCAATCGTCCTCCAACTCCCGGGACGCGTGTGTCCAGCTCCCCATTCGAAGAGACGCTTCCACGTGCTTCCCCCCACCTACACTTCCACCCAAGACACGTAGCAACAACTATGGCGTCAATCATGCGCACGTTGCTCGGACACCGGTAAGTCGACTATGCAACGGTCTATAGAATGTTTATTCTGCGTGTTTCTTATTCCGTCTAGATATAGTTATTTAATATAGTGATAATTAAGTTATATAGAGCCCGCCGACACCCTGGAAAAGGTATACCGGTAACTATCCTCTATGTAAGTGTATAGTTTCTAGAATAGTTAAAAAAAAACCCCGATTTTGAAACATTCTTCATTGGTGCTCGTATTGGTCTTAGCGAGATGTATATAGCCTATAGCCTTCCTCGATAAAGGGGCTATCTAACACTGAAAGAATTTTTCAAATCAGGCTTGAAGGATTATGGAAAACACTTGGGTATGCTGGGTGCCAGTAGTTATGGCCTTTACTAATATATTTGTATGTAAAAATTTGCGTAACATATCCCTGGAATTCATAAACTTCGGGCGACGATGAACACTTTCCATCAAGTGCGTCATTCGCCTATACAATACAATTTATTGTACACCAACATAATAAAAAGCAACACATTTTCAATGAAGTAAACTGTACCATTGTTACCAACTTATTAAAAGCATAGGTATATCATTACTTATTCCAGAGGGAGTTGTCACCGACCGAGGAGTTGATGAGCAGAGTGGAGAGGCTGAGCGAAGCTCTGGCTGATGGACAGCGAAGGTGGACCAAGGGCCGACAACCCCGGGAAACCTGACCGACTACCTCTCACTTTTCGGTGCAACTTGGATTTTAAGAGATAGGTCCTGGAAACTTATTAAGACAATTATTATTCGTCGTTGTCAAACCAATATCTGTTATGTACAGTCGCGGAATAAAAAGGTTCGTCACCTCAAAGTTGCTTGAACAAGAAACAGTACTGCCAACATTTTAATAAATGGACAAAAGGAAAATTGCAACGTTGACAATGGCAGACGCTGAAATTAACAATAAAAACGTACAATCACCACGCTTAACATACAACTTTGACCTGAGTAATTTTAAACTATATTATCAAACAGTTAAACATAATTGTCTGTGGGACAGTCTACTCTGAGACTTAATTTGAAAAGGTAATATGTACTAGCGGAACTTTGAATGAATAAATTAAAACTAACGAACCTTTTCATACCACGACTGTACAAGTTTTTGATACTTACCTGCTAAAACTTACTATGCGTCGTCCAGTCATCACGAGCTGTTTTATCCGCATCTTTTTGAACTCCCAACTCCACTCCATACGTGATGGATGACGTTTTAGACAACTTCACAACAATAAAAAATCACGTGTATTTTTTCGTGTACAGTATTTAACAAAAATTTCAGAATTATTGGGTCATGGAAGCCAAAAAGTATTACTTGCTGTATCGCGTTATAAGTTACAAAGAACTGAATTATTCGATTGTCAAATTTAAGTCAACTTTTTACGGCTTAGCAGCTAGACTTTTAAGCCAGTTTATGGTGGTAATTTTAACACCTCATAGTAGACTAGGCATGAGGTAGTGTATTTTCATAGAACTTGGAATGAAAAAATTGAATGGCCAGATTTTAATACAATCAACATTCGAATTTGACAGTCCGTTTGATCATTATGCGTGGCACTTCATTAACAGCGCGTTCCATTAGGAGCTCACACCGCCCAAAATGCTCCGTTAGCCAAGGACGATATTATCTGTAGTACATTTTATTAGGAAAAATACATTAAATTTTCATGGGCGTGAACGACCAAAATTTAAATTTTACATTATGTGGAAATTTTGTTAGATAAAGACGAAGAAGCTCAAATATGTTATAAATTATAGTCATTTTATAAGAACGATTTTTTAAGCAAGAAAATATGCCCACATAATTGTAAAAGTTAATTTCAAAGAGTTCCATATGATATACATATATATGGTAATCTTTTTGCTGCTTTTGAGTGAATTTTTAGTTTAGTGAAGATTTGTTTACTAGTCCTATTATTAGTCTTTTTTGATAGTCATTGTTAATATTACTGTAGAATTTTCTTTTAAAAGTATTGTTTTCGTTTTGAATGTGTATTTTCCCTATAAAATGAAATGTTTCTTAAATAAAGACAAGATGTATATAAAAATATTTATTTAATGTCATAAAATAAAAAAAGAAACTATTACATACTCTAAACAAAATCAACAGTTTTATTTAATACGCTATTGTCACACACGCATACACAAACCTTTTAAGCCACAACAAATAATACATCACATAAAGGGCGCGTTCCTCTTGTAGCTCACTTCGCGCAAAATGCTCCTTCAATCGTTCCACATAGCGACCACGGTCGTTATGGTGGTGGTGCCAACGTCACTCATGACGTCATAATTTTCGCTCACTTAGCGCTCACAACGACCCCCATGTCGAGAGGTGAGTCGAATAATACGTTCCACTTGAGTCCACGTTTGTAACGCTCGCAAGTGGGACGGGAAAAATCGGCGGTCGTTGCGAGTCTCATGTGGAACTTAGCCCAAAGTGACTTCAACACAGAGTGATTTCGCGAACTGCCACACCTGTGACGCATGTTACAGAGTGTGAACAACAAAATTATACACTAAATGACTAAATGATAATAACGACTATTGACTAAATTACTAATGAATAAAATGAGTGCGGGGTGAAGTCTGTAGTTTTAATTAAATAAAATTTAACATTAATGCATTATAAACTCGTGTTAAATTTTGGCAATGCCCATGTCAGCATATGCCTCAAAGATTAAAATCTCAGTTATTTTTTATTCAAAATAAAATTACTGGAGGGCATTTATTGCAGGTTACACATTTCCTATTATATGCGTGTATTATTGTTCCGCATGTCACGTAACTACTATTACGTGGCATGGAATGATTAACAATTAAAGCGACATAACTAAATCATGATTAAGTCTTTAAAAATATATGAGAAAGCATAATTTATAATTAATATTAAGTTGCTACTTATCGATTGCGGTGTACTTAAAGCAAGTTGCTTGGTTATGCCAGTAAAATAAATCACTCCATGTCAAAGCTATAAAATTGGTCTTAATTGACTCGACAGAACGGATTCAAGTGGAATAGTCTCTTGGTAAGCACAAGTAAAAAAGATAATAAATTTGAAACAAAACTTATTAACTTGTCATGTCTTAAAAAAATAAAAATAACTTTAAACTCGCTTAGATTTAAGCTAAAGAGTACTTTCATACAATTTCCCACGCTTCGAACCAAACTGTTACTATACAATATTTGCCAAGAATGAGTTCCTGACATGTAGTCGGTATTGCTCGTGCGCAGAAGGTTTGCCGATAGCCTCGTGAAATCACGCGTCGATGGTCACAAATGGTTACATAAATAGTTGTTGCAATAAATATATTATTTTAATTTATTATTGTATCTTCTGTACATAAGTATATACAATAATAGTAAGTTATACAATACAATAATAGTAAGTAGTCATCGGCAAACCTGCACGTGTCTTATAGCATCGCGTACATTCTCATAGCGGTAATATTAATAGGCATGTAGATAACACTAATTTCATACATAATGCCATTTAATGGTGGTCAAGGAGGCGTTTATGTTTAATGTTTATGAGAATTGTTGTTGTTTTTTGGATACAAAGATGTTTTTTGGAAGTCATAAGGTGAGGCGTGTAAAACATAAAAACGAAACAAACATATTTCGAAAAGGTTATACAATGTGAACTCTATATAATGACACTGAAGGGACTGTTTATGGCGTTATAGAGTTGTCGTTAAATGTTATTTTTTCTGACGTCTTTTGCTGCACCAGTAATTTTGTTGTATTTTTTTACTTATTTTATTCATATCTTGCGATATTGAGGTATCTTGGTGATAAAGGGAGTACTTAACAATTTCGGTATGCATGATGCCGACAGTCGAGTTTATTACGGGCTAGGATAATAAAGCCATAAAAGAATGTACACAGCTGCGTAGATTTCACTAATTTTGGCAACTTTAAAGGTGCTTTTTATTACTAAATTGTTGTCGTTGTTGAGAGTGGGTGTAATGGTATACAGAGTGTATCATTATATGGAAGACGAGCTAAACCAACGCCAAGTGATTTCGACACTTAATGGAGATTGTTGTCGTTAAATCGAGTGCCGTTACACTGTATATTGTTATAATAACAATTTATTGAGTTCAAATAATTATATTGAGAACAAAATTAAACTATTTCATCTTCTATATTTTTGGAACAGATTTCCATTTGGAATCTTTAAAGTGTCCTGAATAATTGCAAATTTTGTTTAATAACGGTTTGACTCTCAACTTGAGGTTTGCAATTTGTTTTAATTAACTTATATTATACAACCCAAACAACAATTTGCACAATAAAATATAAGAAGTTGGAATATAAAATGATAAACACAATTATCACATTACATGTACAATAATTTTATTTAAAAGTATAACAATTTCTAAGGTCTCATACACACTATCCGGTTAGCCGCAATACGACTAGCCTAGACTAGACTAAATTTCGTGATGTCACATTTCAAAATCAATTTAATTTAAGCTAATGAAAGAAAGAAATAAAAGACTTTACTTGAATAAACAGCATCGTCATTACATTCCTTATACATTATTATACACAGAGCATATTTTGAGAATTTGTAAGCCGCATTTTCAGCAAACAAGATTTGCTGAAATTGTTGTGCCTGGGATTATATCTGATACAACGCTGATTTAATTTCTTGTGCAACTGCTGTTTTAATTTATTAATTTCTTGATGCAAAATTGCAAAACATGTGATTTTACGGTAGGGAGTCTCACAAATGTGACCAGCTGTGACAAGGTGTAAAAAAATCATAAAATTTGTATGACGTACTTCGTGAATGGCGTCTAAATAGCCCAATGACAGCTAGATGCAAACTGAACTACATTTGGTTAGTTCCTATATCTTACTATTCATTCATTGATTGGCCTTAACCTCATTTTAACCGATAGTCGAGCAAATGAATTATGAGTAAGACTTAGAAACCGGTCAATTGTGCGAATAGTATTAGAACAACTGTGCGGCAGCCCGGTTGTGGCGACCAGAAATTTGCGGACAATCGCAGCATAGTGCGATCTTTTTCCGTCCGGTTGACCGCATAGTGGGTATGAGATCTAATGGATAATTTCGAAGCGAGGCGTTTAATTGTAAAACCTCCATAACTAGAGAACGGCGTTTTACGACGTAACGTCAAATAGCGTTGCCGCCATTACGGGCGGGCGTCATTGTTTTCCGACGCTATTTAACGGTGAACTATGGAAGCGAAGCTGTGGGCGTCCATTAGTAAAAATAAAAGGACGTCCGTTAAGTTGTATGTAAGTATCATGGAACTGCTACCATTATGACAGAGACGAAGTTTGTGGAGTTTACTCCTTAATAATCAATTTAAGGCTCCCACGCGTAATTCAAAACCGTTACTTTTTTCTTTTTTTAAACCACGCATGTATTAAAGCGAACAAAAAAATATATAAATAAATTTAAATGTTAATTTTCACCTCTCCTATATTAGCTTGCTTATCAAGATAGTTTTAGGAGAATTAGTAATATATTTCTGTTAAGCGCTCTGATATTACTTATACAATTTCAATATTTAATTAATGTGTGTTTTTTTATAAACGCCCTTATTCGGCCGCTGTCGCCGCTTATGTGGACTGCACATGTATTTAATATTTAAAGAGTAAACTCCAGTCGTGCGTCGGAACTGACACACCCGGTTTTTACACCGGACGTTTTTTACGGCCGCTTTGTGGCACTGCTCCTCTAGAAAGAAACTTGAGCAACTACCGCTCACGAAATTTTAGCCCGTGTGTGGTCGGCCTCTATAAATAAAGCCATCTACAATCTAGTTTCTATTATACTAGAACAGTGCTTTTCAAAATTTTTAAATACGCGACCCCTTTGCAGGTTGAAAAATTTGGGCGACCCCCTTGGGCCATAGACAGACCAAAAAGTTAGTCATTTCAATGACTACGTTTATGTCTTTCCCTATATTGTTACCTATATTCATTATTAAAAAGCTGCTAAGCTTAGAAAGTACCTATGAGGTGTAAACTTAAATTGCCTTTCTCTTATGCCGGCGACCCCCCGAGCAAGGCTGTGCGACCCCCCCTAGGGGTCGCGACCCACAGGTTGAAAAACACTGTACTAGAATATGCCCGCGACTTCGTCTGCGCTTGACTTGAAATTCCCGCGGGATTTTCAGGATGCAAAATATCACACATTTTATTACATAAGATCGATAAGTGAAAAAATCACATTGGAATTCGATTCTTTTATTGATCTGGCCATTTTAAATCATTCATAGAAAAAATCCCGCGGCATTCCCAGGATAAAAGTAGCGAAGACTTTAAGTCTTAAAATTTGCTGTCGATCAGCGAAAACCGCATCGAAATCGGCCGGGTAATTTTTACGCGAATCCCGAACAAACTTACAAACAGACAAGAAATTTTAAAAAACAATTTCATTGTGTTCTCAATCGATATTATATCGATATTTTTGAAGTGAAACTTCTTTATCGGCGTTGGAAAAAATTTTCCGTCACATTTTTCCACAATCCATCTATCAACACCTCGTTGCTAGGCAACTAGGTGTTGATAGGTGGATTGTGAGACGAGCATTGTAATATTTCTTTACTTTATTGTGTTTTAATTAATAAACGAGTTTGATGATTTATAAATCATATATTTAGTATCCTACACACACACACACGCACACATATATATGTAAGTGATCAGCAAAATCATAATTTAATTTTTTTCAACCAATTTCTGTAAAATCGCATATAGTAGATCATTTTTCGAAAATAAGGTCATAAAGAAGTTTCACCTCTTACGTGTGTACACTAGTACACGCACATATGTTTTTTTTAAATAGCTTGAATGTAACACGGCATTTTTAGAATTCTATAATATTATATATTACGAGAATGTTGGGACTAGAGTGTTGGCGGAGTTTGGGCGATGGTCATTTGGTCCAGACGCGCCACATGGAGGCCAGAGAGGCCGCCGCGGAGGTGACGAGAGAGGGCGCGGGCGCCGCGGGGGGAGGGCTGCCGCCCGCCTCGTCCATCTACGGGCGACACAGTATACTTGACACACCAGACATAACAGTGGCCAGTCAAAAATATAAGCGTATGTCTTCTATCGCTATTTGATTTTCTATTATAAAAACAAATATTTCCTCCAAATTAATTAAAACACATTTGCGAACCTTAATAACTCGTTTTTTAACCCCAATAACTGGATGAATGGCTATAAATAATTCATGCATGTATCTAAAGCGCAGCCAGGATCTTTTAATGTTAACTTGTTGGTGCTGAATAGGCCCTGTAGTTTGTACACCTCAAAAGATGCTGGGGTCTTTATTGACGACGGACTCCGGTTTGAAGGAAGTTGACAAGCCAAACCACATTGAATTGTTGTATGTTAAGTTCGTTTGGTGACCTGAGACGCACTGCTGGCAGTGGACGTGCCTCACGTGATGGCGATGTTAATACTCCTACTTTAGTATATTTTATGTGTATTTATGTGTACGCTGTACCAGCAATATTGGCTAGTACAAACCCATTCCCGTTGATTAAATCTGTCCAAATGATGATAAGGGTATATATGCAAGTTAACTAACTACTTAACTTGTGCAAATGTAAAAGATGCTTTAGATTTACTTTTTTATCTAGTCATGATTAATTTTGAAGCTACATTTTTTATTGAAAAATGTTACGTCTATTATTTTATCATTGTCTATTGTTGGACGTGGGCTAGTCTAGTCTTTTATGTTGTTATAATTGCAACGTTATTCAGCTAAATAATTGAAGTACAAATTTAGGATTTGCACGAAATATTAGAGTTGAGAAAAGAAATGAATGGTATACGTGTACGTATGAGTTACCTCGTTGTTTTCGGGCCAGTGCAAGTGCTCCGGCTCGACTTCGTCGTGGTCCTGCTCTATGGCGGCGAACGCCTCCTCCCAGAGCGCGGCCCACGCGCCCCCCACCTCTTCGGAGCTGCTGCTCATCCAGGACTCCACCCTGCGGGAGGGGGGGGGGGGGGGGATTGATACCAGGTCGTCACCAGGAATGACAATAGGCGCGGATCGAAATTCCTTCCTTCTCCCTCCTTATTCCATCCCCTTTGTCCCATTATTAGTCTCAAAACTGCGGTTTACACAGCTAATTGGGTCGTAGTAGACGATTGATAGTAATAAATTTAAATAAATTCTTAAATCTCTTTTTTTTAGAGCCGGTCCAAATTTTCTGGGAGCAAGAAGCACTTTGGTAAAAATTTAATATAATGTAACTTATAATAATATTTTTTTTTGTGTTACATATATTATGGAGTTTGTATAACAACTCACCATTATAGTACTTCCACTGTAGCATGGTGCGCATGACAGCTCAATATTATATTACTAGGCAAGTGACAATATGCAATTCCATTTTGTCAAATACATGAACATACTGTAATTTTATTTAATTTTATATATTTGCAATCCTAAGATTAGTTGAGGCGATTTAAATGAATAAAATGTATATAATTATATCTGTTCTGTTGTTTGAATTAAATATATATCCATGTTCAAAACACGTCACAAAAAAAAAAACTCTGGCATTAGATTACATGTATATCATTAAAAAAAAAACGTGTTATTTTTGGACAATAACCTATTATTAAAATGGTTCCATATTTAAAATTACCGCGTTATTTAGGGTCCAACTAAAATGTTTAATTAGTGAATCGCGGTAATTGTCGATTCAACTAATGTCAGCCGCACCATGCTACAGTGCACGTAGTGTAAGGACCGACCTGCCGAGCGCGGGGTCGTCGGTGTTGGCGGCGACGGCGAGGTGGTGCAGCGCGGCGAGCGCGTGCGCGTGCGGCGGCGCGTGCGGCGCCACGCCCGCGCGCAGCGCCAGTGCCGCGCCGCACGCGCACACGCGCCGCGCGCGCCACGCCAGCCCGCCCTCCGACACGCGCCAGTTGCAGTACTCGCTGTCGCCACATTCAACATTAATCATGATATTTTCAATTTAAACCAGTGTTTTTCAACGTGTGGGTCGCCACCCCCCTAGAGCATCCTTCCCAAAGTGGGCGATAACGCCCCCTTGTGGGCGCTGCAGGCCTAAAGGGGTGCGGTAAGAGACACAGAAAAAGCAGGCAGGTGTAGCTCGTAAGAGTTAATTTGAGACATTAGCGCCGTTGTGTACTACCTACTGCGCTTAGGTATCAAGTTAACTCTTGCGGGCTATAGTAAAAGTCTCGTTTAGAATTAATGTTTAATCTCCTCTAATATAGCTCACAATAATCAGTTAATTTAATTTGACGTTATAGTGGTTTTAAGTAAGTGAAAAAATGGGGGCGCTAAAAATTAATTTATTCTCAAAGTGGGCAGTATACAAAATAAGTTTGGGAACCACTGCCCTAGAAGGATCGCGAAGCTTCTATAGCGGAGTTGCAAAAGGTTGGGAAAGCTACTGCAGCAAAGTCTGCAACATCCGTAGATTCAGCAAATTGCAAGGACACAAAAGCACATTTCTTTTATTTTTTATATGACTTGATCACGAACATCAGTCACCATATCGCTTATCCTGCGTTGAATGGTACTGTCAGACAGAGGTATAGTTTTTAGTTTTTCGACCTCTTGTTTGCCAAACATAATCTCCGCCATATCTAAAGCCGCTGGTAAAATCAAACTTTCGGCAATAGTATTAGGTTTTCTGCTTTAGATACACGAAAAGCTACTCGATAGCAACGCTTTCTCATTTATGCGGGGCGGCCGGCATCGGACGTGGTCGTACGTATGTGCGTAAATTGCGTTATCTATTGGCGACGAATTCGATGTAAAAAAAGTGTTTTTCGTACTTAAGTATATATTTAGTCGAACCCTAATTATGAAAATTAATAAATATGTTGAATTAAATATTCACAAAATAAAATACATGAAAAAAAGCAATGGGTACGGGGGTCGCGAAATACTTCTTCATACTAAAGGGGCGTGTCATGAAAAAGGTTGAAAAGCACTGATTTAAACTATTCAAAAAGAACAAAGAACTGGAATATAAACGACGGAGAAAACAATGCAATTTTCTAGATTTCTTGGCTATTTGTTCGAGGTTGACGTAAAGACTACTAGGCTAAATTCAATGCGGTTCTCGCTGATCGAAAGCAAATTTTTAGACATAAGACCTTCGCTAATTTTTATCATCATCATCATCATCACTGATGGATAGCAAAATATTCATATATATATATTTATATATACACACACACATATATATATATATATATATATATATATATATACATACATATTTATTATTATCAATATATATATATTTGTCATTCGTCGACATAATTGTGTTTGCGAAAATATAATTTCAAAGCTTTATGTGTTAGCACGCTTGGATACCAATCTAGACGTAATCAATTACAAACTTTATTATATTAATAAATTATTGATTGTTATCGGTTATGTTGTTCAAATAAATAATATTGTAAGGTGCATCTATGTACACTTCTTAGACGTAATTGAACAAAAACTAAGTTAATATAAAATACAAAGACAATAGGAACAAAATAACTTCTAAATTGGACCCAGTCTCAGCCAACAAGGACCAGCGCTGTTCTTCCGTCTGGGACCAGAAAGTGGAATCACGGTGGACAATGCCAAATTTCAAATCTATAGGACACTAAAGGTACTATAATTCCTGAGATATTGTGATGCGTCACTATATACGTGGATTTCAGTTATGTATACATATTGCAGACTAAAAACAATATAATAAAGCAACAATTTAACACATACATATGGAAGTCGTGGTAGCGTAATGGCTAACGCACGCGTCCCAGCTCAAAGGGCATGGGTTCGATCCTGGCCGGAACGCATGCACCATTTAGGCAGTTTTCTAAGGTGCATATTGTTATAATTACCACATGCTAACAACGGTGAAAGAAAACTACCTATACACCGAGACAACAGATGTGTCAAACCTGCAAAGCCTGTCCGTTCCCCCAATAATGGTAGGCCCGAGCCCATAATCTCCCACTGCTGGGAGATTATGGGCTGATATTATTTATATATTTTATATACACGTGTAAAATCATTATAGCAACACACAGCAATTACCAATTGGACATAGTTATGCAAAATGGAACATACCCACATACTGACAGTTTTGAGAAAAAGCAGTTTTTAATAAAATTTTGCAAAAAAAAAAAATGTTTAGAATATTGTATATGTACTGTAATTCTAAATATTTTTTTTCCAAAATATACATACATTTTTTTTGTATGCAAAATTTTAATAAAAAAGGCTTTTTCTCAAAACTGTCAGTATGCGTGTTGGTTCCATTTTACATAACTAGGTCCAATTTTAGTTTGTGTTACAAGTATCGTGTGAAGTACGCGCACTCACTTCAGAGACAAGACATGCGGCAGCCGCATGTCGATGGTCCACGCCAGCAGCGCGAGGAGCTGCGCGGCCAGCGCCAGCGCGGCGCTCGTGCGGTGCAACGGGTTCTGGGGGGGCTCGCACGCCTGCACACTCTCCTTGTTCTGGCTAACTGGAACACCAACCACAGCCAGGTGGTAGGGTATTTGCTCGACTGGACGCGACCGCCCCTGGTCTAGAGTATGCCGGCATAACAACCCTGAGTTGTGTTCCAGCATCAGTGGTCAGGCTCCAGTCTCTATTAAGAGAGCAGCAGCGCATTTGTACCGCCTTTGGTGTTGCTCAATAGGCGATGGTAACCACTTTCCATCAAGTGGACCGTATGCCTGTCTGCTGAACTCCTACAATATAAAAAAAAAAAAACTATGTTTTAAAGAGCAATGTAAAATTTTCGAAAATAG
This sequence comes from Dendrolimus pini, assembly GCA_949752895.1. Taxonomy (NCBI): domain Eukaryota; kingdom Metazoa; phylum Arthropoda; class Insecta; order Lepidoptera; family Lasiocampidae; genus Dendrolimus; species Dendrolimus pini. The sequence goes on along the minus strand of OX457127.1, from coordinate 704,315 downwards.
TAAATGGTTATTGTAATAATAAATCAATATATGTTGTACACAGTACAATGTTTGGGGCACATCATGCAGTGAGTAGCAAGACTAGCGAGTCGCAATCTGTCCATTTTTTTAATTGTTTGTTCTTCTTCACACGCACATTGTTGTCTATTTGTATATATTCTTTGTATATTTCGGGAAACGTTTGCAACGGCAATTATTACACAGCTACATCTATTGCTTTGTAACCGTTCCACTACAAGAGTACAACACACATCTTCTTATATTGTACTACGCTCCAGTGGTTGAGCCTATCTCCCACAGCGATGGAGCCAGGAGCTCTTGTCGTGTGTCAACCTCATGCAACAAGGTAACATCCTTGACGCACCATACACAATAAAGAAATGCTCAGATACAATAAATTTACAATCTTTATCTATATATATATCTATCTATCTATCTATATATATATATATATAATGAAAATGGTGTTCGTTTGAGGCTCAATCACGCTTAAACCACTGATCGTATCGACATGAAACTACCACCATTCGATGCGAAATTTTTCCTAGATGGTTTATGGCTATCTATCTTAATGAAAATGGTGTTCGTTTGAGGCTCAATCACGCTTAAACCACTGATCGTATCGACATGAAACTACCACCATTCGATGCGAAATTTTTCCTAGATGGTTTATGGCTATCTATCTATCTATATATATATAAGCAAAGTTTGTTTTCTTTGTCCGAGGTAAACTCGAAAACTACTGGACCGATCAGCATGAAGCCACAACCATTCGACGTGGAATTAATCGTAGATGGTTATAGGCTATATATATTTTTCAAATTCTATGAGCCCTTTGCCATGTTTTCTCGATTTGTTTGTTTATTAATTTATTTGAATAAGGCGGTACGAAGTTCGCCGAGTCAGCTAGTAATTATATAAAAAAAGAAAAAATCAAGTAAATTTCTTTGATATCCCTAATATCAGATCAAGCTCAGTTAATCAAGGTTGAGTTTAGCCAGTAGTTGAATAATTATATATCTTTATTTGAAAAAGGGCTTTGCTGCTTATCAGCCACATCACCCTGATTATAATTATGTATGAACTTACTCCATGCCTTTATGTGGGAGAAGTCTCCATCTGTGTTGATGGAGGGACCCACTATATGTAGATGAGATCTTCTTGGCGGCTCCTCCTCTATGTCCTCGCCAATAAACTCCATGTCTTCTATGCTATCACTGCAACATTAAAAACAGACAAGTTAAACTAACTTTAACCTTGCTTAAAAATATTTTAAAAATTAAGTGGTAATTGTTGCCTTTTCAATTTTATGACACCAGTAAAACAATAATAAAACTAAACAATAATAAAACTAAACAATAATAAATACAAATAATTCATATTAATTATTTTCTAACTTTAGTTTGTAATACTACATCTGTTAACCCCAAAATAAAATAAAATAATTAAAATTTCTGATAGCATTTCAGTCAATTTTAGACTCATTAAATGATGAATTTTGACATTAAAATTATTGATTAATTTATAATTACTATTATAATAATTATAAATTAATAAATAATTAAAAAAATAATAGTAGAAATTATAAATTGTATACATTTCCATTATACATGTATTCAAATATTAAAATTTATTATTATTTATAAACATTACAAAAAAACTTGAGAGGTGTCAAGGGACACCCGGATGGAACGAAGTTCTTACAATAGGTTACTATAGCAAAAAGTGTCGTGACAACTTTTCGTAAGAATTTTTTCCGTCTAGCCCCCTTTCACAACGCGCGAAACATATTAGCAAGTTTATATTTAATACATATATCATCATGAGGTTTCCTTTGAAGTTTAACATGCAGTTTGGCATGCTATAGTAATCCATTATCTTGCCAAATTCTAAACACACTTATAAACAATACATTCAACCTTAACACATGGTTCTTAAGATCTAACACAATAGCAAAACTAATTTGCAATCTGCAAGTTTAAGTGTAATAGTAAATGAGTAAGTTTGAATCCTATTTACTTCAATATAAGAAACAATTTAAAAATCGAATCGCATCCTGCAATTCGACTCTTGTAACAAATTTAACTTTAAACCAGATTCGCGATATTGCTCCTTATTTTAATGACATTAAGACTCTATATGTCTGCAAATGCTATCTGTACGTCAGCAACCCATGACATTTAAATAATTCAATATAATGTACTCCAAATTAAACTCTAACTGCGTGGGCATTTTATCATGCATTTTATCTTGGCAAGTTTCAAATTTGATACAAACTTATACAAAAAGTGTTGTGACAACTTTTCGTAAGAATTTTTTCCGTCTAGCCCCCTTTCACAACGCGCGATAAGGAACTTCGTTCCAATAAGTATGTCACAATAAGTATGTTTACTTTGACATATATTTGATATTGTGCCCTTACTTATACTTATTATTGTAATTTTTATAAATAATAATATACTTTAATGTTTGAATTCATGGTGTACATGTATAAAAGTATGTTATATGGCAATAAATTAATTAGAAAAATAAGCTTTACCTGGTATCATATGTCATGTAAACTGGAAAGATATACTTGGTCAGCTGCCGTATCCTGGACCTTCGCAGAGCTGCTAAAGCCTCCGCTTGTTCATTGTAAGTACTGACTTTATTCTGCAGTTCTATACTCTGGACTTGAGCATGTTTTCCTAGACTGGACACTCGCTTTTGATACCTTGGCAGTTTTAAAGTAAGTTCATTGTTATAATTCCTTATTTCTGTCAACTGTTTCCTTTTCTCTTCAATATTACTTCGCCTCTGGTCTATTGCTAACCTCAGCAAGTCTAGTTTGTCTCTGGACTGTTTGGCCTCTGTTATTAATGTATCTTTTTTCAATTTCGAATAGAGCAACTTTTCACATCTGTCTAAAATATGTTTTCTGTTTACTTTCACTCTGAGTAATTTTGCTTGTTTTTCTGCATATCTGGAATTAATAAAAATGATTGTTAATGCATGTTTTAATGATTGTAGATATTGATTAAGATTAAAACACTAAAATGCTTGTACATAATATATAGACAATTAATCTGCATGAAACAAATTTATTTAAATTTAATTATAACTAATTCAATTATCATGACACAATTTTTAACAATACAATATTACTCTAAAAGTTTAAATGAAAATAGATATATATACAACAGAAAAGAAACTACATTTTTGGCCCAATCATATTCATAAAGAACTTATTCTATAATGTTACCTAATGAATCAGAAGATATGAAGGCAGTTTCAGGCTTTATAAGGAAGTACTAAATTGTTAAATATAAACCTTTGTCTTACGAAGCATGTTACAGGTATGGGAAAGTGTCTTGAGACAAAGAACAATCAATCAAAGGAACATACCTGTCTGAATAAGGCATCGAGGAATGAACGAAATTCCCTGCTCTAATGCAATCTGGACAATAGAAATTCCTTTTTACTGTATAACAAAGTATGCACTTGGTATAATGGCCGTCACTTTCAGTGGAAGACACGCGAAAGTCTCTGGGAGCCTCGCTTTCAGTAAAATAACTTGACGCCATCACTTTGCAATCACTTTTACGTATTTTGTTTGCGAAATTGAAATGTCAATAAAGCCAAACACACAAAACAAGACAACTGACAAGACTTGTTTAATTTGTCAATTTAAGTTGTCATTCTCAATGTCAGCATAGTCAGCTGTCTAGTCATTTTTTTAATGCATTTATGGCTTGGCAACTAGGCCTTTAAGCCAGGTCTAAAGTCATCATTTATTTTAACCACAGATTTAGAACTTGTACGTTTTGTTCGTGCAGTTTTGTTGAAATTTTATAACAAAAAGTTATATTAATGATTGTTTTGAGCGTTTACGCACTGGTAAAGTTATGCTGTTGCCTAAGTTCAGCAGACAGGCTGATGACTTATTTGATGGAAAGCAGTTACCATCGTTACCATCTTCTAGTATGTATAGACTAGAAATCGCAAAAGGGTCTTTGTTTGAAGAATATGACAACGAAAGACTTGCGAGGCAAGTAAAATAAAAGATGCTTGTGCCTTCTCTGGATCTTTTCAGATGGAACTGTATTTATATGGCTCCTCTTATTTATAACTCTTTGCCAACTGACATTTTAAATGTGGGTACATTTATAATTTCAAAGAGCAATAATATTCACAGCAGTCTAAAAAGTGGCCAATCAAAGAGTATTTCAGTAAGAAAAAAAGTGCTTGACGTTATTATTTATTTGGGAAACCTTAGTGATATTTTTTTTGATACTTAAGAAGTTTATTTATTAATATCAAAGTAAAACTAACTTAAAACATATAATTAAATACTAAAAATAAATTAACTTATAAATATAAACCTAAATATAAACTACAAACTATAAAAAGTCTAGCCATAAATACTGTTACCTACATAAAAACTTTTCTTTTTTTCAACTGTTTAATTTGGAACACGTATATTATTTAAAACACTTCTTTCAATTTTGCGCTATTTCACATATTTTTGTGTTCACTATGTTGCTGAGTTATAAAAAAAGAGTAAATAAAATCGAATTTGAAATTATTTGGACATTTCTGGATACGCAGGTATCCTTATGATGTTTTTTCGACTTTAGCACATGTTAGTAACAAGAGCTGAAAAAAGCTACTGCTTCCAGCGCCAATAATAAGCAAGAAACAGTTACCTACAGGAATACCTCGACTTACACATCGTTTGTCACATCGTCTTTTGTTTGGGGGTCACAAGTTCCGATTACCCCCTACACTAGTATAAGTACTGTACCAGACTTCGCGAATATGACTTACACAGTTATCACACAAGTCCGCCAATCACGTATGTTCCTCCAAATCAGTATTACTGCAGTGTAGTCATTGGACATAGGAAGTTGTGCCAAAAACATATTGTGGCGAATTAGCGAGTAATGGTGGAATAATCTAGATGGTTTAAGAAGTTTTAGAAAAACGTAGACGGTTCTGGAAGGAAAAGACAAGGACAGATACAATTAAGAAAGGGATAGATGAGGAAAGAAAGTTCTAGAATAGAAGGTTCGGGAAGGAAAAGACAGGGATGGATATTAAATAAAAGAATCCGAAGAATCCTTTAGAACCTATAATTTCAATAATTACGGGTTCCAGAAGATTCTTCTGGCTATATAAGCAGAGCAAGGCGCGCCCACCAATAGTTCAGTTCAGGACAGCGAGCAACAAGTGCGATACCAAAGGAGTTGGAAAAGAAGTTTAATAGAAGACAGTGACGAGTTTAGTGGTGAATTTAGTAGAAAATTTAGTGTGCAGTTCAGTGAAGGAGGAGTTTAGCGTAGTTTTAATTGAGTTCCAGAAGCAAGCTACTCGCGGTACATTCGGGGTGAACACCGCAGTAGCAGGAGGTGGTCTACGCAATATCGGCGACTGAATTGTAAATGAGACATCCTATCGTTGGGACAGTGCGTCGTTAGTTGTGCGTGTAGGGGCAACCCTGCGGAAAAGAACACGTACGGCTGTGTAAGTCATTAAAAGCGTTTAGTTAAAAAAACTGGTGTTTCCTTCAAATCCTAAATGCGTACCCTCGCTCGCACGTAACAATATTTACCTAATACTTACTATTTTGGATTCCCTTTCACATATAAATTTAAACAAAATGACACAGGAAATAATTCACCGTACAGACATGTCAAAAGATAATTATAGTCTTAATTACTACCTACAACATTTTTCATAATACAGAGTATAATAAAACATCTCCGTTTTGTTCTCTGGGCTGTATCCAAACAAAGACAGTAATGGCGAATGGCGAAAATTTTCCGCAAAAATAAAATGAGAATGAGCACCTCGTTACTCCTACATACGGTAATCCAATCTAGCTGATTCGCATTGACCCTTCAGTACCAATTGCACACTACACAGACAACTGTATTTATTTTTCACGTGCGGATTTTACAAATTCGGCCTGGGTTTTTTCTTCAAGAATTTTTTTCCGGTATAATTCTAATTCTTTGCTCCGTTTGGAATAATGTGGCCAAATGCACCTTCTTTATAGCGTCAAAAATAAAGCTGTTAACCAATATCTAAAATAGTGTTTTAACATAAATTATCTGTCATTGATTAATAACAATTAATAACACTGTTTTATCCGTGCAGGAACGGAGAAAGAATACAATTTCCTGCGGCCGGGTGGCCTGTCGTAAGAGGCGACAAAACAACTCACAGCTAGGTGGTAGGGTATTTTCCCAATTGGATGGCTACCATCCCTGATCTAGAGTATGCCACCATAACAACCTTGAGTTGTGTTTCGGCATTAGTGACCAGGTTCCAGTCTCCCTTAAGAGAGCAGCAGCGCATTTGTAGCACCTTTGGTGTTGCAAATGTCCATAGGCGATAGTAACTGCTTTCCATAAAGTGGACCGTCTGCCTGTTTGCTGAACTCCTGCAAAAAAATAAAAAACTGTCGCATTACAAATAACGCATTAAACTCATCGCTCCATCTTTTTTATAGCTGGAGTACAGCAGACAAGCAGTGACCCATCTGATGGAAAACCGGTAACTGTCGTCTATAGGCGTTTGCAGCACCAGAGATGTCCCCAGCGCGCTGCTGACACCATTTTTAAACATGAACTTAACATCTTCGGAAAATGATTGCTGACACTAATATTGTCCCGGAAGAAATGCGTAACTACTGTATTATTGTAAGTTATTTAAATAACTTCACAATGAGTCGAGACCTTGGGGCCTAGGAGGCGCGAGGAACATATCCCTTATTGAGACAGTCAAACTGGTAGAATTCTCTCCTAACCAAAACACTGGTCTACATCTCGCATAACGCATTTTTTATTGCATAAGTTCAGCAGACAGGCAGACGGCTCCTCTGATGGGAAGCTGCTACCAGAGCCTATGGATATTTGCAACACCAAAGGCGTCACAAATACGCTGCTGCTCTCTTAAGGGAGACTGGCAACTGGCCACAAATGCCGGAAAACAACTCAAGATTGTAATGGCGGCAAAATCTAGACTAGGAATGGTAGCCATCCAGACGGGTGTTGGCATACATCGAGGTGATACCGCCAATCTTTATGGGGACTCTCCGGACTGAAAGCGGGTCTGACACTAGATTTTCTTAGTTTAATTTATAAATTAGATGACAGTAGGTCCGTGGGGTCCATCACCAAAGGGTTTCTTCAAAGAAATTTGTAAGTAACCCATGATTAGAAGGCTGGTTCGTACTTCGCCTAGATAAATACTATACAGCGTGGAAGAACGTTTCTAGCTGACAGCGATTTGTTACATACTAATTTATGTATAACTTATACTCTGATTTTTAATTACCTGGAATAACATGACAGCTGGGATTGGCCATTTTTATGTTGGAAGCTTGGAGCATAGTGTTGTAGTATGGCTCATTTATAAGTGAGCTGTGTGAGTCGTTGATGCAACTCACAGTGGTGAGTTGACTCACAATTACATGCATACAAAAAAATTAAGCGCCTGTACAAAATTTAATAGCTACAGGCGTATACAAGCTTTTTTTCCAATAATTTAGGCTCACGGTGTTCTTTAATAAGTAACCATTACTCTCGATTTGCCTGGAATCCACTCACCAGATCCTGACTTAGCGTCTATAGCACCATCTCGGGAGTATAGATTACGTGTAAGGAATAAAAAAATTAAAATCGGTTCACAATTGACGGAGAAATCGAGTAACGACCATCTTTAAAAAACTTAAAAAATAAAGTAGTTGAGTTTATTGCGATATAGATTTATGCACTTATAATATATACTGTAATACAAAGAAGATGAATTATATATATTCCATGCTATTAATTAATTAAATTAATTATTTACGTATATATAAATGTGTTCTATTTTTATATAGTGTAAATAATAAAATTGTTATTTGTCAGTTAGCTGACCAAGTAATTCATATACGCTATGATTATTTTTTAGCATTTTAGAATAAATTAACACATAATATTTTCTTAAGTTTTCGCGACATATGTCTATGTATGTATGTATACAATACATAATAAAACTACATTTTAGCGGTTCAAGCGCGGTAATTTATTTGACTTATCTTCAAGCGACAATATGTTACGAAGCGGTGGTAAATTAGATTAGGCTCCCATAGAGTAAAAAATAACTATATACAAAATTAAAATGAATAAGTTGTCGGTAGGCTAAATAAAAGTAACAATAATCATTGATAATTGACATCTTTGTCCTCCATGATCACGGCCACTGAAAAGTGGCCGAAACGTCGGAATAATAAAAATCAAATGAGTTGCCACGCTTAAAACCTTTAAAACGATTAACGCATTAAAAAAGTGATTCCTTGGTTGGGACTACGTTTATGTCGGAATATTTCAAGATATGTAAATATTGGAACAGAGAGTCTTGGAAAATACGTTTCACTGTCGAGAATGACAAAACGCTTAATTCTTTAGAATTAAACATGGGCCTTTCTACATTAGGGAATAGAAGTTTACATAAATTTGATATTACCACGGTACCCATAAACCTCGCTACGTTACGTGTAATACGTGTTATAATCGAAACTAAGAGCGTTTGTAAATTATGATGTCACAATTATTAATTCCATTAGTAGCGCAGCAGCACGCGTCAGGGCTGACAACTTAGCGCTTTCGAAGCTAAATCTAGCGCTTCTAGACAACTGTGCCCCTATTTTTTACTAAATAAACTTTCCAGTGCTAATATCGTACTTATGGTAGCCTAATATCTATTATAATTAAGTAATTAGAGGCGATTTTTTTAATTATAAGATAAAAGTTGCCACTCGAATAAATTATAATCTGAGTAATGTGAAACCATTCCACTGTTTCATTCCAAGCAATTGACATATAATTTTCAATGTTATACTTTATTCTCATAGACAATTTTTATCTGATGTTTGAAAAAACCAACCCTTAGTACTCTAAACCACCACAAATGATACTGTTTTCAGATATATTTTTAAACTTGTATCATTGGTAGAGGCAGGGCCGACCCTAGCTTTTTTGATGCAGTAGGCGAGCTCGAAAAATACCGAAAATTGATCGGAAAATGAAAATTACCTTAAGAAAACTTCATTAATATTAATACAAATTTTACTATCGAAATTTTTATATTATTTTTATAATTATTTTTTTATATTTGTATATTGCGAAGTTGGTAAACATGTAGGCGCCCAGGGCCCATCTGATGGAAAGCGGTTTACATAATGAATTCGTTTTTTGAACATTGTCCACCTTGTGGCGTCATTGAACGCACCTATAACATTTTAGCACTGACAACACTGAGACAGCATATCAGGCAACACTTCATTTTGACAGACACACACGAGTTTTTGGCGGGAACTGAAAGGAGCAGCGAGAGCAAGCAGAGCTGTGCAGTTTTATTTTCTAAAAATGTGTATAATTACTCTAAAATGAACAATAGTTGCAGGATATTGATAGTTTTTGACTAGAAATTATGTGTTTTGTGAGAAATGTGAACTGTATAGTCAGATGTGATCTTTCGAGTTTTCATAAGAACTCCATTGAATGGCGTCGGTTGTAGCCTGCAATGCAACTGCGCTACTATACGAAGACCTATTAATTAACATGTTTCCGACTGAAAGACTTTGATTCTACGGTCATGAATAAATTAAAAAAAAAACAGACACACACAAGTCCCGCCACAAAACAAATAGTTATTAATTATTATTGTATTCGTAGTATAAGGTGTTTATTATTGTATTAGACCAAACCGAATATATTATATCGAGCCATAAGTTGTGTGTTTCACATTTTCTTCATCATACAAAAATAAAGGAACCTTCAACAACCACAACGTCATATCGGCGCTTCATGCGGTTCCAAAACCTCTATGTACCTAAGTTTTTAGCGTTAGGAGCCAGTTAATAAATTCAGGAAGTATTCGTCGCCTTCACGGAACCCTTTAGTGTGCGTGATACGACATGCACTTGTCTCATTAGTAAAAAATATCGTCTAATGGAATCTAGCGCTATTTAACTTATATAGCGTTACATTATTGTACTATTTTAACGAGTTTAGAATACAACATTCTTTATTGCACAAGAAAGTAGTTTTTGCAAGACATGAGGATTAACAATATTTTAAATAACACAATCAGTGGTCTTACCAGTTACAGCTATTTCTTCCGGAGAACCTTCTGGAAATAAAGTTGCATAATATAATGTCCAGTGCGTAAATATTAATAATAAAATACTATACTCTGATTTTTATTTTTAATGACCTGGATTTAAATGATGGCAGCGATGGAATTTTATGTCGCAAGCTTGGAACTCGTAGTAGTGAGTTATTGATTAAACTGACAGAACTCACTTATAAATCAAAAAGAAGGTTGAACGCAGCTCTCATTTTAGTCCTGGTAATAAAGAATCAGAATATGGTTTATTTACTTATAGAATAATAACAGAGGGTACTTTGTATACATTATACCCCACTACGCGGCTCGTTCCGTAATCACTGGAATATAAAAAATTGAGGATGGAACAACGGGGCAACATTCCCACTCCGACTGTGGTCGGTTTTAGAGTCCCAGTCTGGCTTTGGTCCGATGCACGTGTTTTATTAGCACTCTAGGGAGGCTAATTATTGTGTGATTACATCTGTTGTTAAAACTTATTTTATTTTTGATTAAGCACGTTTGGCACTTAGACACAAAGTTTTCACTTCTGACGTGCAGTCTTACAACTGACAGTTCGTTTATATTTTTAATTGTTTAGCTGAATCAAGCGCTTTGTTACGCTCATATAGCGCTGATTATTCGTACATAGAAGGCAGCCCATTTTTTAATCGAGGCTAAATCCGATTTAGGTCTATCCACCGCGGGGAAACGTAGTGTTTCGAGGAATGTGAGATTCGCCACGTCAGGGTGGCACTAACACCGAAAGAAATAAATGCTATTGGCACGCCTCCGACGGGGATGCCCACTTAAACCTCTCGGAGTTCCGTCCTTTGCCTTTATGCCAGGGCCACAGGTATTCGGCCTAGCCATTTCACAGGCCCTGGCAGATAGGAGGCAGCCCTGGCAGTTGCGTGGCACTCGCGGGACCGCAATCACGCCGTGCTAACGAACCTGCCGCCACATATTGTATTAGGGGGGCCATTCCCACGGTTTTTATTGGCCATTTTAATTTCAAATCTACAATCCTAGTCAAATTAAAAGGACATGTCTCACATGTTAATTAAAACCCGGTTTTAACCCTTTCGAATTAATGGGGTTGCGACCGTTATGTATGTTTTGAATGACAACGGGCAAAAAATACAAAACAGTCCAAGTACATATGGAAACACGCAAAGTAAAGAGTTTATATTATTTATTTATTTAGGCGTATTGTTACAACCTGAATGCCGACAAAAGACAAATTCACACCTGCATTTTATTACCTTTTCGGCAATTGGAGTTCTTTTGTTTACTTTGTATTAAAAATTTGTGATTAGAAAAACAGCCCATTGTGTATTGTAATCTTTATGGTAGTAATTAGCCAGGTGTGATTCTAAGAAATTCAGTCCACGCGGCCGAGCAGACATATTGTATTTGTACTATGTTTGCTACTAACGCAATTCTTCATTTCATAAAACCTCATTACATCAAAACATTATAGTATTAAAAATCACTCATGTCACTCGCCTTACATACATCTAAGCATCAACAACTAATAATCGCTATAAAATCTAAAACCATATAAAACTTGTGATATCCATAAAATATATAATTAAGATCGCAACAGACCTTTCAATTTAATATATCAACAAAACATACAGTGTAAGCAATGCCCCAAGACATTGGTGACGGACTTTACGCGTGTGATTGAATCGTGCATTACGTTTGGACTGGTTGTGTATAGTTATATTTGTAACCTGTGTTATACGTGTATGTATAGCTCTAATAAAACTCTATAGTAATTCTAACGGCATTTTAATTCGATTCCTGCAACTCGTAACAGTATAAAACAGAGAACAATATAAAATTCCTTCAAGTCTTTAGAGTACAATATGAGCTGGGTTCAACAAGCTCATATTGTACTAAAATCTAAAAAAGAATAATAAGCCTAAAATAAGTCGTTTTTGAAGAAATTGTTAAAATGACATTTAGGGAGTGTGTTACTGCTTTTCAGTAAAAGAATTGTAAGACTTGGATCAATACTTCCAGATACCATTTCTAGGACAGTAACCCGTGCCAAGTTTAACCGGCACCGTAGGGTAGTATTCCAATGAGCTCTTTTACTCCTATATAAGGAGTTATCATAGAGATACGTTCCACGTTCACGTTCCTTCAGCATTTATAGCAGAGATGTGGAATGCACTACCTGAATCGATATTTTCTGTAGAGTACAATGCAGGTGTCTTCAACTCTTGCGTAGTTTTTTCTAGGTGGTGTATCCACATCACTAGTTAGTAAGTTTATATTGTCTATGTTTTTGATCTTCCTCTTTGTCAATGTGTCATGTCAGTCAGTCGTATTATATTGTATCTCTTTTTAAAATTAAAATAAACAGTTAAAAGTCAGTCAGTATATAAATAATATTTATAATGATATCTCCCCATATCAATAAATAAAATTAAAATATACGACATCATGCTCCAACTTCGACCGCAGCATCGTCTGACATTATACGTGATCTTCGTGAAACGCGAACCTATCTATTATTATCAATAATATTTCTTTTTTATTATAGTGACTTTTTCATTCATTGTCGTCGTTTGCTACATGTCCTTGTAATAGACAACGAAAGTCTACTCATAGACAACTCCAAATTCATAAAATATTTACTAAACAGGCAAAAAGTCTGAATCACCTTTTTTGTATGTAATAGACAAGCGTAACCCAACTAAAGTAATAGAATTAAACCGTCAGCTGTATTCTTTGACCAGACTTAATTAGAACTACCAATTAGGCCAAAAAAATGCTATTCAGCCGTTTCATGTGGTCGGACGGGTCAGACTTATTATGGGCGCGTTCCATCGCACAAAGACTTCTGAACCTGGCATCGCATGATTTCCCTTGGGCCTTCTAAGGCGATGACGATTCGGCAAATACAACTCCTGGAACGCACTGTTTAATTTGCGCGCGAACGAAGCCATTTTTACATTTTAATTTTGCATTGTTCTAAATGTAGAATTATGTTTTCTAATTTAAATATTTAACTCCACTACTAGTCCAATATGGCTGTCTAGAAAATTCTTAATTTGGTATTAGTGAGTTAGTAGGTTTTACAGATGAGTGATTTAAATTCAATTTTATAACGGTATTAGATTTGAATAAGCGAAAATGTCACTAATGACGTCATCATTTTCGCTCACGGAGCGCTCACAACGACCCGTGTCAATAGGTGGGTTAAATAATCGAAGACATTATTTCAAAACCCACCTTAGTCAAATTAGTTAGTTTTACACTAGAATAAAAAAACTTCTTCACATCTTCATATTTAACTTTTTATATTTTATTTGCTATTCATTATGATTTACGCTATAATTTTACATATTTTGGACTTTTCAAAATATTTAAAATCCTTTAAAAATCTTAAGCTAAACTTGAGAAGGTTACTTTGAAGGAAAACTGGAAGTTAAAAATTGAAAAAGGTGGCTCTTGAAGGAAATTTTTAATATGAAAAGACAAGGAAATTTATATATTTTGTATTTATTGCTGCTCTTTCCTATAAAAAGAACTTAAAAGTTATTCCTCACCACTACTGTTATCAGAGTTATCAACATCAGAACTTACATCATCATCGCTGATGTTGAGTGTGTAATAAAACTGTTGGTTAGATTCTTTCAGAAATGGGAGTCATTTTTGAAAATCATTTAATTTGGCAGTGTTTATTGGGATAGGCTTATTGTAGAGAGGGGTTAACGTCATGTCTTCGGGCATTTTTTTCTTAAATTTGATAATGCAAGACCGCCAAGGATCAGAATAATAATCTCTCACGAATAATAATGGATATTCTTCGGTTATTTTATACATCCTCAATTTTTTTTACTGTACAACTTTGTAAACCCCAGCAGAAAACCCGCGAACAACACTCTCACAAGACGTCAAATTCAAATTCAAAGGTTTTAATTCAAAATAAGTTCCACTGGAGAACACATTTTGAAGGTCATATATATAGTTTAAAATTTAATTTTACTTCCTGGTCTATGTACACCGCTTCGCAACGTGTTATGGCTGTTAAGGAGAAGAAGCGGCAAGAAAGTCCCCAGAAACACACGTCTACCTAAAAATTGTTTTTCTTTATATTTCTTGTTCTATTTATACAGGGTGGCGCAATAGAACGTGCATATTGCATCATCTTTTTTCGCGGGGTAGAAAGTGCGCGGGCGGGGGGAGCCTGCATCGTTGGGTAGGCGGGCTCATGGAGTTTTAGTCACTATGAGTCACTTCGACGGGAAGCGTCGCGCATTTTGCGTGCGCGCATTTTACGAGAACTCTCGTTCATACATCGTTACTAGGCGTTTATATTGTTCTGAATATGGACTACGGCAAATTAGTGAAGCTCCGAGTGCTAATTTAATTAAAATATGGGTACAGCGTTTGAAGAGACTGGTTCAACGTTTAAACCACAAGCAAAAGGTCGTCCAAGAACATCTAGGACCGACGACAATATTGAGAGAGTTATGCAGTCTGTACGAGGAGATCCACAAATGTCTACTCGCAAGAGATCGTCTGTCTTACACTTATCGCGACGAAGTTTGCAACGAATTTTAAACTTGGATCTTAAACTGCATCCTTACAAGCTGCAGTTAACACAAGAATTGAAAGAGTCTGACTTCGGAGCAAGGCTCGCATTTGCTAATGAAATGCTTAATCGATTTTCCAATTTTGACAATATCCTTTTCTCAGATGAGGCCCACTTCCATATCAATGGGTTCGTAAACCGTCAAAATTGTCGTTACTGGAACAGTGAGAATCCCAAACTCAAGCACCAGAAACCACTGCATAGTCCTAAAGTGACAGTATGGGCAGCAATCTCTGGTAGAGGAATAATTGGACCGTTTTTCTTTGAAAATGCGCGGGGGCAAAACGTCACTGTTAATACCGAACGCTATGTTGCGATGTTGGAAGGTTTTTGGCTCCAGAGCTTGAAAATTCAAGAATAGTGAATTCTAGGACTTGGTTTCAACAAGACGGAGCTACCTGTCACACATCAAGTAACTCCATGGCGGTTGTGAAACAGATGTTCCCTGGCAGACTGATTTCGAAAAGAGGTGATATCCCATGGCCCCCACGTAGTCCAGACGTGACGCCTCCTGACTTTTTTTTGTGGGGATACCTCAAGAACAAAGTCTACAGCAATAATCCGAAAAACATCGATCAGCTCAAGGAGAATATCCGTGTTGAAATGGCAGCAATTACACCAGCATTACTGAAGAAAGTTTTCAATAACTTCTGTTTGCGATTAGAGGAGTGTCGTCGTAGAGAGGGTCATCATTTAGACGATGTTATTTTTAAAAAATAAACTTCAGTTATTTCTTAATAATACCTCAGTTTTATTTTAACTATACCTTTTGTATTTATTTTTAATCAATAGTTTAAATATGCACGTTCTATTGCGCCACCCTGTATTTCAAGTTCTTTTTTTTAAAGATTTATATAGAAGTATGTTACATAATGATTTTTGCAGAATTTATGGAGTTGTAGCAAACAGTGCATATTCAATAAGACAGGGCGCAATAAAAGGATAGAACATATTATTATAGTTAGTCAGATTGACAGCTTTGTTTTTTTTTCATGTACAACCTATGTCACTGACATAGCTGCTTTTTGTCGAAACCATAGTTGACAAAGTTTGTATGTGAAGAATCGGTACTTCGATTAAAAGCAAATATCTCATGACTAAACTTGTGTTACGCGATGTCCATCACAGCAGTTATGAGAACCATAGATTATATTAATATCACATAGATAATCTTCATAGATAATAATATTATTATTTGTAGGGTAGTTTTCGTAGTATTTTCGTATAAAAGGCGGTGTGGCGTGTAGACGGTGTTCATTGCTTATTGTGTGTTAAAGGGGTAAACTCTGCCCAAATAGTTAATATTAGGTATATTTGGTACTTTCTTGCCCAAATCTCTGCAAGGCTTTTTACACTTGTTTTTGAAGAAATACGAATTGTGATCTGAAAGCTTACAAACTCCTCTACAAAATGGCGTAACTAACTCAAATAATGAAATTTTTGACAAAAGTGGTTTTTGAAATAATGTCTTCAATTGTTCCACTTGAGTTTACGATTGTGAAGCTAGCAAATAAGTGGAACGGGAAAAACCGCGGTTTTGAACGTGGTCGTTGAGAGTCTCTAACGGAAAGTAGCCTATAGGATACGACGTATACGACTAGAGACGGCATAATAAATAAATAACGTAAATAAACGAACGAATGAATTGAATTATTAAAATGAACTATTGAATTGAAGTATGATTCACTAGTAGAATATAATCCTAAGATAAATTAATATACTGTATTATAACTTAGATATAATAATTGTAGTGATGACAATTATGTTTGTAGATGAATTATTGGTACTTAAAAATCTCCAAAATTTCTCGCAACATTTTTTTTTCCCCCGGAATGTCCCCCAAAAAATCTTTACCCCCGAATATCCCCCCAACGTCGAAATTTGCAGGGAATCCCCCCCATATGGCAACACTGTCATTATTATCGATCACAGGGAGTTTTTGGCGGGAACTGAAAGGAGGCGTTGTGCTGTGCAGTTTTATTTTCTAAAAATGTGTATAATTACTCTAAAATGAACAATAGTTGCAGGATATTTATAGTTTTTGAGTAGAAATTATGTGTTTTTGTGAGAAATGTGAACTGTAATAGTCAGATGTGATCTTTCGAGTTTTCACAAGAACTCCATTGAATGGCGTCGATTGTAGCCTGCAATACAACTGCGCTACTATACGAAGACCTATTAATTAACATGTTTCCGACTGAAATACATTGATTCTATGGTCATAAATAAATTATTAAAAAAAAAATATCGATCACACAACGCCGACGACTCATGTCAAGAGCTGGGTCATTATTATTATTTACTAGGTATTCTTTCCCAACTCTTTTCTTTATCATAGAACTTACCAAATTTAACTTATCGAATGTTAAGCAGGTAGAAAAGGTCCCCCGTTTTCCCCGCCACCTAAGAGGTAGAGACCGTAGGCGCGTTTTTTTAATGTATGTTCTGGCGAAACATGCAACAACATTATGGAGATATCAAAGTTAATGGAAGACAATGAATTTGAAGATGAACTTCCAACTATGACTCCAATTTTAACTCCTGTCATTCCTCAAACTTTCACATTTGACGTTGATTTAGATTCTGAGCCACAGCCTGGACCATCGAAGAAAAGTCGATTAGAGTAGCTAGCTAATAAGTGATTAAAAATATTATGATGTCGAGGATTACCTTATAAGCAAGATGGGGACCTTTTCCACTTGCTTAACATTCGATAAGTTAAATTTGGTAAGTTCTATGGTAAAGAAAAGAGTTAGGAATGAATAAAAAATTTCTCACTTTTTTGCTTATAACTTCTTTAACTTTTAATTTACGGCAAAAAGTTATATAAACATATTTGTAGGCAAAACAATTTGCTACAAATTATGACTTTACAAAATTTTTGTAAGACGCATAGTTTCTGAGATATCGCGAAAAAAGTGATTTCGCCCCTTTTTCCAAGATGGCGGCCGGGGGACAAGGGTGGCGACCCCACAAACTTGAGATTAAGCTTCTATTGAACCCCACACATGTCCCAAAAATAAAATTGCGTCCTCTAACAAATGCAAAGCTCATGTAACATTTCAATGGAGTATATATTATGTTTGTCATATATATGTATAAAATGATGATACGATAAAATTGCTTTGTTAATAATTCACTGACATTGACTACAGATAGACAGAATGCCAGAAGACAAATTTGTTTATGTCCTAGATTTTTGGCCACGTTATAGACATTAATTTTAATAGTTCCACCAAAATTCAGTTTACTTCAACAATTACCATTTATGTAACAAGAGTAAAAGTTTTGTTCAGATCGTTTTTTATCACAATAGACATATTGCTAACTTCACCTTGATTTTCCTAGTGAAAATAGCAGTACAATAAGTTACAGCCGTGTTCCACCATACAGTAAGGTAAAAAGTCGAGTAAAGTTAATTTGCTCCAGCATCCAGGCTTCGAAGGTCATAGGCTGCGGACAAACAACTCTATTACTCATTGGGAACTTTTCGTAATACATTATACGACCTCCGAATTGGGTCTGGTCGGGGCATATTTTACTGCTGCTCTACGAATAAAGACGTCTAGAAGCGTACCAACGAAACTTATTCTTAGACTACAGCTGTGCAATTTTATAACTAAGCAACTGACATTGTTTTTAATACGTTAATTGCGAAACGGGGTCTAACTCGCCCCGTACGTGTCACGCGGTGCGGTTAAGAAAAACATTGACTTCTCTGTGGTGCGAAGGGCGTAGATTCACTTTAGCTCAGTGTAGAAAAAAGGTGAACATAATATATATTTAAGATATTCTATTAAACCAGTGTTCGCTGGTATACTTTTTTTTATAACACAGGGGGAACGTTTTTGAAGTAAAACTTCTTTAGGCGCGACTAGGAGGTAACTGGACGACAATGCAACGGAAGTCCGTTAAGGCAATATGGCGTACTATCCGGTTTTCAAATATTTTTTTGTCAATAGATAGTTTATAAACAAATCAATCAAAAAATGTTGAAAAAAAATTTAGTAAAAAAGTTTTACTTCAATCGCGTGTGAACGTTACACGCACTCTTTTTTAGACACCATCTTCGGACCCTTCGAGGGAAGGGTCTAAATGCAGGCATAAGGGCTGCATCGAGGGTGTGTGGGACTCTCAGCGACCGGTTCTCCACGCTTGCTTCTAAAGCGAACCTGTCGCGAGAATTGGCCGCCGAACTACCCACTAAATAGGCTATTTCTAGCGCTTTAACGAGGCGTTTCGGGATCTTGTGCAGAGTAACTGCACCGTGACACCCCTACGCTCTGTAACTGGGTCACCCCGAAGCGCAGAGTGACTCACTTCGTACAGCAGGAGGGGGGGGGGGAGAGTCCCCTGTACTTGGTATACCTACCTTAATACGAAGCTACCTTGACCTAGTTCAGCTAGTACCTCACTATAGTTAGTTCGTTTTTAAATCGTTACGGGGCTACACAGACCTCGCCCCACAAAATGCCGCTGTTTAGTACAAGGCCTAAAACACCCCGTAATTCAGGAATGGACAATATAGATAAATCAGTGCCGCTGTGATCGTCTTAAATTAATGTTTGTGTTTATTTGGCCGATTTCTATACCTTACTATTTATTCACTTGCCTTACCTTCAACTTTTAGAAGCTTTTAGACTTAACTTCAAGATTTTGTATTTTTATTACAGTCGCCGGCACGTTGGCAAAGTTTTGGGATAGTGGGAGAAGTTCGCGCATGTAAAAATGTATGAAATTGTACGTGCGCGAACTTCCCCCACTACGAAAATCGTTGCCAACTTACGTGCCGGTACCTATACAAGTTGTATTTCAGGTGTTGTATTTTATAAAAGTTGTATTTCAGGTGTTGTATTTTATAAAAGAACAATGTTTTGTATTATTTTTTATAAAAATAATTTAGTGTATTATAATAATTAATAATACTTCCCGTATAATATTTTTTTACATAAATCTATAATATTATTACGTGCGAGCGGGGGTACGCACTTATGGATTGGAAGAAAACACCAGTTTTTAATTTAAAAGCTTTTATTGACTTACACAGCCGCACGCAGTACCTCTCTGCAGGGTTGCCCCTTATACGCACGACCAACGATGCACAGTCCCGACGATAAGTTAACACACCCTCAATACCGTCGCCGATATTGCGTAGACCACCTCTGCTGTAGACCACTTCTGGTTCCTCTCTCGAACTACGCTACACACCTCCTTCACGTATCTATCCACCAAACTGGTCACTAAATTCACCACTTGATTCGTCTCTGTCCTCTATTAATCTTCTCTAACAACTCTTTAGTATCGCACTTGTTGCTTCACCGTCTTGGACTGAACTCAACTTAAAACTGCCCGGTAGGCGCGCCCTACTCTGTTTATATACCTGGAAGAATTTTCTAGAACCCGTCTATCTATCTCTGTCTTTTCTTTCCCGAACCTTCTGTTCGGGAACTTTTGTTTATACATCTATCCCTTTCTAACATCTATCTATCTCTTTCTCTCTTTTGTCGTCTATCTCTTTCTAACATCTATCTATCTCTTTCTTTCGTTTATGGTCTATCTTTTTCTAAATATATCCGTCCTTGTCTTTTCGTTCTAGATTTTTCTAGATTTTTCCAAAAGTTCTAAAACTAACTAGATGGTTCCACCATCGTTCGCCACACTATTATAAAATTCTAAACATGTAGTGTCTGTACATAAAAGCTATTTAAAAAAAAACTAACTGGAATAAACTATATAAACAATGGAGAACTCGATGCGTCTGTTTGTTCGGGATTCACGTAACAACTACTGGACCGATTTCGATGCGTTTTTCGCCGATCGAAAGCAAATTTTTGGATTTAAAATCTACACTACTTTTTATCTTGGGAATCTCGCGGGGATTTTTTCCGGGAGCGGTTAGTTTTTCGGGTGCATAAAAACTAGCTTATTCCAATACAGTTTTCACTAAAACGATAGCTGACATTGTTTTTCAAATGCTGCGGAATTTTGTGTTCTGGAAATTCCGCGGGAATTTCAAGTCAAACGTAGACGATGTCGCGGACGTATCCTAGTATTTTAATATTACTATTTAAACAATAATGAATACGTTATTGGACTCGTTGAAGTTATGACGTCAGAGTTTTTTTACGTTATCACAAAATCTGGACAGGTTCGATGTTTTCTAACAAACCTGTCAGTTAATAATTCAAATTTAAAAGTTTTTATTCAAAATAAGTTCCACTGAAGAACACTTTATGAAGGTCATACATATAGGTTAAAATTTAATTTTACTTCCTAGTCTATGTACACCGCTTCGCAACGTGTTATTGCTGTTAAGGAGAAGAAGCGGCAAGAAACTCCCCAGCAACACGTCTAGCTAAAAATTGATTTTCTTTATATTTTATAGTTTTATTTCTTTATAGTTATTCTATTTATATGTCAAGTTCTTTTTTTAAAGTTTTATACAGAAAAGAAGGCCAGAAGTATGTTACAGGATTACTTTTAATTTTATTTTTCAACTACCCTATTTCCCGTAATAATAAATACAGGAACCCCCATAGCCCGGTACTTTTTGTCTTCATTTCCCACAATAGTCCTACACTGGTCGGAGCTTGTCCTTGGGTGCATTATTATATGGTGTAGACAGGGATAATCGCCGGTCAGTGTCACGCCACATATTTACATTAAATTTGTCAAGCGGCCTCTACGTGTTGGCCTCCCCATGGCCCCACGCAAGCCCTCCAAAAGTCCGGGCCATTTTTATGGGCCGTGGTCTTGAAAGAAATACAGGAAAATTAAAACTATTGTTGTTAATATATTCAGTGGATGTGAAGACAGAATGATTTCCCTCGGGCTACGTTGCGCATCTCGGCTGATACAAGCCGATCGGTTTTAACTCCATAGTACAAGAAAGCCGTAGACAGGCAGAAATACTTTTGATGGTTCCAAGTTATATACCATTTTTAATAAATATCTCTATGTATAATTTGTTTTATATAAATTAGCACAAATAACTTAACTAATTTAACTCCGTTGGCTCAGCGACTCAAAGTGAGTCTGGCCTCCGAAACGAGAGCACGCCACTGTCCTCTGTCCTGCGCAGTTTCTTGCCAGTTATGGGCTTGTAGTGCGGTGAGGTCAGCTTCCACTTTATCTTTCCAGTGACACTTGGGACTGCCAACCAGTCGCCGACCGAGTGGTTGCCACAGGTATGTGCTTTCTTCACTCCCCGATCCTCCTCCATCCGTTCTACATGACCGTGGCAGCGGGGATGGTGAGATTTTATCTCTCCAATTATGTTGCGCTCGGCCATGAGGTCTTGTATTTCGGAGTTCGGACAAAAAACTGCAATAATTTATTTTCAGGAATAATTGGGATAGCAATAAATACATTTCTATCTGTGTGTGCAGTTCACACGTAGTAGAAGTGAAACTTCAGAGAATATACTCACAAATAATTTATTTGTTAGGTAGTTATTCAATTTTGACCGTACGTCTTCTAGAGGGCGTCAGGCTATTGATTGCACACGAGCGCTACATGGGCTAGAGCTCTTCACTTCGCATACAAAAGAACAGACCTAACGAAGGGTTCATGCTTAGTTATCTTATAGGCACACAAATAATAATTATTGTTACGTCTGACCAAGAATACGCATTTGGGATTGGAAGTAAACACTTGTTTTTTAAACTAAATGCTTTTATTAACTTACACAGCCGTACGTGATTCTTTTCCACAGGTTGCCCCTACACGCACAGCTAACGATGAACTGTTCCGACGATAAAATGTCTTACTCACAATACCGTCACTGATATTGCTTAGACCTTCTCCTGCTATTGCGGTGCTGACTTCAGAATATTCCGCTTATCTTTTTATTCGATTATCTTTTTATTAATCTTTTATTTACTGTTTGTCCCTTTCTAAACATTTATCTATCTCTGTATTTTCTTTCCCAAACTTTCTATTCTAGAATTATTGTTCATTATCTATTCCTTCCTGAGATGTATCTATCTGTCCTTGTGTTTTTCTTCCAGAATCTTCTACATTTTTCTAAACTCACTCGCCAGACTATGTACTAATAATAATCAAACATCTATAATGCATTTTCAGTTTTGTTCGCTGCATAACTCTCTGGGCATGTCTCTAAGGTCCAATCAAGTAAAACCAATAGTGATCTGGCTGCCTTGTCTTGGCGAAAGCATAGGACATATAACCTATATATATGCACAGTTTATATCGAATAGCATAAGTACCTATATATTAGTTGTTATTGTTTTGCATTATTGTTCAGGTATCTTCGAATATTGCGAACACATATAAAAGAACTTCGTTTAAAAAACCGACTTCTCGAACTAAAAAGTATAAAATTACTTAACAAAGATTTTTAAATAAGAATTTATTTAGTTTATTAAGAGACAAAATAATATGAAATTTTCTACATCTTGAAGTCGGTGCCAAGTAAATCATAAAACAATACAATATTTTGCAAATTTTTGTTGTTATAATAGTTAGTGCAATAAATATAATAAAATATAATATGGTAATTTTTGCTCAGCATCTACTTCGAGATGTAGAAAATTTTATATTATTTTGTCTCTTAATAAATAAATTCTTAGTCAAAAATCTATATTAAGTTGTTTTATACTTTTTAGTTTTTGTAGTCGGTATTTTGAAATGAAGTTTGTTTATTTGCTACTTTTTAGTGTCTAGCTATGGGTTGGTTACGAAAGATACCGCGCGCCTTAAGAAATATAGGTCCCAAGAAACATAAAATAAAAACAACTGGGCCAAACTATGTTAAATTCTTAGAGGACCAAATGGAAACTATTCCGTATCAAAGTAAATCAGAATCATGTAAATCGGATCATAAATCTCTGCATAATCAGTATATATTGAAAAAATACCAATAAAGTTGAGAACCTGGTCCTTTTTGAAGTCGGTTAAAAATAGCGAATAATCGAATATACAATTGTTTTTATCCGATAAAATAATTTCAATTATGCAGAAACTTGTATGCTGGATTAATATAGTGAATAAAATTATATTCACGAATAAATTATATTTTCATCCAACGCATTTAATTGAGTATACGAACGAATGAGTTACGAAAAAAGTAATTGAATTAATGCGGTTAATCGATTTACCGGTGCATCGGTGGCGCAGGAACGCAACGCTCACAAAGCCTACGTTCCACAAGAGGATCACAATGACGTTCACGACCACGATTTTTCCCGTTTCACTTGCTTGCGGACATTATTAATAAACTCTAGTGGAATGGATTATAAAGCGATGATGTCATAAACGACGAAATACACAAATGTCATTGGTTGATTTGAAAATGGCGCCTTTTCCATGTCAATCGAAAGAGATGTTTAATCTGTGCAGGAACGGAGAAAGAACACAATTTCCTGCGGCCTGTCGGAAGCTCGTAAGAGGGGACAAAACAACCCACAGCCAGGTGGTAGGGCATTTGTCCGACTCGATAGCTACCACCTCTGGTCTGAGGTATGTCGCCATAGCAACCATGAGTTATGTTCCGGCATTAGTGACCAGATTTCAGTCCCCCTTAAGAGAGCAGCAGCGCATTTGTAGCACCATTGGTGTTGCAAATGTCCATAGGCGATGGTAACTGCTTTCCATCAAGTGGGCCGTCTGCCTGTCTGCTGAACTCCTGCAATAAAAAAAAAAGAATTAACGTTCTGTGGCCAGCGCCCACTTCGACCCACCTTTCGACATGGGTCGTTGTGAGCGCTATGTGATCGAAAATGATGGCATCATTGGTGGCCATTTCGCCACGACCATGACGACCGTGGTCACCATATGGAACGGTTGACAGAGAATTTTGGGCGTTGTGAGCTACTAATCAATTATTTGTGGAACGCGTCCAAAGAAAAAATACATAATAATTAATTGTTGTTTTTTATTATTTTATTAAGTTGCCTATCTTTGCCAGTGTTCTTCCAGGCTAAAGACTCTTCTGTTTCATAGACTACATTAGAATAATCAGTTGATTATTTTAAATTATTGTGCGTTTATTTAATTATTATGATATGCCCACGACTTTGTTCAAGACTTGGAATTCCCGCGGGATTCCCGGTACACAGAACCGCGGTATAAAAAAATAAGCTATCGTTTTAGTGAAAAGTGTGTTGGATTAAGCTAATTTTATGCACTCGAACAAAACGCACCCAGGAAAATTCTTTCGGGATTCCTAGGATAAAAATTAAATCTATGGCATAACGTTTTTTTTATCCGCATTTTATCAGTAATTATTGTGGTGACATTTTCTTTTTATTATGTTCAATATTGACCTAATGTAAATTAAATAGATATTTTATGTAATTTTCGTATAATTGTATTTCTTTTTTTTGTAATTAGCTGTTTGAGCCAATTTTTATTTTTATTATATTTAATTATTTTATAGTCGAAACTTGATTGATATATGTATTCATTTTGTGTTTTACATTTAAGAATATTAATTATTGTATGTTTCCCAAAGAAATTAAATAAATAAATAAGATAATAATAAGACCGCCCTTTGTTCCCAATTAGATTAATACTAATACGCAAGTTTTCTGTAACTGTGTACAATAAAGTGTTATCTATCTATCTATCTAAATAAATAAATAAGAATTTGCTACGACTAGTGAAAACCGCATCGAAATCGGCCCAGTACACGATCGACGATAGATCAAGTGCGATTCTGAAAAATACTTTTCGCTTCAATATGTTTATTTACAATCCTTTTTACCAATTTGATCATGGCGAGTACGTCCCAGTATATATGACAACAATTTGCTGTCAATATATTACCTGTTTTGCGATTTTGTACTGCGACACTGTTGTAATAATTTTATTTTACAATTTTTGGATGACTATGAGCTATTCAAAATTATAATAATAACACATTAGTGATAGTGAGCTATTAACAAGTCACCACAGATAGAAATAAATGATATAATAAATAATAATAATAATAAATGACTATAGTAACTTTCATAATATAATTATGACGAAATAAATAAATGAACACTGTAATCTTCCATTTAATAATATTATCCCCGCAAATTGGTAATGCGCCTGGCCGCCATTTTGGTGACGTAACCATATCCGAACACTCAGTACTGTTAGCATCACTGGCCGGCGAGTACGCGTACATATCGAGTTCCTGATGACGTCACGTGAATGTTAATTTGACAAGGTTCCAGCGCATTAGCAATTTGCGGGGATAATAATTATGAAGTAAATAAATAATATAGGTAGTATAATAGTAATAATATTTGAAGGAGATTGCCTTTGGCGACAAGACCGCTTATTGTTGTACTTCAATATATTTTAGGCCTTCTGAGTTGTCACAAGAACTCCGTTGAATGGCACTAGCTGATTACCTACAGTTCAGCTGTGCTTACACATAGGCTTAAGAAAATGAAGAAACTATATTGTAAATTAAGATCTGGCTTAAAGGCCTAGCTGCCAAGCCATAAACCTAAATAAAGAAAATAATTTGGTCTGCAATAGTTATTAATCTACAAGTCTACTAGGGATATTTCGTAAGTTCTCTGTTTGCATTTTTTGATATACCAATTTTTATTTATAATCCTATAAATATTTATAATCCGATGATATATTCACTCATCCATTTCGGTGTGTGTCAAACGATTTCGTCGAGGGGAAATACATATTTTCAATTGGACGGGCGTACACAAGTTAGCCTTTTTGAATATTTTGGGTTTTATATGAAGCTGATACCATGTTTGTGTTTATATTTATTTGTGTATCTAAATGTATATTTGGCAGTAAGCTTATGTCGATGTTTCAATGTTATGGCTATGCAATGAATTTATTATTATATTAATAAGTGAAGCAAAAACTTTGTCCCCCTTTTTAAGAAAATTGCACGAACGGAGGAGTATGAAATTTCGCACACTTATAGTTTATATAGAGAAGGAGTGCAGAATGCTAATTTTTTTTTTATTTATGCATAAAAATACATCAAATCAATAAAAAAAAAATATACACTCTACCATGTATTTGACACACACACGCAAATCTAAACTTTTGTTTATTGTTCAAGTCAAAATAACAGTGTAGCCTGGGTGAAATCTGTGAATATAGTTATAGAAGTATATATAGTCTTTGACAACAGAACCTGAATAATGTTCAAACTTATCATTTAAATTAATTATGGTCGAATTTCGACCCCTGGGCTATTTCTATTTAGGACTAGTTCATTGAAATTTATCTTATCAATATCAAAGTATGCTCCTTCAGAGACACTTATGCCAACGAATAATCCAATCCTCAAAAAAAAATTAAACGCTTTTTGCGGAATTGAGTTTAGTTCTCGTCGCGAATTCTCCTTATGTCTTCTACCGAATGAAAACGGGTTTGACGAAGTGGTAATTTGAGTTAAGGAATAAGAAAGAAGTCGCCTGAAGCCATACCTGGTGAATAGGGTGGTTCCTCGATGGTATTTGTTGAGATTTTGATCAAAAATTCATTCTCAATGCATGATGGTCTTGTGTGAAAGCGCATTATCGTGGTGCGAAATTCAAGAATTTTCTTTCCACAATTCTGGCCTTAACTTAACTTTCTTAAACGCCGCATAATGATCAAATAATATTATCCTTTATTTACCGTTTAACCTTCCGGTAACAATTCCGAGTGCACAACACCGCGATAGTCAAAGAAAGCCGTCAACATGACTGACTTTTGATCGACTTTGGCGTGGTTCTTTCGGTTTCGGTTCAGTTGGAAGGCGCCATTCCGAAACTTCGGACTTGACTAGTTTGCATGTCAAACTCGTAAGCCCAAGTCTCGTCACCGGTAGCAATGCGTTTCATGAATATTGGGCCGGAACTGACTCGTTCTAGTATGTCCTCAGCGACTCTTATACGATTGGGTTTTTGGAGAAAATTCTGGTCTTTTGGAATTCAGGTCTTAGCCGAGCGGCAACATGTTTCATACCCAAGTGATTATTTAAAACTAGCTGTGCCCGCGGTTTCACCCGCGTGGTGATGAAAAATCATCATCATCACAATCATCATCATCAAACAATATTGCAATATTCACACTATATTTTTATAAATTATATAGCCTGTGTTATTCTGATGTGTACGCTATACTATTGGAAAGTTTCATCAAAATCAATTCAGTAGTTTTTGCGTGAATGAGTAACAAACATATCTTCATACATCTGTACGTCCATACCTCCATTCTTACAAACTTTCGCGTTTATAATATTATCCCCGCAAATTGCTATTACGCTGGAACCTTGTCAATTTAACATTCACGTGACGTCATCCGCAACTCGATATGTACGCGTACTCGCCGGCCAGTGATGCTAACAGTACTGAGTGCTCGGCTACGGTTACGTCACCAAAATGGCGGCCAGGCGCAATAGCAATTTGCGGGGATAATATTTATAGAGATGATACGGATCGACTCGTGAGACACAGAAAGTCAGAGGCTTCTCAAACTTGAATGAGGATTTTCAGTCATTATTTCCCTCACTTTTGCGATGTTAACTTCAGTTGTAGACGCTGATGGCCTACCAGGGCGAGGCAAACCTTCCAGCATATCTCGACCGTTTTTAAACGCTTTGTACCACTCATTAGCACGTGTTTTTGATAAAGTCAATTCACCATAAACCTTCTGTAACATTTTCAGTGTCTCCAAACACGACATTCCATTGGCGATGCAGAATTTAAGACAAACTCTTTGTTCGATGTTTTTTTTTTTTAATTTTTATTGCAGGAGTTCAGCAGACAGGCAGACGGCCCACTTGATGGAAAGCGGTTACCATCGCCTATGGACATTTGCAACACCAAAGCTGCTACAAATGCGCTGCTGCTCTCTTAAGGGAGACTGGAACCTGGTCACCAATGCCGGAACACAACTCAAGGTTGTTATGGCGACATACTTTAGACCAGGGGTGGTAGTGTGGTGGTGGTGGTCGGACAAATGCCCTACCACCGGGCTGTGGGTTGTTTTGTCGCCTCTTACGACAGGCCGCCCGGCCGCAGGAAATTGTATTCTTTCTCCGTTCCTGCACGGATAATTTTTGTCCATTATGAAATTAGTCGTACACACTAGATATGAACTAACTAAAACAGTACTGTATTTAATCTAAATAAAGTTGTACTACCAATTTAACAGCAAAACAAACAAAAATTAAATTTGGAACCATAAACAAATCATCCATTCCCGATACTTTCTTGACAGAATGTATATCACAAAAACTATATATGTGTTATAAATGTGTTGGAAAGTTATACGCGGTCTTGTGGTTCCATTTTCTGTGATGTAAAATTTACAGGGAGACTAGAAGCACTAGCCACTCATTTCCGTGTTGATAATGTTATCGAAGTTACATTGGCGGAGCTGCCTTGCGTTTCGTTATTTGAATAAAGCCGCCGTCATTGAGAGCGGTGCGTGAGGCGTCGCGTCCTGTAATAGGGATTAGTGTTATCCCGGTTCGTGGCCTTTTATGAATCCAGGATAACCGCCAAGTCATTTTAGGGATGGCCCATTGACTGGGATTCCGTTTTACGTTCCACACAAGCCGAAGAATATTAAAAGACATTTTTTGACCACCTAGCTGACATGTGACCACTTTTCTTGTTCAAAAAATTAATTTAAGAAGTCTGTATAGATTGTTCGGAAGTTAAAAATTACTCTCCATCAACGGAATGTGCAGATAATAGGTCCCTATGTGATAAATATAGAATTCTACCAAGGTTATTTCAATTCACGTTATGAGAATGAATATGCTGAATAATCGAACCTCCTTGGAAGCGCTTATGATCAATATACATTTGTCTCACTTTTACTATAGAGAAAATGAGACAAAATATGTAGCTCTAATTTTCACCACGCTCTTGTGACGCCATTTGCAAATGCGTGCTAATTTTATATTAGAAAAGTCAAAGATTTTTGTAACTTTCTGACTTATATTTATGTTTATTCATTATCTATTTTTCTCGCAAATGTGTTGAAAAACGTTGTGTATCACAGGTGCGGTTATTGGTTTTTATAAACTCGTGACTACGGTAAGGCCGCGTTCAGACGACACGCGCCCGTTAAGCGCACGCCATGCGCGTCAGCATCCGCGTCTAACCCGCTTTGAAATTCATTCATCAATAGATCTCAAATTACATTTATCGAAGTCCACTCGCATACGCCACGCGCCCGCCTCGCGCCCGCCACGCGCCCGCCTCGCACCCGCCCCGCACACGCGCTGCACCCGCGCTATGCCTAGTGTGGTATTGACTGTGATCCATCAATCCATACCTGCCGCTGTGATTCAAGATAATTATCGTATTTGATTAACGTAACCTTATTTTTTTTTTATTAATAAAATATTAAAACAAAAACATATTTAAATATGTATGGTCTTGTTCAAAAGTGGAGTCATAAGTTTGAAATAATTTATTTAAAAAGGGCATTGTATAACTATAAACGTTACTATAAACGTTTTAGAAAACAATAGTTTAGAAAATATTTCAAACTATACGCGCACGCATTCATTTTTGAGCGAGACCATGACTTACCTCAAAGTTACAACCAGCCTGTCGGCAGAAGAAATACTATCTCGCATAACTGTGTGTTGATGCTCCAGTTTAATATATTGAAACGGACAGTAATTTATTAAATGTCCTTTTAGTCATTCGAAGATAGTTATAATATTCAGCATACATACAACTATAGCCAGTCACTTAGGAATAATGTAGCTTTGTACCGGTAAAAGAATTTTCAAATTAGATTCAGTAGTTCAAGAGGTTAATTCTTGTAATAAACAAACTCATTAAATATACCTTTATTAGTCAATGTAGACAAATAATTTTATGTCATTGTAAAAACAATACCGAGTTCCGACGGCCTACTCGTCCTATTCAATTTTCCCTATCCCCCTCTTTATATCCTATCTTCCTTATCCTCTCTTCCTATCCCATTTTTCCTATCACCTTTTCCTAGGATAGGATCTTTCCTATATATTCCCCTTTATCCCGTCCTTCTTATCCAGTCCTTCCTGTACCATAATTTAAAACATCCGAATCGCATATTACTAGATAGTGTATGTTATAGGTAATTCTTCCGTGGCTTTTTGACATTTTATTTTGTTAAACATTTTTTTCGATAAAAGTAAACACTTATTAAGAGGGTCTACCTAAATGGACGTCAAAAATTCGTTTGAATTGTTACTGCATCGCTAGTAGGAAATTCAAATTCACAATCCACGCAGCCTTGAGCTTGTCATAACGAGTTTACGATGCACCGGATTGAGTCATCAGATAACCTGAGGGCTGGAGATCAGATAACCTGAGGGCTGGAGACTGTCGCAATAAACGGATCAGTAAGGTACGAATAACTTTAACAGCTTTATGGTATCATTAGATATAGAAGGTGATTTAATCACATTACTTATTACAAACATTGACACGGTTCATTAAATAGGTAGATTTGTTCAGTAACAGAGAAAGAATACAATTTCCTGCAGCCGGGCGGCTTGTCGTAAGAGGCGACAATACAACCCACAGCCAGGTGGTTTTGCCCGCCTGGATGGCTGTCACACCGTGGTCTAGAGTAGGGGCGTAGCTACAGCGTTATCAGCCGTACCAGTGATACGGGGCCCCAGGCTACAGGGGCCCTGTAATCGTGTAAGCAAAAATTCTTAAAATGTTATCCACAATCTTTTATACATTAATAACATTTTTGAGAACAACTGCTGGGCCAACAGAAACGGCTATCAGACTTCTTATTGTTGTCTATAGAAGCAGAAAATCTAGAAAAACAGAAATTGTCTTCAACTATACATGGTTTTATGAGTAAGTTTGCCGATAAGGCGAGAAGACTGTATTATTGATTTGAATTGTTTGTCTCACTTAGCTCCTAGGAGCAGTAAGTATATCTCATTGTTGTTGATATATTTAACGTGACTATGCGTGCAAGTGGGCCTAAGTTGGGTTGTCTGCTAGATATTCCTAATACTGATAAGATCGCTTATGGTTTTTACCAAGACAATATTACAATCATATATTTTGTATTTGTTTAATTGGTGTTCAATAAAATGTTATCAATCTATCTACACTGTAAAAAGTAATTCTTAGACGAATTCGTGTAGATTATCTCCAACACCGAAAAATGTACAGACCCCGTCGAGTCGAAGGTCACGTGACTCGGATGGCTTTTTGATAGCCCCAGGAATATGGCGCGCAGTACCCGGGGAAATATTTTAAGTAATCGCTAATAATAACAATTCTGTAAAAGTTTAACGCTGTGATCTCATAATTTAATGAAAATATTTGCGTAGGCCCATCGTTGAATATTTAAAATATATTAATTTTGTACATCACTCGTTTTCGGTTTGTTTTACGTAATTTAAAGGCGATGCATAATTTAATAATTACTTACCACATGTTAATTTCTGTGTTGGGGCGGCCTGTCGTAAGAAGCGACATAACAGCACACAGCCTGATGGTAGGGTATTTGTCCGTCTAGATGGCTACCACCCCAGGTCGAAATTATGTCGCCATAACAACGTTGAGTTCTGGTATTAGTAGGCAGGTTCCAGTTTCCCTTAACAGAGTGCATTTGTAGCATCTTTGGTGTTGCAAATGTCTATAGGCGATGGTAACCGCTTTCCATCAAGAGGGCCAAAAAATATACATATATTGCACTGGGAATTTTTAACGTTAGGAAAACAATGTTAGTACAGGAAGGCTATATATAGCCTTCCTCGATAAATGGGCTGTCTAACACTGAAGGAATTTTTCAAATCAGACCAGTAGTTCCTGAGATTAGCGCGTTCTAGCAAACAAACAAACTCTTTAGTTTTAATATTAGTATTAGATAAGATAATAAATACTAAATTTATTAAATAAATGTTTTGAATGTTTCATATTATATACAGTCTATACCACTAATTCTATATAAAACTTATAAAAGAACTTGAGATTTAAATAGAATAAGAAATATACAGAAATCAACTTTTAGCTAGACGTGTTGCTGGGGAGTTTCTTGGCGCTTCTTCTCCTTAACAGCAACAACACGTTGCGAAGCGGTGTACGTAGACTAGGAAGTAAAATGAAATTTTAACCTATGTGTATGACCTTCAGAAAATGTTCTCCAGTTGAACTCATTTTGACTAAAACCTTTTGAATTTCCTTTGTTTAGGGGGTTGCTGGAAGAGATCACTTTAAGCGAAGTTTTTAAGAACATAGTTTTTATTTACTAAGTGTTTTCATTCATTCATTCATTTACCTTAGACAGCGATGATTTGAAAATGAACCTACAAATTACCACAAAAATGTAATTCAATACTGTCAGCGATTAATATTATTTCACCTTTATTCCCTTTTAATTGTTAAGTTTTCAAAATAAAGCGCATAAGCTCTTCCACATAAAATATCATTTTAAATCGAAAAAGGCATGAGCATACGAGAATTTTAATAAGTCATGAAAATGAAAAGAAAATAATAAAAATAGCTGCGGCGCACGAAATTAAATCTCTGTGCATTCAATTTTATGATTTCAGGTAAAAATTCGGTGCTCGTCCTTGCGGACATTTGAATTTTATAATGTCATAAAAACTGGCTCAAATTTTTCCTTAAATAATAATAGGAATAATGATCCTTAATTGTCTCATTTCTGGGTCCGGAGTTACCAATCTTTTTGGGGGAACTAACAGTATAAGACGTGCGCAGAAGGTTTGCCGATGGTCGCCCCTCCCGCTTCCTACGACTGGGACTGCGGCTTGTCTAAGTAGTACTAAGAACTAGACGAATGCGGGTTGCGGTTGTGTGGGTGGGAGGGGTTGTCATCGGCAAACCTTCTGCGTACGTCTTATACACCAGCTACACTTTACTAACAAAATTGGGTCGTTTTCGTCTTACGCCAAAAGGAAGATTTGTACAGAAAATCAGCGTTGTGTCGGATATAATTCCGGCACAGCAATATGCTGAGTGCAAACCTTGCTTGCTGAAGATTCGACATTTTTTGCAAATTTTCAAAATATGCTCTGTGTATAAAAATGCATAATAAGGAATGTAATTACGTGGCTATTTGTGCAAATAAAGTTTTTCTTTCTTTCTTTCTTGTCTAAGGCACCTTTCATTCGTTGCGGGAATAGTTCAAAAATACACGTTTTTTGATTGCTTAAAGACTAAAGTAGGCAAACAGGTTGTGGATTGAAAGAAGATGTAGTGATAGGAGTTGAAACAGGAATGTTAAGATGGTTTGGGCATGTAGAGAGAATAAATGAAAGCAGAATCACAAAACAAGTATATGACAGCAATGTGACTGGTAGAGTCGGTGCCGGTAGAGCAAGACGTACTCACCGTGATCAAATTGAAGATATTTTGAAGAAAGGTCAGATAAAAGGGAGTTTAAATAAGCATGTTCGAGTATGTATAAATAGATTAATGAAAGTTGATGAAGCAAAAAGTGTTTGTCAGGATCGTAGCAGGTGGAGATCCATCGTCTCTGCCTAACCCAATGGGAAACAGGCGTGACAATATGTATGTATGTCATCAATCTCACTCAAGAGCACCTTATTATGCTTGAACGTCTTTAAAAGGTTTGCATAACATTCATATATGGTATAAAATATATGACCACGTTTCTGAACATCGCAAAAAGCTCAAGTGGTTGCTATCTCACTTGGCCGGAATGCTCATCTTCTCAATTTACTACGTCGTATACTGTTTATACCTTATACCCCTCCTTATCGTAAGCAATGTTTCAACTTCCTCTGTTACGGCTGCAGTCAGCAACTACACCGGTTGGCGCGGGGCGGTAGCCGCGGGTGGGGCCTCTAGGGGTATAGAGGTTCTCACTCACCCGCACATGCCGTCGAGATGAGAGCGCGAGTGTTCCGCGCGCGCTCATCTCTCTTCCCGTGGGGCGCGTTACAGACCGCCCCACGCCCGGAAAAGACCGAGACGTCGCCGGGGGAGTAGCTCCCTGGCATTGGAAGAGGCCCAGTGAGCGGGGCCCACGCCTGCCAGGGTAGCGGAGTTGGGAAAACCGCATACACGTAGCCCTGGCATAAGGCGCAGGACGGAACACCCAGGGGTTTTAGTGGGTATCCCTAAGTGGGGAGTGGCAATGGCGTGGCACCGGTTCTGACCGGGCACGCCAGTGCCACCCCCGATCTGGCGAATCCCACACTATCTCACCGGGTCGCGAGCATCCCCCAGGCTTCTGTGACTGTCGCGGCTTAGTCCTCAAACGGATTTCCCCTGGCCAAAAAAAAAAAAGGGGCGGTAGCCGCGGTTCGCCCGGTCTCACACATCATACGACTCCTTGGGCTAACGATCCTCTCACGTCAAAGCACGCACAGAAAAATATATAATTTATTTGTAATAATAAGCAATAAAACCATATATTAACGTAAAACAGTTTATTATTCTTCTATTCATCAATAAGTACAGTCAACAAAAACAAAACCGGAGTCTCAATAGGCTCAGGCCTTTACATCCTCTATACATCACACATCCTCAATTTGCGTCCCACTAATAATCTTCTGTTAATGACACCTGCACACTCTTCGACATTTTATTTTAACTCCTTGGCCATGCAGGCTGTCTTACTTTGCAACTCATTGCCATATTTAAAAATTCACTCAGGAATCATTATGTTAGTCTTACGCAATAATGTATGTGCTAGTTTACAATACTTTGGACTATAATCTGCTGTTCATGTATGTCATTTTTTTTCTTTTTTATTGTTGCAAAATAATTGCAGATAATTAAAGAATATCTTTTGAGTCGGGTTGCCTGGCAGAGATCGCTTTTAGCGATAAGGCAGCCTTTTGTTTTACCAAATAACTATTGTCTTGTACATTTTTGGAACTTTGTTTTACTGAAGGAAAAAGTGTTGTCTCTGACATATTAATTTGATTGTACAATAAAGTATATTTTATTATATTTTCATGGATGATTGATGGGACGCGTATAAAAAGGTAATTGGCATATCCTCATCGACGTCAGCGGGGGACGAGGCAGTGAAGTGGGTACTATTAATTTGATTTGGCCCAATTAGGCCGTCTCTCTGTTTGATTGGGATTAATCACGTTTACTCTGAAACCTTATTACGGGAATGCGCCCAGCAAATTCGGCACGACTAATTATCAAGTGTACATTTTTAATTTTTATTGACTCATTGACTCTTCAGGTGATCAGAAGTCTGGTGATTACCTCGGCCAACGGATCAGTATGGCGATCCAACGAGGAAACGTAGCCAGCCTTCTGGGCACCTTACTCACAGATAACGATGACCTAAGCTGAGTATTGTATTTGTATGTTTGTAACAAATTAATTCAAAAACTACCTTACCGATTACAAAAATTCTTTCGCCATTCGAAAGCTACATTATCCCTGAGTAATATTGGTAATATTGATTACTAGGCAAAATTGGGATTCCTACTAAAATTACTAAATGTCCACCCATGCGAAGTCGGTACGGGTCGCTAGTCTACACTAATATTATAAAAAGGAAAGTTTTGTGTTTTTGTATGTTTATAACGAATGAAGTCAAAAAATATTGCATCGATTTCAGAAATGGTTTCACCATTATCCCTGAGTAATATAGGCTCTATTTATTATTTAAAAAAATAAGGATCCGTACTAAATCTACTTTAATGTACATCCGTGCGAAGCCGGGACAGGCCGCTAGTAGTACAATATGCAATGTTTCGTGTGATGGCTGAGAGTTTCAATGTCTCACTCTCTCCTCTTGCTTTCTTATCCTTGAATTCCATCCTTTCTATCCCATCCTAAAGCCTAGTAACGCGCTGTCTTCACTCCCAACACTTTTGTAACACCGAACTTCTGTAGGTATCACCTAATAATCTGTAGTAATCATTTTCTATTAAGGACCGTCTGCCTTTTTGCCATCTTCGCAAAAGAAAAAAACTATCTTTATTGTAAGCACTATAGCAAATAAAAATTATGATTATGAAAATATATTGCTACGAGATTTAAGGCTTGTAACAACGCCGACGTCCCTGAGATTTTTCCGGACGGTAGCAGAAATTCCATAGACGCGGTCGCTGTTCAGATAAATTACTTTTTTATTGTGAATAAAATAAAGTAGTATTTATAAAAACCAAATTATTTGTCTCTCTTTTATAAAGATACAGATATATTTTATCCTCTTTTGATAAAAATTGAAGAACTAAAATACGCAAATATCAGAAATCAAATGGTTTTATGTCAATAATTTTGAGGTGATTTGATGATTTTTTTTCTTAACTTAAAATAACTATAGAAAAATTACGAAATAACTAAGTTACGTCTCATATCGTGAAGACTTATATTATTTTTTTAGTTAACTATTGATCAGAAATTACCAACGAAAGATTATTTCGTTTGCTCCCAACTTTCGACCTTTTGCGGCAGGTGGAGCCTTAAAAAGGGGATTTAGAAGTCAGTGGTACCCTACCACTGAGCCTCCGTTCCCTTCACTCGAGCAACAAAGTTCAAAGATAGTTCACAAGTTTACTGCCATAGTTCAGCGGTGTAACTCGTAAACTGTAATCTAATTTGAAAGGGGAATTTTGAGTAGGTTCTATAACACATTGTGAGGAGGCTTTAAACTGAAAACTTTTATGAGTCACAAAGTTTCTCATCCTTCTTTTATAGTTTCCACTAGAGTATTTTCCACAGCACTCTTCGTGTACATTTTTAACCTATATTCAGCGAGAACTTAAAAACATTTAAACCATTATAAATAAATCTAGTTTATTTAGGCCCACTTGCACGCATAATCAGGTTAAATAAATAAATGTAGAGTTTATAAACTCGGGGTTAGTTAATTAAAATTTTAACTCTCATTATGCTTTGCGCCACTAAAAAATACTACCAGGTTGACTAACCTGACATTTCTTTTGTTTAGTTGGTAACATTGAAAGGTCTATGCTAATTTTCTTGTAACCCAACCAGAGATTTAAAACGAAAATTATATCTCTCTTTTATACTACAGTACACTGTATATAGGCTTCTTTATATATCTTGCATTGTATGACAGTTGAAGATTTTTATTTTAACTGTAGTGTCATGTCGTTTATTTACTTTTGAAGTGTGAAAGGGATAAAGTAGGTTATTATTATTTATACAAACATTTGTAAGGGAAAACTCGCTAAATAAATGTTTAAAACTTTGGTAGTTTTTCAATAGTCATTTCGGCTAATATTTCTGCTAATGGTAATCATTGTGGATTTGGTTGACTACTAATTTTTGACACTATCGCAATGGAATTATACTTTGAATCTCTCCGCAACACCAAGATATTGAAATAGCAGAATTGGGCCCCTGGTTGTACCCAAACACTAGAAAGCTAACAAATAGTTGAGATTAAACTTCACTAACCCTGTGTTGGCAACTTAACCTTTCCACATCGGCGGGTTAAAATGTAGAGGTTTAAACCTAGGGTTACTCATAACTTTTGATGGCGCCAGATAAAATGTTTACTTACCAGTTAACTCCAAGTTAGTTGAGCTAACCCAGGGACGTGCAAGTGGACCTTAGAAAGCTACGTTTTTTAGCTTTGCGTTTGCTACCTACTTCGTAGCATTCTACAGCTGCTACGCGATTGCTGCGGATTGTGTAGTACAAATTTTTGTTTCAATAATATGTTTTACTTTGTTTTTAGAAACATAATTATTATCTTTTGCACAATGTTTCTTATTCGAAGAATTGTATTAGAAGAGTTGTATTGCGTTTGCAGAATTAGATAATTGGTCATTTACGTTTCGTAGAATTTTAGGCGTTAATAAGATTCTCCAAACTCCCAAATACCTATTTGTTAAGTAGTTAACAATAAGAATGTGACAACAACGATAATTATAGACTACTTAGATTTACGTTTAAAACAATTATATGGTTTCAAAAATAGAATAGAAAGAATAGAATAGAAAACACTTTATTGTTCACCAAATAAACGATTACAGAATAAATAAATTACAACAATGTAACGGCAAAACAAAAGGCGGCCTTATCGCTCAAAGCGATCTCTTCCGGGCAACCTGACTGAGAGGATACATTTAAAAACTTATGTCTAGGTATAAAATTAATAAGAAGTAAAATGAAAAAGGAAGGACAGTACAATGTGGACAGTAAACAGCTAAGTTAAGAAGAATGAAAATAAAATTAAAAAAAAAGATTATAAGCTAAGGTAATGGTTATTGACAGTTAAAAAATGGCAAGTGATTTAGCTTTATGACAAATATGACACTTCTATAAAGAATTAATACATAAAAAACATATACAAATCCAAATTTGTAAAATAAATTCACGACGAGTCAAATTCATTAACAACTCAGGTGGGATCGGCACCGAAAATTAGGATTGCGTTGGAGGAAATTCTAGCACGGCTATAATGCTGAAATGCCAACCTCTATTGTTGGAAACGCGGCGTACAACATCTTAAATTTAAATGTACAAAGGTGTGAAGCCTATTTTTGTAGTAACATTAATATGTATAATAAAACGTCACTGTGTGGTTGACAGCAGTGACAGATGACTTACCACCGACCTCCTCGCCCCCTCTTACGAATCGAACACGGAGACATTAACATTGCCTAAGATTAAGATTAATGTTTAAAATAATAATTAAGGGGAATACTTGCTGTATAATATTAAAATAAAGTTATTACTAACAATAAATAAAAATTGTTTCATAAAATATCACACGACAATATTATTTTCATGTCTATATTGTCACTTTTCAATCGAATTTATTCTTTCTTAATCAAAATTGCCAACGAATGTACTCTGTAAAAGGAAATAGGGGGAAAAATTGTTGTTTCCTAATCCTGTGGAAGTCGAGAGTATTAAGGAGAATGGTGAACGGGGGATTGAGCAATGCCGGCTGATGGCGAATCATAACAACAGCTCGCTCAATTGCTAGGAAATAAGAAAACGTACTAGATTACCTGCACCTTGGCAGAGCTTTTTGCTTTGGAGAAGGCAATAAGCCCTTTTTGTATCTTGTATTATTTTTAATTCCGAGACGCTTTTAATTTTGTGAATTAAATTGCTGGTCTTTGATGTATTCAATGACTCTTATGATTTGTTCTTGGTATATTTTTGGTTTTGAGTTATGTCGTTTTCGCGTTCTGTTAACTGTAATTCCATGAATTTTATAAAAAAATAAACAATTGATAATATAACATATTTAAATATTTTTTTTAAATATAGGGTAGCTGCATACGGCTAGTCATAGCAGCAGACAACGAATTACTGGCTAGCGCTTTTTTTTATTGGACTTGACTATATGTTGTTGGTCCGAAGACCTTACAACTTTAACGGGGCAATTCGGAGCAAGCGCCTACGCGAAGGCGCTCGAGCCTGGGGGGCAACATGCTCGAGGGAGCTTTACCTGGGTTGGACTGTTGCCATGAAAGGGGGATGAATCTAACGATGCCGACTAGAGGGCGACACAAGGTACTAATTGAGAACGGGTGACCGGTAGACCGGGATCGGTGGTTCGCGGCGGCCTACGCTATTTTACTACCCTTTCGTGACATGTTATAGCTGGGAGAGAAGAAACGGGGAAAGAAACTTCCCAGCAACAGGCCTGGTCTATCCTATGGAGGGGGAGGGGGGGGGTCTCCTGGCGTCCCTCGCGGGGACGTGGAGGGATCGTCTGTGTCTGTCTGTCGGTGCCATGGCTAGCGCCACGCGGGAGCACACATATTAATACTTGCTCTGTCTCGCTCGCACATCACCCGTCCCGCTCACATATTGTGCTATATATTGTACTAGCTGTACGACTTATTAATATTTGCTCAAACCACGTGAGAGCATAATCATGATATAGTCCTCAAGGCGTAAGTCATTACCAAAAGTAGAGTTAGTAAAATAATCACATAAAATAAAATCAATTAGAAGGGAATGTTGAAATTTTGATTATCAGAAAAACACGTATATTATGTTAATAATCTATATTAAAAAAAATATAACACTTGTACACGGGACTTTTGTCCTTCATTATCTTTTTTGTTTATACATCTTTAATTGATTTTTTTCCACTAAACGCGCCATGGTACGTTAGATCGAGCGACCATCGGGACCTGAAAGTGGAGTTTGTCAACAACATTACTAGGAAGTCCGCGGAAGCCCACGAGCATCGGCTTCATCATCACGTGAATGTCGAGGCCATCCAGCTCCTCGACAACACGGACATAACGAGAAAGTTCAAAAGGACAAAACCATTTGAACTAGTGCTATAAACAAAACAAAAGTGTAGTGTAATGTGCTAGCTATTAATAAAGAACACATGAACAAAGTGTCTTCGCCTTAATTGAGACAATAAGAAAAGTGTTAATGGACACTTTCTTAGTA
Organism: Dendrolimus pini; assembly: GCA_949752895.1. Taxonomy (NCBI): domain Eukaryota; kingdom Metazoa; phylum Arthropoda; class Insecta; order Lepidoptera; family Lasiocampidae; genus Dendrolimus; species Dendrolimus pini. The sequence continues at coordinate 663,242 of OX457127.1, read as the reverse complement.
ATAATACTTTTAGTTAATTTAGATTATATTTAATTTACTTATTAATCTTCTTAGATTAGATGGTAATATTAATAAGGTATTTCTTTTTAAATACCTTATTCATAGAAAAAAAAAACCAAATGATTTTTTCCACTGGCACAAAATTTCTTCCGTTTGGCTTGAGTCAATTTACTTACAGTACGAACAATTTTACTAATAATTCAAACACAAAATATTATACGTCAAGCTGCTAGCGGTACTAGAAACGCGTGAGTGAAGCGCTGCCCCTCTAGACGCGTTTAAAAATCCAGTATAAACCGGGCTATACAATGCGCGAGACGAGCTGCACCGCAAGCCGTATATCACGCTACACTACCTGTGCGCACTCACATGAAGGTAAAGCTAATCTTATGCCGCGAGGACTATACAAGCACTACTTTTAAGCCTTCTCTAAATATTCATACATCGTAAATGGTTCCGCTATACACTGATTCGTGTGATTGGTTCCTGTCTCTCGCAAGATGGGCTAGATGGCGCCGCCGTCGTACGACACGACGCGTGATGCAATGCAGCCCCGGGGAGTCATAATTGCATCTTCATTCGATCGACTTGATTTATTGGACACATCGGGATAAAGTAATTATAGGCTAAATTGTGCTTCTTCCTATGTTTGTTATTCTACAGTCTATATACCCTTACTCGTTGGAGGTCTTAACTATAACCTGTGCGCAGAAAGTTTGCCGATAGCCTCATAATGTCACGCGTCGATGGGCAGTAGGATTGACAAAAAAGGTAATATAAATAGTGGTTGCAATAAATTTATTATTATATATACGTTACATAAAACTAATAAAAAAATTCTCTGGGTCAAATTTGCTCACCAGTTTCTTCCCATCGGTATCAAAAAGGCGACTAAGGGACAAATAGTAAATAAAAAACGCTGTTGTTATTACGTAGATTGTATATTATCTCACATTGATATGTAAAGCTGATGAGTTTGTTTGCTTGAACAAACGCTATTTTTAGGAACTACAGGGCTGCTTTGAAAAAAATTCACTGTTAAATAGCCCATTTATCGAGGAAGACTATAGGCTATATATCATCACGCTAAGACCAATAGAAGCGGAGCACCAATGAAGAATGTTTCAATATTGGGGGATTTTTTTTACTTATTTTTTACCATTCCACGCGGACGAAGTTGCGGGCAGAAGCTCGTTATGTATTGATATTTAATTAATAAAAGTAAGCCGTAAAATATAGTTTAATCGTTAAAGTCAAGTTAAATTAGACATAACCGAATTAGTTTCCCTTTACTCCATTTGATAAGAAAATAACAAAAAAGGTAAACAAATAACCAACAAAAAATAAAACAGGTAAAATGTAACAAAACAACAATGAATTAATTCGGAGCGAAAGCAAAACATTACACGTTCGTATCGGCTGCGATGCTAGCGGTACTAACCGGACGAACGCGGGATGCGGTCGGTGAAAGTCATCTAAACCTATTTCACGCGGCTTATAGTTTAACATTTTTTTCATGGCTTCACTTAGGATATGTAATTAGCTGTAGAGCATACAGAATGTACTATGTTACGGCTGCACAATGTCCGTAAAAACCACCCACGTCAACTCTTGTAAGCGGTTTATTTTGTATCATTTGCGAAGTTCTCCCTATAATTGGAAGCGGATGCGTGACCCGCGTCATTACACGTACCTTGATTCAATTTGCGACCTCGCCGACCCCCATGACCCCCGACCTCCGACCCCCAGATAAACATACCCTGCTCTTCATTTCACTTTGAGAATGGACAGGACCTTTTTAGCAAGGTATTATGATGTTAATTAAAACACGTAATTGGTGGGTTAATTGTGAGTTGACATCGTATAAAATTATGTCACTTTTATGTTAGTAATTAACAGTACTAACAGTTTTGTTATTACAACATTATATACAACCTTAATTCTGATAAGCTTTTGAATATAACATCTATTAATATATTTGAAGGTAAGTTTAGGACATTTTTAATAGTGTTACAACCTAGGCGCCGATAAAGACAAATTCCATGTACAGATTTGTAGAAGCGCATTTATTACCCATCGGCATTTGAACTAGTAATTCATAACATTGAAACTATTGTAATCCCTTTTATGCTCGTCTTCTTTTGTTCCCTTATTTATTGGTATACGTTTCTAATTACTGTTGAGGATATCCTATTGTCCATTGTACCCGCTCATTAGCATCATTAGCCAGGTGTTGCAGATTCATTTCCATTTGTGTAGTATAAAAAGACGGCCTGATGGACAGGGGGCGGCAGTCGAGCGAGAACCACGACCAAAGCGAGACGTGTGTACTACAGTCGGGAATCTAATAGTGACGGACTTTTCGCGTTTTATTAAAATACTTCTGTACTACGTTTGGACTTGTTGTGTTCGGTTATATTTGTACCTGTGTTTTACGTGTTTGTATAGTTCTAATAATCTCTATAGTCATTTTAACGGCATTTTAATTCGAGTCTCGCTAAACTCGTAACAATACAAAGGGCATGCTATACAGTAAATGAATATCCATAGGCGATGGTAACCGCTTTACATCTAGTGGGCCGTCTGCCTGTCTGCTGAACTCCTGCAATAAAAAAAAAATGATCACAGATTTCGCCAAGGCTACACTTGGCTACACTGTTAATTAGCCTGCGTTAATTTAAGCGTCGAAATCACTTGGCTCTGGTTGGTTTGGCTTGTTTTCCATACAATGATACACTCTATATAGTATTACACACACTTTATAACGACAATAATTACGAAATAAAAATTACCTTTTAAGTTGCCAAAATTACTAAAAGCTGCGCAGCTGTGTACGATCTTTTATCACTCTATTATCCTAGCCCGTAATAAACTCAACTGTCGGCATCATGCATACCGACATTTCTAAGAACTTCCGAAATACTGAAATTTCTAAGTACTTCCTTTATCATCAAGATGCCTTAATATTGCAATATATTAATAAAACAAGTAAAAAATACAACAAAATTATTGGTGCAGCAAAAGACGTCAGACAAAAATAACAGACTTGTAACCATGTAACGACAACTCTCTATAACGCATATAACATAAAATGCAAACTGAAGGGCAGTGTCGTTATATAGAGTGTACGCTGTGTAGTGAAATTGAAGAAAATAATACAATGCAATTTATTTTAATTTGTATACGAAATAAGTAAAAGAAAATGAAATCCAAGCTCCATGCATAGCGCACGTCTGAAATGCAGCTCTTTTATTTAGTGCAGTGGTGGGGGCAAAATTACATTTCGCAGCTCGCACTGGCCGCCTCGCCTCGCCTCGTGGCCCTTTTCATTTAGCTAAATTATTACCTGCCTCCACTTAAACGCACAACAACACGGAGCGCGCTTTAAAGTCAGTTCTTAAAACCTAGTGACGGGATAATAAAAAAGAAACGTTTTGTGCGTGTCGGGACGCCCGACAGAAGGGATATCTTAAACTATAATCTAAGTTGAACTATTTAATGTTAACATTGTTTAACTTGAGAAAAGCTAAGGTTATTGCTTAAATTTTATGTATGATATGATAATGTAAGGAAAGGTTATTTTTTGATAAAATCTTTTATTCATTATAAAATATATTTTATTCTTAGTTACAATTCTTGAATATATACATTAGAATTTTTTGTATATATACATTATTAGTATAATTATTTAATCTAATTACCGAAATACGGCTAGCGCTGTGGGTTAGAGTGAGAAAGGAGCATCCTGCCTACCGCTGCCGTATGCGTGAGAGAAAGGGAAGTCAGACAGACTGGAGCCGTAACGCTACGTAACGTTACGTAACGAAGCGGTATACCCTACCATAAGAAGTTATCACTTCAAAAATTGACGAAGAGAAATCCATTTATGTACTTCTCACTGTGTAGGGTGGAGTGGAGGATGGGAATAAAAGGTCTTACTGATTGTTATGTTGATAAGTTCACTCCAGAGCTGATATTTTTAACACTTCACTCAATTTTAGCCGCCAGTAGTGTTGTGTGTTGTATCAACGTCGCGCTTGGCGTGAACAACTGTTAATAATTAAAAATCGTTGGCCTGTAAAAATGCTTGAGGCGGCCTCTATGGTGAAGAGGGCTTGTTGGCCTACCTCACAGCAACGCCGAGGCTCCGGGTTCGATTCCTGGTATAGTAAATTTCGGAAACGAATTTTATCCGTTATTTACTATGGTCTGGGTGTTTGCAATCGGCCCCGGAGTAGTTCGTTGTATATTACGTGTAACACAAGCGTAACTTGCCTAATTTGGGGTTATACAATTATGTGTGTTTGTCTGCCGATTATTAAGTTATTTAAAAATAAATATGTGTACCTACTAGTAGCCAAAATTTAAAAAAATATTTGATAATTTAATGATTGTAACACATACAATCAAGAAAATTGATATACGTAACGCAAGGTGACTGTCGTCATCAATCATGGCGTCGAGTCAGCTTATATATTAAAAACATTGTAAACATATTTATTTTCTACAAAACGCAATACGCTGTTCACAGTGTGTTTACATTTAATTATTTTTTTATTTTATTGCTGGAGCACAGCAGACAGGCTGACGGCTCAACTGTGATGGAAATTGGTTACCATCGCCTATGGACATTAGCAATACCAGAGGTGCTGCCGGACTTGAAGGAAAAACTGGAACCTGGCCTCAATCTATGCGGAAATACAGCTAAAACTTACATACATACATAACTTCACGCCAGGTCCCTTGCGGGGTAGGCACGAACAACAGAGCGCCATTTAGGCTTATTCTTACACACCTCACTTGCTTCTTTGACATTCATAGTTCTTGTCATGCACGCTCGTCTGTTCTTAAGGCTCCTGACATCACCTTCTGCTAGTACATGATCAATTTGATCATGGAAGGTGTGTTGTGGCCTTCCGCGACTTTAGCATCCATCCACTTTTGCATTGTATATCTGTTTAGTCATTCTTTCATCATACATTCTTTCCACATGCCCGAACCACCGGAGCATTCCTTTCCTTACCTTCACCCCGACACTCTCTTTCAGACCAACTCTCTTTCTTACTTCGGTATTACGAACGCGGTCCTTAAGCTAAAACTTAATCTTTAATAATTCAAAAGTAACATTTTGTGGGTTGGATCCTTTTTGCGTAACTACGTCCGATTACACCATTTGATTTAGGGGTGGTTGTGGACTGTATAGGTTGGTTCAATATGGGAGTAGGAGGAACTCACCGTATGCTGCTGGTCTTGATTTATTTCTTCAGTCCCAGCAACAGGTCCGACGAGTTTTTAATTTATTTATGTATTTATATTGTCACTTCGCGAGACTTGCGCACAGTCTTGATTGTAGGAGCGGTTTTTTTGTAACGGCAGAGCGATGAAATATAAGCGTGTGGTGCGAACGACGTACTGGGATGGAACGGGGAGTCGCGGCGCTTGTCTTGGGTTTTTAATATAATTTTTCAAAGATGGTGGAATATTCACTGATGCGGCGAGAATAAGGGCGGACGGCAAGGTTTAGTGGAGTGGAAGGAATAAAAAATAAAAATGCGATAATTAATTACCACCAGGGGTGGTAGCCATCCAGTCAGGCAACGCCACCAGTGCTACCGCTTAGTACATCATATAACGAATTCTGGTAAAATAAATTTATTTATTTATTTATGGTTTATGGTTTGGCAGCTAGGCCTTTAAGCTAGATCTTAGTTTACAATATAGTTTCTTTATTTTCTTAATCCTATGTGTAGCACAGCTGAACTGTAGGTAATCAGCTGGTGCCATTCAACGGAGTTCTTGTGACAACTCGAAAGGCCACATTTGACTATACAGTTCACATTTATCACAAAACACATAATTACTACTCAAGAACGATCAACATCCTACAACTATTGTTCATTTTAGAGTAGTTTTACACATTTTTAGAAAATAAAACTGCACAGCACAACATCTTTCAGTTCCCGCCAAAAACTGCTAAAATAAATAAACATAAAAATCAACAGATTAAAAAACTTTTGAACACGTCTGCAAAATTGCTTACGAAGATGGATGATTCATAAAATGAGATACATTAAAGCATCATTTTTTATTATCAAACATTAGTTTCAGTGATGAACGAAGAATTTTATTATTAAAACTTTATTATTGAAGGGCCTAAAATATTTTAGGGGCCGTAAAAATGGTGTCGCGGGTCTCCTTTGGAGTAATCGTAAAATTCCACGGGACGCGGCTCGAATGTTGCCATTACATAAGATTTAAGTCGCTAGCTGCTTTTACGTATTGCGCTAGATGTGTAAAAAGGTTTCACTGATAACTCCCTGAAAGTTGCTAAACTTTTTGCACAAAAGTATCTAACTTCTGCAGCATAAATATTTACAGTTTTGTTCATATTGTAATAGAGTAAGTTTGTAGGCTTCTTTAGGAACAATAAACTTACTGTAACTCGATATGAATAGAATTATTAGAAATTACGAACATGCTCTAATTTAAATAAATATATATATATATATATATATATACAACAAACTCGTGTTAGTTACACTATTTATAACTCAAGAACCGCTGGACGAATTTATATGATTTTTGTATTTTTGAATTTGTCTTCGTCCAGAATAGGATAATTAGATAATTAAGTACTAAAATAGGATATTCATAAAAAAAACATTAAAAAACATCGGTCGGTCGGTCTAGCCATTCATTTGCTATGATCCTTCCCGGCCGATTTCGTCATAAGCATTTAAACTCATTTTTAGGTGGATTGTTTTTGTGTGTTTAAGTAGGTCCCGGGATGGTTTAGATTCAAATTTGAACCAGGTAGATGGCGATGCAATCGGTTTCAAGGTTTTTATTTTTTAAGGGCAAGACAACGTTTCCCGGGTACAGCTAGTATATTTATACAAAACATAAAAAATAAACTAAAACTAAATTAGACTCTAATTTATATTTTATTGTTTTTAGTTTCTATGTTAAGAAACCTTGAATCAGTTTGAGCCTAAAATACGTAAGAAGTCGTTGAACATTATTGTCTTGTTAAAACCCAAAATTTATCCGCTAATAGCAACATAAAAACCTATACATTTGCGAAAAAGTCGTTACAATAGCAACACTGCCTCGACGCCTCGCAGAAGTGTAAAACAAAATATGTTCGCATTAATAAAGCCAAGAATACATTTATTTGATGAACGAAACGTTGTTCAGGTAATCTTTTGCATAATGTAATAGAACATGAACATAACACTTCTGTTATGCACTCGGTTTACTTCCCTCAGGAGATTTTGTGTCCATTAATATGTATTTCTTAGATCATTCGCTTTTCTCAGATGTTTACAAAATGGTGTTCTACCTGTTTTATTATATTGTGTTGATGAATTCAAATTCAAAGTTTTGGAATGAAGTTCCTTATCGCACATTACTTAGTGGATGGAAGTTAGACGAAATAATTTAGAAACGAAAAATGCTGACCGCTGCGTTAGCAATTTTCACTAAGAGCTAAGACTCAAGCTCCAGGGGTGCAAGTGATGAACGGCATAACGTCAGAAGTAGCTTCGGCGAACCTGTAGCCTACCTCTCTACACCCCTTAGCCACTTATACCACCTGTCTTCTATGGCATTTTTTTGGGGCTCATACAGAGAGTGGCGAGTCACCGTTTACCATTTTTCCATATTCCCCCCATATTCTCAGACCCTGGTACCACTAGCAGTTCACCCCAATAGCCCAGTACGTTTTGTTATCCATACATACATACATAACTTCACGCCACGTCCCTTGTGGGGTAGGCACGAACAACAGAGTGCCATTCGGGCTTATTCTTACACACCTCACTTGCTTCTTTGAAATTCATAGCTCTTGTCATGCACGCTCGTCTGTTCTTAAGGCTCGTGACATCACCTTCTTCTAATACACGATCAGTTTGATCATGGAAGGTGTGTCGTGGCCTTCCGCGACTTTTGCATCCATCCACTTTTGCATTGTATATCTGTTTAGTCATTCTTTCATCATACATTCGTTCCACATGCCGAACCACCGGAGCATTCCTTTCCTTACCTTCACCCCGATACTCTCTTTCAGACCAACTCTCTTTCTTACTTCGGTGTTACAAACGCGGTCTGCGAGCGTCACATTAAATTTATACAGGGGCCTATACGGCCTCACGCAGGCCCTACAAAGCCGGGCCATTTTTATGACCCGTGGTCTTCAAATACTTACGTCATATAAAGCCTTTATTTATGTTAACATTATTTAACGTTTTTTATATATTTAATAAACACTCTATTGCAATAACTGTTTAGTCTTTTATTATAATTTTTCCTATTAATTATGCTTCTGTCAACAGTTTGTCATTGACTTGACATAGGCCTCCTCCAAGATTTTCCAAGTTTAACTATTTCTTGCTTTTCGCAACCATAATTTCCCTGCAATCTTTGTTATGTTATCTTCCCATCGTCTAATTTGTCTCCCTCTTATCCTCGACGACCCTCTTGGGTACCACTCTGTTATAGATTTTGTCCATTTTGGTATGTTTTCTCCTTTTTTTTAATTTTATTATGTTTAAATCGTTACATTTTATAACTGTATCTTGTATATGTATATAACTTGTGTGTATATTTATTATTAAAATGTAAGTAATCCACTTCTAATCAGCAATATTCTTGCCACGGATTGTCTGGAAGAGATCTATCTCTTTTTAGCGATAAGGCCGCCCTTTGTACACAATTAGAATAATACTAGTTCGTAAGTTTTCTGTAATAGTGTACATTAAAGTGTTATTTATCTATCTATCTATGTTTTGGCCAATATATCTACTCATTATCAAGATACAAATTGAGACGCAGTAATATAAAAGATACGGTGTACCAGAAAGTAGGTATGTCGTAAACCCGTGGACAAAAGAATATCAGTTGCGATTGCAACGCGACCGCGCGTAAAAAACTTGTGAACATAAAAATGATTTAGAAAATGGCGGCCGGCTATTTGGCGGGAATTCGGGCGGTTGGGATTTATCGCGTAATACGAGGACTTCTTTATTCTGTTAGATTACATCGCGGCCGCATTGTGCGGGTATATTAGGAAGGTCAAGGGTGCGGACTTATTGCAGCTCGATGCCAATGCCTTGTAAGGTTTCCTTATAATCAAAAATAAAGTAGGTATGAGTAGAGATCCACCGGATCAACGGTTTTAAGCACAGCATTTTCTTTGATCTTTATTTCCAATTTTTGGCCACTTTTCAGTGAATCTAGTAAATTAGATAAAGCTCCCTCAGAGTAAATAATAACCATAAATAAAAGTTTTAACCATAAATAACTTTAACATCACTCGTTGACACTTGACATTTTTGCTTTCCGTGATCAGAGCTACGAGAACGTGGTCGAAACGTTGAAATAAAGATCAAAGAAAATGCCGCGCTTAAAACCGTTAACACGTAGTTTTATGCATATAAGTCGAGAAAAATTAAGAAAATACTTCATATTATTATAGTACTTGTGGATTAGTCTGATGCTTGCTAGGTTATTCAAGTGAGCGCTGTTTTTCTATGGACCGTCAAAAATATGGGATGACTTGTAGTAGTAGTATACGCCACAAACAATGGCAGGCAAGGTAATCTTAATCCCTACAGTCAAATCTGATGTATAAGTCTTTGTATTGCTCAGCTAAATTGTAGGTCTTCAACGGAGTCCTTGGGAAAACTCGAAAGGCCACATTTTATTTATTTATTTATTTTTATTTATATTAATTCATTAACAGAAAACATTTGTGTCTGGAATATACATACGTAGTCATTTGACTATACAGTTCACATTTTTCACAAAAACACATTACTACTCAAAATCTATCAGTATGCTACAGCTAATGTTCGTTTTAGAGTAATTTTGCACATTTTTAGAAAATGATACTGCACAGTACAACGTCCCGTTTCAGTTCCAGCCAAATACTCCAAATCTAGGCTAATAATTTTGTTAAAGAACGTATTCGGCTATTGATTATTGTTCTCATAGGACTTAGAATCAATAGTGGCATGGTTATACTGTATGGTCAGATTATAATACAAAACGAGCTATTTAAATATTTACAAAAAATATAAATATAAAACCTAAATGTTAATTTTTATATGTTATTTATATTTTATATAACATTTAATTTCAAAACCGACTTTCTATAATTTGTGGTTATTCGTTATGTGTGCAACTTCACTAAGTGGGTTCTACCCATTAGTAAAGTACGACATTATCTGCCAAAATAATCATCCTAAACCAATTCGGTCAGTGAGTTCATTTGAATAGTAGGTACTATGAGTTTTATTCGGTCATGGGAATTTAACAATCTATATTAGTACTTCTAACCGAAAAACGATAGAATTGCCATAAATAACATATCATATTAAGTGTGATCAAATTTCGCTTTTATTCATGTCATCATCATCATCCGCGCGTTAAATCCCAGTTGCGTTCGGAGTGTTCACTCCGACGTCCAGGGTTCGCTTTCCTCCTATCTTCTACTTCACTTTGCGCGGTTTTCAGCATCCCCCGTTTTGAGACCATTGGCACCTTGGATTGGACCTGGCGGAGGCGGTATTTCTAGACATTTGTTCCCCACATAATTAGTCGGTCTCTGTAAAACGTATGGGTCTGTCTGCTATTTCACGGACGTGAAGACTGCCGCGAATGCGGGAGTTCCTGACACGGTCTTTTTACGTCACTTCACACATCTATCGCAGCGTATTCATCTCCATCTCATTCTTGCAGGTGTCGCCACGCTTAACTGCCAAACAAAAGGACAGGTGTGATGATGGACTTAGAGACCTGTCCTTTTAATTTAACCGGCATTTTGGGGACACAAATTACACCTGTCACCTCACGCCACTTGCCCCAAGCTGCTGTGTTACGAGCCTTTACGTCGTGGTCGATATCACCCATTGGCATTTATTCATGTATATATTCCGAATAAAATTTCATACATTGTAAAGCTAGGAACCATACAATGTGTGGTACAGCGCTCTGTATCTCGAACTAATTTTAGAACCCGCTGCTCGTTCGTAATTGTGCAACATCGCCGTCCACTTGCAAGCTTTTATGACTGCTTCTAAGGGCGCTCTTATAAAAACAACAATAACTGAGCAGAATGAACAAACGCCAGATAATAATTTTATTGTTCCACAGTTGTATTTTTATGATTCCCATAAATAAAAATGATTTAGAAAATGGCGACCGGCTGCCAGGAAATAATGTTTTTTTATCTATATTGGAAATTTGTTCACATTAATATGACACGAAAACCAGACTGTCATAGCGTAAGAAGTTTTTGGGTTAATAGTCTAAAACAGTATCTACAAAGACATAAGGACAATTATCTTAAAGGTCAATTAAGATGATTTATTAAAGTTACAACGGAGAAATTCACATATCTGAACTTACTTAGAACTTTGAATGAAATGATGATGAGAACTTTGAGAATTGTGTCGAAAGATGGTGGAAACATCTAGTTAGTTTAAGAACTTTTAGAAAATTCTGGAAGGAAAAGAAAAGGACGGATACATTTTAGAAAGGGATAAACGATGAACGAAAGTTTTAGAATACAAAGTTCGGGAAAGAAAAGACAGAGATAGACAGATGTTACAAAGGGATAGATGATAAACGAAAGTTCTGGAATAGAAGGTTCGGGAAGGAAACGAGAGAGATAGATGTTTAGAAAGGGACAGATAGTAAATAAAGGAACAACGAAAAGTAAAAGTACGAAAAGTTCCAGAAGATTCTTCGGGATACATAAGCAGCGTAAGGCTCGCCTACCGGGCAGTTTAGAGTTGAGTTCAGTTCAAGACAGCGAAGTGACAAGTGCGATACGGAAGATTGGGAAGAGAAGTTTAATAGAAGACAGTGACGAGTTAAGTGGTGAATTTAGTGACAAGTTCAGTGGACAGTTAAGTGAAGGAGGAGTGTAGCGTAATTCAAGAGACGAACCAGAAGCGAGCTACACCCGGTAATATCAGAGGTGAGCACTGCAGTAGCAGGAGGTGATCTACGCAATATCGGCGACGGTATTGTGAGCGAGTCACCTTATCGTCGGGACAGTGCGTCGTTAGTCGTGCGTATAGGGGCAATCCTGCGTAGAGGTATTACATGCGGCTCTGTAAGTCAATAAAAGCATTTAGTTAAAAACTGGTGTTTTCTTCTAATCCTAAGAGCGTTCCCCCCACGCACGTAACAATATTTAAGGTTAATGCAAATGATATGATAAGGGAGCGTTGTGGATTGAAAGAAGATGTAGTTACAAGAGTTAAAAAGGAATGTTAAGGTGCTTGGGCGTGTAGAGAGAACGGATGAAAGTATAATGACAAAATGTATATGACAGCAATGCGACTGGTAGAGTCAGTGCTGGTCGACCGAGCGGTACTCACCATGATCAAATTGTTGTGTCCCGCACCACCTTATCTAATATATCTAAGTGGCCCTAATAGAAAAAACGTTGAGTATCTAGAGCAGCGTGCTCTAGAGTGTCATCGACTTAAAAACAACTGTGAACTTAGCACACACTTGCAATTCCACTTCCTTCTATAACTTGTATAAAGTCAAACAGAGCAAAGCGTGGCGTTTGTTTGTACAAGTCCCAGATTCACAGCTGCGACAACACTGCGTGGTTAGAACGGTTGCATGTTGCAAACTTATATAGATATATAAATAAAATATAAATTAATATATTACTCAGTAGACGAATAGATGCATGATATATTGTAAACATTATATATAAGAGCCAAAATACATAAAAAAATAAAAATACATTTTTATCAACTTATGCAATTATAATTATTTATTTATTTTTTATTTATGCAGTTTTGTTTCTTTGATATTAATTCAAGTTACACTTTTTGAGAGTGGTGACCGATAAGACAACAAATCACCTATCTATACATATCTACCTACATGTATACTTACGGGGCGCACATGCGGTGAGTGTGGCATTATAAAGATATGATAGATACCTATACACCTATATACTTTCTCACAAACGTAAAGCTTACGTATTCGTCCGATTTCGGAGCAACTCGTCTCGGTCCATGCGAGCTTCGTACAGTCGTACCATATACATACACGTTAAGCGAACGCTCGGCCGAGCTACATGGTAAGCGGAGTAACACCCCCCGTGTTAGGTTTTATTTTCGTTACGGAATTTGTTGATTCGGTCGCCGCGCTCAAAGCCCGCGATAAAAGCTATGCAATAGCTTAATAAATTAGATATTATTATTGTCAAAAAACATTTCTATAGGCAAAAATTAGTATTGTATTGATTATATAATTTTAAATTGACATGTATAATTTTGAAGTACTTTTAAGCATATATGTACAATTTGCATGCCTGATCGGCAAAAACATGTGAACCCTAAAAGTAACATAATATGATCCATGTATACACCATGTTTTTGAGCAAATAAATGATTGATTGATTGAAATCTATATATATAAAAGAAAGTCGTGTTAGTTACACTATTTATAACTCAAGAACGGCAGTTAACCTAACCAGCAACATACGGAGCTAGGACCAATTAAGAGCGACACTTGCTTCGTTTTTTTACTGCATGCACATTTATTTATTTGTGATAGTGTAATGTATTCTCGCTTAGTAATTTGCAAAATATAGTAATTTTTATTATGTTTTACTTTGCACCGACTTCAAGATGTTTTAGATAATATATATTAATAATAATAGCTTTAGAAATAAGTTATTTTATACATTTTAGTTTTTTAGTTTTTGAAGTCGGTTTTTTTAAACGAAGTTTTTATTTTTTATTTGTTACTTTTTAGTTTAGACTTACGAATGGTGCCGCGCTTCTTAAAAAATATAGGTCCCAAGAAACGAGAACAAAAAAATGATCGTAAAATGAAAACTACTGGGCCAAACTATGTCAAATTTTTAGGGGACTACATGGCAGCTATTGCGCGTCGAACAAAAAAAGAATCACGTAAATCAGATCATAAATCACAGAGTAATCGGCGAACATACATAAAAAAAAGCAAAAAAAAAAGATCCCGACGAATTGAGAACCTCCTCCTTTTTTCGAAGTCGGTTAAAAACAAAAGGCCACCTTATCGCTAAAAGTATCTCTTCCAGGCACATCTACAATTAAATCTATCTATTGATAGATATTAAAGTAGAAATTATTAAAAACAACCACCTAAACACTGTATTTAATTAAAACAGCATACAAAAATATATCGTGTAAGAAAAAACAGGTTATATCTATAAAAAACCATATTCATCCTGAGATAAATTGTAAACAAAGATAACGGTGTTTCTCAAACTTTGTTTTTAGTTAATTAAATGTAGAGTGCCTACTAATGTCTCATTTGTTTGTATATAACAAAAACAGAGTAATAAACAAATTGCTAAAAACGACACAAAGAGAAACTTTCAAGACCAACCAAATTAACAAGGGAATAACAAGAAATAAACGAATCTTTCCTGGAAACCGTAGTGTTCGACAAACATCCACTAACAAGATGGCTGATAGTAAAGATGGCGGATTTAATCCGACCAATGACTAAACGACACATTACAATGTGAAATGTTCGCACTAGTTGTACTCTATAATTCGGTAGTATTAAATAACGTGAATCACATCTGTTTTAGGTTTTTTGGTACCTATGTAAAGTTTCTGATTTATAATTTATTTAAAAATAAAACGAATAGATAAAAAATATAAAAGTAATTTATGGTGCTCAAATTCAAAGTATTTAAATAAATACGATATTTATAATATTGTTACGACCAAATGCCGACAAAAGAAAAAAAATCACACCTGCGTTTATAGAAACACATTTTATTACCTTCCCGCATTGGGACTTCTTTTGTTTACTTTGTGTTTAAAATTTGTAATTAGAAAAACAGCCTATTGTGTATTGTAATCCTTTAAGGTAGGCATTAACCAGGTGTGATTCTAGGAAATAATAATTATTCGGTCGAGTGTTGTGTCGAGATATATTGTATTTGTACAGGATAAAAGGAATGCCCGAACGGAGGGGTGAGGCAGTCAAGCAACGATTACGATACGAGCAAGACATGTGTACTTTCGATAAGCTATATAGTGACGGTTTTTGGGTGTGTTATTGAATCGTGCATCACGTTTGTACTGGTTGCGTCCAGTTGTATATTTGTTGTACCTGTGTTATAAGTGTTTGTTTAGTTATAATAAACTCTATAGTAATTCCACCGGCATTTTAATTCGAGTCCCGTAACTCGTAACAGTATTAAAATGTTATTTAAAGTTTAACTAGTGTATTCCTTTCTTAGTTTAACAAATTATCATTTTTACAAAATTAAAATGACACATAAAAAAACTTTCTTGTTATCTGTTTACGACTTGTCTCACCGTTCTCGGAATACAGCTTAGAAATACATTTTCATTGGCCAATAAAGTTATCAAAGGAAAGTATTTTTAAATAAAAGCACGAAGTTCAAAAGCGTAACAGTGTAAAGTGAGTAATAAAATAAAGTTGAGATTGTATTGTCTTCTCGACTTTATCGTTATTAGTATAGAACTATAAAAGATGTTTGTGTATCCATTTGTACTTGAAGTACAGAATACAGAGCACAATGAACTAACGTACAAGGTTGGTGGTAAAGTCAGTAAATCAATTTGTCCGTGTAGGAACGGAGAATCAATTTCTGCGGCCGGGAGAGCCTTATAGTAAGACATGACAAAATAACTAATATATTTAGAACGTTTTCTTATCTGGATGGCTACCACCCTTGGTCTAGATTATGCCATCATAAGATTGATTGATTTCGGTTCTGAGATAAGTAGCTAGGTTCCAGTATTTACGTATAGGCTGTAGTCCTACCACCTTTGGCGAAGATGTTAACCACTTTCTATCTATACTATCTGTGTAACCAAATAAATGTCAATTCCAACACACATATCTAAAAAAAACAAGCGTGTAATAATTAATACTTCATGAATTAAATTCAAGTAAAAAAGGTACGGAACTTAGTCTGTAGATTTGTTCAATTAAAAAAAAAACACTTTCCCCAAAGTGGATCGTTAGCTTGTCTGTTGTATCTACTTCAGCAAAAAATTTCCTCTTTTCTCATACCTCCTATCGCTTCCATCCACTGTATCCTAGCCACTGTCGTTATAATTACATCGTCCGTAGTTAAATTATTTGTGTGGACCTAACAAAATTTAGGTTATAAATACGAATATTTTAATTACTGTAAGAAAAAAAAATCGGTTAGGTTATAAATACAGTCTTGATAGTGTAATGGCTAACGCATGGGTCCCATACTCAAAGGGCGCGGGGTTGATCCTGGCCGGGACGCATGCATCACTTAGGCATTTTTCTGATCGAATGTGCATATTTTTACAATTACCACGTGCTAACAACGGTGAAGGAAAACATCGTGACGCAACGTGCACATCGAGATAACTGATGTGTCAACCCTGTCAAGCCGCCTTGGACAAGCGTGGCGGGTTTATTGTCCGTTCTCCCATAACGGGAGGCCCGAGCCCCGCAGTGGGACATTTATGGGCTGTTATTATAGATAAAAAAACAGCCCTAAAGTCGGCCGCAGGAGGCTCCAGACCAGTGTTTTTAAACCTGTGGGTCGCGACCCTAGGGGGTCGCAGGTCCTTGCTCGGGGAGTCTCCGGCAAAAAAGAAAAGGCTTTCTAAGCTCAGCAGCGTTTTGCAGAGTATAGGAAGTAGTAATGAATATTGGTAACAAAATAGGGAAAGTCTTAACGTAGTCATTTAAATTACTAAGTTTTGTATGGCTCAAGGGGTCGCCAAATTTCTCAACCTGTAAAGGGGTGGCGTATTCAAAAAGATTGAAAAGCACTGCTCTAGACTATTCAGTCTGCATGTAAATCGAGCACTGTCTTATGCGCATTAATATGTGCATAGTTGAACAAACTTGATTTACTGTTTTGTGTTGTTTTAGAGCGTCTGTCAGAATAATATGGAAGGCAGCGTTCCAATGGCACTATCGCGACGCGTTCCCTCGCCGCCCGATACATTTGTTCCATTGTCAGAGCGCCAATATCACAAGTTACAACAGTTACAGAACACAAGTCAAAATTGTTATATGTTTTATTGAGCAAGACTTTTGTTCACATATTTATATTTACGACTAGCTTACCCGGCAAACTTCGTACCGCCTCTAAATTAAAATTTCTGATGGGGATTTAGGGTCTTATTTCAGCACTTTTCGTGGTATAAAATTGTGAATCCGATTCTTATTATAGTGCCGAGGTTTGGATAAAACTAGGAACAGATAAGAATGTATATAATATTACTTTACATGTACAAGCTTGTGTGAGAAATGTATGCAAGACGCGAGACTAGCGGTTGTCTGACAGGAAATGGCGTAAAACAAGTGGAAATGGCCACATGTTTGTAAACAGTAGGGCTATCATCATAAATGCCTGTTCTTTGCTCTTCATAAACTACGTCACATTGGAAAATGAATTCAATTATCCACTGAATAAGAGAAAGACAGAAAGAGAGAAAGATAACACTTTATTGCACACCGAAATATACAATAACAAAAACAGATTATATTTACAATATTTTCCAGGCAATACAATAGGCGGCCTTATCGCTCAAATCAAAGAAATTTGAATCCGAATACCGAAATACTCAAACTTATTTCAGAAATAAATGTACAAATACTTACATATATACATAGTCATATATACACTTTACAATAAATTATTTTAAAATACATAAGTTATTGTGATAGATGGATTAGCATGAT
Organism: Dendrolimus pini; assembly: GCA_949752895.1. Lineage (NCBI taxonomy): Eukaryota > Metazoa > Arthropoda > Insecta > Lepidoptera > Lasiocampidae > Dendrolimus > Dendrolimus pini. Next base: position 645,500 of record OX457127.1, on the reverse strand, counting down.
TATATTGTGTTAATCAGACATAGCTATTTATGGACAAATAAGATCCTATTATAAAATATTTCTAGTGTAAGATCTATCCAATAAGTACCAAGCGATCTTAAATTGAGTACTTAACCAATGAGGAATAATGTATTACGTAGTACATGTAAATTCTATCTGACTAAAAGTTATTTTTTAAAGCTGTTACCATACTATAACTACATTTAATTTAAACCCTGTGTGATACGTGTATACATACATGCATACACATTCTTTATAGTGCGTTTAGTTATAATGACCTCTAATAGAGGCCAAGGCTAGTCAATATTAAAATTAATCAAAAGACGTACTTAACGATATTTTCAAATTTGCAACTGAAAAATAAATTCATTGTTATAATACTGAAACACTTTATGAACGAGCCAATATTGTTCATATAGCATATTTTATATTGTTACGAATCGCGAGACTCGAATTAAAATGCCGTTAGAATTACTATAGAGTTTATTAGAACTATACAAACACGTATAATAAATACAACAAGTCCAAACGTAATTCAGAAGATCGTAATCCAATAAACGCGCAAAGTCCGCCACTAAAAGATTCCCGATTGTAGTACACACATCTTGCTTCGCTCGTGGTTGTCGCTCGACCGCCTCGTCCCACGATCGCGTCATTGCTTTATACTGCACAGATGCAATATGTCTGTCCGGCCGCGTGGACTCAACTTCCTAGAATTAGTTTGTACTTTAAATCCGTAACACCTGGCTAATGATCACAATACAACAATAGGCCGTAAAAGATTACAATACAACAATGGGCTGTTTTCTAATCACAAATTTAAAACATAAAGTAAACAAAAGAAATCAAAATGCCGAAAGGTAAAAAAATGTGTTTTTACAGGTATGCAGGTGTGAATTTGTTTTTCTCGGCGCCTTGGATATACTAATATATAAATTCGCAACAAACAATATACTAAAACAGACGTATTAACATCACCATCACGTGCGGCACTTGTGCACTGCAAGTTGCGCGTCCCAGGTCATCAAACGACTTTAATGAACAACATAATAACAGCCCATCAATCTCCCACTGCTGGGCTCGGGGCTCCCACTATAGGGGAACGGACAGTATACCGCCACGCTTGTCCAAGGCGGCTTGGCAAGTTTGACAAATCGGTTATCTCGATGTGCAGATTGCATCGCGATGTTTTCCTTCACCGTTTTTAGCACGTGGTAATTGTATCTATATGCATATTAGATTAGAAAACTGACTAAGTGATGCATGCGTTCCGGGTATTACGCTACCACGACTTGAATGAATGAACATACAACAAGTCAACGCGGTTTGGTAATATACCTTACACTGTTTATATTACTGGTACTTTTGCTAAGGAATAATCTAAAGAAGACCAGCATCTCATCGCGAGAAAGAGCAAAACCTTAGATAGATACTGGATAAGTACACTTAAGCTCCGGTCTTAGACGCTCGCGTACAGGTGGGACTAGATCCACGGTAATTGAGGGGATTATGTCGAAAATATGCACCGCCAGTACTGCTAATCTATTTTACTGGCTTAAATAAAGGATGGCGTGCTGTAAATAAGTTTACAGATAGATTAGGTTTATGTTTTCAGCGTCCTTGAAATAAAAGCAAAAAGTATTGCAAGACAAAAGTAAAAAACGTATTTTTACGCCACATTTTTAGCAGACAAAGTTTGTACTTAATCGTGAATGTGATAAATGAAGTTATGTATTGCCCGTGCTAGGACACACTGTGCCTTTAAATTGAGGGTACTTATGTTTTTCTTAAAACTAGTTGTCGCCCATGGTCCAAATTCAACCATAATAATTTTTTATCAAAGACTATACTTCTATAATCACAGATTTCGCCAAGGCTGTACACTGTTAATTTGACATTAACAATTAACAAAAGAGTGAGATAGTCATAATTATCTCTTCTTAAATTTAAATTTTCAAGATCACACGTTATTGGAGCAAAGACGTGACGACTTCGCCTTCTTCCCAAGCTAACCTTCTGTGTTAGAGCTAACTAGTGTTACATAGCCTACTAAATGTGTAAACATAGTGTTACGAGTTGCACGACTCGAATTAAAATGCCGTTGGAATTACTACAGAATTTATTAGAACTATACAAACACGTATAACACAGGTACAAATATAACTGAACACAACCAAATGTAATGCACGATTCAATAACACGCGCAAAGTCTGTCACAATACAGAGTATCGAATGTACACATGTCTTACCACGTTTGTGGTTGTCGCTTGACTGCTAATCTCTCCATTGGGGCATTGCTTTATACTGCACAACAATATGTATCACGGCCGCGTAGAGTGAATTTCTTAGAATCAAACCTGGCTATTAACTACTATAAAAGATTACAATACACAATGGGCTGTTTTTCCAATTCTAAATTTTAAACACAAAGTAAACAAAAGAAATCCAAATGCCGAAAAGGTAATACATTGCAGGTCTGAATTGTTCTTTGTCGGTCGTAAAAATACACTACTAGACGTGTTAAAGTAGGCTACTAGATCACTAATATTGCCATATTCACATATCACAGCTTTAAATGTAAATAATTATGTATCTATCATATGAAGGTATACTAAGGAGTAGATATTCAAGACCTTAATTGTAACTTGGAAAACTGAAGATATAATCAGAGTTTACGCGTGAAATACCCTCATTCTTGATAAAAAATAGAGGCATTGTAAGTAAAATTTATATATTTACATTTATTACTTTATTAAATTGGAATGGATGTAAGAATCCTCCTGAACGAAGCAGCCCTACGCTACGTTCGTGCCGTAAATCCGTAAGAAATGTAAGCCGGCTAATAGCCGCAGAGTTGGAGTGCCTCCGTAATGAGTGAACGCAATTCGCTTCCTGTTGCCACTCAACAATTAAATGCTGTACAAATATGAATAGGAATATACCTACGTGTATATTCCTACGATTCGGAGATAAATATTTGGGATTTATTTTCATACTAGAGTTTACCCACTCAACCAACCAAAAATCAACTAGTGCGTGCCTCTTGTTTAAAGTGGTTAAAACACAGGTTACATTGTATTAAATTTTTATGTTACTGCTATATGCCCCGGAAGATTCACTTTATTTCATATCGTAAACTATGCCATCTCCCGGATGAAAAGAATATATGCGAATTTTCGGTATTAAAACTACATACATACATACATACATACATAACTTCACGCCAGGTCCCTTGCGGGGTAGGCACGAACAACAGAGCGCCATACAGGCTTATTTTTACACACCTCACTTGCTTCTTTGACATTCATAGCTCTTGTCATGCACGCTCGTCTGTTCTTAAGGCTACATGTGTACAACAAAATGACCAAATCGACCAAATCGTTCACATCGACTAAATCGATCATATCGACCACACCGACCACACCGACCACATCGACTACATCGACCACGTCAACCAAAATAACCAAAATGACGAAAATGGAAAATCGCAAAATAGAAACTTATCCTACTTTCTGAGATAATCCTTACATAAATCTATCCCCAAACTTATTCCATTATCCGGGATGAAAAGTATCCCTTGTCCACCGTCGGTATTAAAATTATATATGTACCGAATTTCAGGCAAATAGATTCAGTAGTTTCTTCGTAAAAGAAAAAAAACAACAAAATATTTTTATCAGGAAAACTATCCCATTTTCGGGATAAAAAGTATCGTGTGTTCATTTTGGCATCGAAAATATGTATATACTGAGTTTCAGTCAAATCGGTCTAGTGGTTTTTCCGTGAAAACGGAACAGTTAGACTGACATACACACAGACCGACAGAGTTACTTTTGCATTTATAATATTAAAAGGGAATACGGATTAACAGTTCCGGTTAACGTTGTTCTGGCCTGAAAAAACTAGAACCCGGTTCTAGTGCCTCTTACCGGTTCTAATTGTAAATCTTAACCATCCGAGGACCCACTTAAGCACACATATATTTTTTTATCAAAATCGGTCAAGTCGTTCTAAAGTTATGTAAAGTACAGCGTACAGAGGAAGTACAGCCTCATTTGATGTTGTATATAGCTCAGCCAAATTGCAGATCTTTGACTGACATAAAATGTAGTATTGAAGCTTCAAAATTTTGACATAATTTTATTAAAAATAATTCTGTTGTTATTTTTTGTTTTTCGCTACAATATCAGGCAAAGGAACTCAGTCCATACAGCCTTGTTTGATGTATAAAGTTTTAAGTATAGCTCAGCCAAATTGTATTAGGTCCATAATGTTTTTGACCAAGGAGTTGTTATGACAATTCGAAAAGCTACATTTCATTACACAGTTCATATTTTTCGCACAAATACATAATTATTATTCAAAAACAACTGATATTAGTCATACAACTAATATTCTGTTACGAGTTGCCGGACTCGAATTAAAATGTCATTAGAATTATTATAGAATTTATTAGAACTATATAAACACGTATAACACAGGTACAAATATAACTGAACACAACCAGTCCAAACGTAATGCACGATTCAATAACACGCGCAGAGTCCGTCGCTAAATAGATTACCGAATGTACACAAGTCTTGCATCGCTTGTGGTTATCGCTAGACTGCCTCATCTCTCAATTAGGGCATTGATTTATACTGTATAAATACAATATGTCTGCTCGGCTGCGTGGACTGAATTTCCTAGAATCACACCTGGCTAATGACTACCATAAAATATTACAATACACAATGGGCTGTTTTTCTAATCACAAAATTTAAACACAAATTAAACAAAAGAAGTACATATACCGAAAAGGTTATAAAATGTCTACAGGTATGCAGGTATGAATTTGTCTTTTGTCGGCGTTCAGGGCGTAACAATACATTTTAAGGCTCCTTGTAACGGATACAATGTCCAATTGTGCAAAAGAGAATGAAACAATTTTTGAGGGTTTGAAAATTAGCCGTTGAATGCTTAGAGAAAATCGAATGTATGACACGTATAGCACGGTCGGTAGTCGCAGGCAACTGGTTCGGGCCAATCCCGAGTGGTTTCTGTACAATCGCTTGCTTTACAGGTAATTCATTTGCTATTATTTATTAACAAAACAATATATAAATATTTTACATTCTCTCGTTTTTAATTTAATATAATTATGTAAGTATATTTATTGTATTTGTATATATAATAATTAAATTTATTTTACAGGTAACATCGAGCGGCCCATTCATCAATCGAATTCTATTGTTGCCGCAAAAGTTCGAAAGTGGGGCGCAAACAAAGCAACTTTTCACTAGTAATTACTAATCTATAATTTACCAAAAAAAATATATCATAAATCTTCACAATATGGGACGTACCGTGGTTTTTTTTTAGTACCTTTTTCTATAGTGATATTTAGTTAAGAAAAAAAAAATACCAAATCGCCTCCAAATTATTGTCGTGAAACCATTAAAAATTTACACCTTTATAAGAGAGAGATAAATAATCTGCTTTTGTGATTTTTTTTAAATATTACTTTATTATATCTCAATAAACTACTAATGTATCTGAAAAATGACCGCCTCTATGAAATCCCCGCTATCGCCCGAAAAATCCTCAAGGACTTAGGCGTTTCTACAAGTCTTAAAGTAATATTCATTTCATTTCCCGCCAAAAGCACCTCATAAATACTTACTTGACAGTGACAGATCACTTATGTTCTTTTTTGCATGGTTTCACATGACTCTGCTATTTTCCCAACGCTTGCTGTTTATTACTTTTCTATAAACATAGAAACTCGAACAAAGGCTGAAAGGTGGAAGAAATCAGGTTACATGGCTGGTGGCTCCGAAATGTCGCAAACACTCGAAACGAGGGCCATGCACTTACTTTATACCGCGAAGTGGTTCATAGCAGGCTATTACCGGAGCCCGTTAATCGTGAACACGGATTTCTCTTATATAAACGGTTTTAACGAGCATTCGTTTACCTCTGAAATCTTAGTACCCACGTAATTGCACGGTAATGGAGATGAGAGCTTAACTTTCAATATATGTGTAGCTTTGACGGTGTAATTTCCACTGACGCCTCGCGGTGAGGTAGTTACATTAGAGACTTATGGAAATGTTCTGTTCTATACATATATCTTCTGGATACATGCATATTTCCGTCTCTTATTGTATATTGGTATGTATACAAAAAGACTTCTTCCATCTTTTTATAGAGGCATGCCGAATGCTTATTTTTTTTTTTAATATGCATAAAAAATACTGTTACAATTTGGGCCACCTGCAAACAAAGCATATTTATTACCCGCTGGCGTCGTTTGAGCTAATAACATTGAAGCGCTTTTATGACCATCTTCTTTTGTTTAACTTTGTGTTTAAAATTGGTAATTAGAAAAACATCCCATTGTGTATTGTAATCTTTTATGGTAGTCATTAGCCAGGTGTGATTCTTAGAAATTCAGCCTGCTCGGCCGTGAGACATATTGTAACTGTGCAGTATAAAGTAATGCTCTAATGCAGAGAGGGGCAGTCTGGCGATAGTCACAAGCGAGGCAAGACGTTAGGGACGGACTTTGTGCCTGTTATTGAATCGTAAATTACGTTTGCACTGGTTGTGTTTAGTTATATTTGTACCTGTGTTATACATGTTTGTATAGTTCTAATAACGATATAGTAATTCTAACGGCATTTTAATTCAAGTTCCGTAACTCGTAACAATACATCAAATCAACAAAAAAATTACACACTTTACCATGTATTTGACAAACGCACACATATACACATAATACACTCTTTTGTTTATTGTTAGTCTTTTTTTTTTAAATTTATTCATGACCATAGAATCAAAGTCTTTCAGTCGGAAACATGTTAATTAATAGGTCTTCGTATAGTAGCGCAGTTGTATTGCAGGCTACAACCGACGCCATTCAATGGAGTTCTTGTGAAAACTCGAAAGATCACATCTGACTATACAGTTCACATTTCTCACAAAAACACATAATTTCTACTCAAAAACTATCAATATCCTGCAACTATTGTTCATTTTAGAGTAATTATACACATTTTTAGAAAATAAAACTGCACAGCACACCGTCTCCTTTCAGTTCCCGCCAAAAACTCCCAGTGTTAAAGTCAAAGTAACAGTGTTGCCATGGCGAAATATGTGATTATAGAAGTATAGTCTTTGACAACAGAAACTTAATAATGTTCAAACTTATAATTTAAATTAATTTCTGTGGTCAAATTTCACTGGTAAAAATAATTAAGGTAAAATCATAGAGAAATTTGTCGTATAATTTTATGAAGCCATACGAAATACTAAATAATAATGTAAAGAGAGCAGAATAGACAAGTCCATAAAATAGTGTATTATTGTTGCATACATTGCCTGTACACCCTTTAGAGTGGTGCCAAATTAATGTGTGCAAAGTGCAGAGGTGTGGCCATGTCGCATAAATCTCGTGCATTATGCTCGCGGCGTGGCGTGGTGCAGCGAAGCGTGCCGCCGGACAACTTCGTAATAGCCCAACAGGCGATGCCACAACTCTGCTGTCTTTATGAACAATGCAGCTAGGAATTATAATTCATTCATATTTATGATTAACGCCTTAAAGTGTTTAAGAAGGTGATCAAGCAAGTACACGTGTGGAGGTTGCATATACATACCTCTGGGTGGGTCATCAGTCGAAGTTAATGAAAAATCCAGGATACGTCAATCAATAATGTTTGTTGATTCCTAGAGCATAAGAATATAGTAATAACTATTTGCAATATTTTGCTAGAAAGACAAATGAACTCCCTAGGGAGTTCGTTTGTTGTAGGGATTCCTAGGAATGTGAAAATCTGACAGCTTTGTCTTTTTCTCGTGGTTAGTGATGTGACGCGCAGCTAGTGCTGTGAATATAGTATCACCACACGCGTATTTAAAGCACGACAAGTTTCTTTGCTCCTCAAAGTTCGCGTACTTGACTTACCAGACGTACAAAAAATAATCATTTAGAGCTTTTAACTGTCGATGATAACATTAATCTATTGATCTCGAATTTAATGTGCCGAGAAATATGCTTGGAAACCTGAATTGCCCTTTCTCCTCGGAATTTGTTCTTTGCAAGGAAATATATTTTTTACTTGTGTAGAAACAGAGAAAGAGTACTAATTTCAAATTTCTGAAACTGGCCGGCACGCCGAAAGATGGAACAAATTAATCCACAGCCAGGTGGTAGACCATTTGCGTGTCTGGATGGCCACAACCTTGGTTTCAAGCTTAAAACAACCTTGAGTTTTATACCAGCATTATTGGCCAGGTACTCTTTCTTTAGAGGCCGTCAGTACATTAGAAACGCCTTTGATGCTGTAATGTCAGTAGCCAATGGTAATCACTTTCCATAACGTGGACCGTCAGTTTGTCTGCTCTGTTTCGGCAATAACAGGGCTTCAGTGCTCCATGCTTAAGCGACGTTTGCAATTAAAGTTTCCTCATCATCATCATCATCCGAGCGTTAAATCCCGGTTGCGTTCGGAGCGTTCACTCCGACGCCCAGGGTCCGCTTTCCTACTTTTCCTACTCCACTTCGCGCGGTCTTCAGCATCCCCCGTTTTGAGACCATTGGCACGCATGTCATCCTTCACGACGTCAAGCCAGCATTTCTTGGGCCTTCCCCTTCGACCGGGACCTGGCGGAGGCGGCATGGCTAGACATTTGTTCCCCACGTAATTAGCCGGTCTGCGTAAAACGTGGCCGTACCAGCGTAAGCGACACTCTTGCAGTTTGTCTGCTATGTCACGGACATGAAGACTGCCGCGGATGCGGGAGTTCCTGACCCGGTCTTTCCGCGCCACTCCACACATCCATCGCAGCATATTCATCTCCGTGACACGCAGCTCTTGCTTGTGTCGCTCAAGTACTGGCCACGCTTCACTGCCATACAAAAGGACAGGTCTAATGATGGATTTATAGACCTGTCCTTTTAATTTGACCGGCATTTTGGGGTCACAAATGACACCTGTCACCTCACGCCACTTGGCCCAAGCTGCTGTGATACGGGCCTTGACGTCGAGATCGATATACCCGGACGCACTAAGGACGCAATTAAAGTTTCCTATCTTTACTAATTCTTATGAAGAAAGTCACTTAACATTCGTAGCATATTAGAGCCATGGTCGCATGCTGTTTACACGTGGACGACAAATGAACAAAGTGGCAACCCAGGTAGAGTTTTTTGTGCACGATCCATCTGAATAGCCGCAAATGGCTGTTTCGGCGATACTGGGCTTGGTGGGCTTCCGACTCCGTGGGAGCGAAGGTGTTCAGCCCGGGAGCAACGCGCTCGAATAGCGCTTTTATAGTAATTACTGACTATTCATGGATTACGTTACATTCATTTGCTGACGACGTGAGCAGGGACGTAGGTACCGTCGTTTCAGCCGTATCAATGATACGGGCCCCCCAGGGTACGGTGGCCCGGAAGTGTGTAAGCAAAATTCTTAAAATGTTATCTATAATCTATATATATATAATGAAATCTTCTATATATATATAATGAAAATGGTGTTCGTTTGAGGCTCAATCACGCTTAAACCACTGATCGTATCGACATGAAACTACCACCATTCGATGCGAAATTTTTCCTAGATGGTTTATGGCTATTTATCTATATATATATCTACATATATATATTTCCCATGTTTTCTCAATTTGTTTGTTTATTAATTTATTTGAATAAGGCGGTACGAAGTTCGCCGAGTCAGCTAGTCTTTTATAGATTAATTACATTTTTGGGAGTAACTGCTGAACCAACAGAAACGGCTATTAGACTTGTCATTATTGTATACAGAGGTAGAAAATATAGAAAAACTGAGATCGTCTTCAACTATGGATGATTTGATAAATCACTTTGCCAAAAAAAGGCGAGAAAAGTGTATTTTTTGATTTTAATTGTTTGTCTAACTTAGCTCCTAAAAGCAATAAGTATAAATAATAACTTATAATCAAAATATAATTATTATAATTCGATTCGAGTATTTTTTGTTTCTTTTATAAAAACACTTTACCCTTTGGGCCCTGCAAGACATATTGATACAGGGTTCGTCTAAGGGAAGCTACGTTACTGGGCATGAGGTTCCCTGGCGGCTTTTTCCTATATACTACTGTACCATCGGTAGACATTACTTGTATCGAGCTTATATGAAAATTACCGAGTAATAAGGCAAATGACCCTGATCATAAGCTGCGTCCACCTGTGGAAGGCTTTAATGAGTAGCAGGCAGTACAAATCTTGATTATTGAGAGAGAGAGAGTGTGCAGCTGAGCTCTTCGATCTGATCTGATAAGAACGAAGCGCTTTGCATCTAACTTCATCATACGCACCGCAAAGGAATGGAACTCATTGCCGAAGTCAGTGTTTCTGGATACTTATAACTTAGGTGTCTTCAAGTTCCGTGTGAATAGGTACCTTCGAGGTAAGCGTGCTCCATCCTAGACCAAATCTTCGCACACAGGGCAAGATAGTGGTCAAACGTGAACCTATACTATAATAAAAAATATATATAAAATTTCTGGTATTTACATGAAACTACAAAACAAGTTGATCTTCCTATATACGTACTTCTCCAAGATGGTGGGTCTAGGATATGACACGCTTGCATTATCGCCTGTTATTATCATTTAGCACTAAATCTTGTAGGAATGGAATGGGTTATAATTAAACCACAAACAGTGTGGGTGTCATTGAAGTTTGTCAGATATTACGGACCCATGGGGTAATGTCACATGAGGTATGTTTTCGGGAACCGTTCCGACCGCTAAGGGCCGTTAGAATTGTATACGACCGCACAAATTTGAGTGAATGGTTACCGTCTAAGGGTAGATTGCTTTAATATATAAGTCGCAGAGATGTGTTTTAGCAAAATGATAAACAATAATAACTACTAGTGGTCGCCCAGTGGTCGAAATTCGACCATAATTGATTCAACGCGGATGCGGCCAACATTTTGGGCACGTTCCCCGCCGACAGCGATTTGGAGTAAATTTTTTACTTATAGATCTATGTTATTTTGTAAGTATAACTTTTTTATAGTATAGTTTATTAAAAAAAATTAAAATTAACTTTTAGCTTTATTATTTAGTTTTGATTTCTACATTTAAATTATAAGTTTGAACATTATTAAAGTTCTGTTGTCAAATACTATACTTCTATAATCACAGATTTCGCCAACGCCACACTGTTCATTTGACTTTAACATTTGACGTTTTTTTTATTGATTTAATGTATTTTTACAGCATAATTTTTAAAAATATTAGCATTGTGCACTCCTTCTCTATGTGAACTATAAGTGTGCGAAATTTCATACTCCTCCGTCAACGCAATTTTCATAAAAAGGGGTAATATAATGGTTCCAGTATTCAAATGTAAAAGTAGACCAAAAAAGAAATGGATGGATTGTGTGAAGGATGGTATGATGATTTGTGGTGTGACAGAAGATGTTTGTCAGAATAGAGGATTGTGGAAGGAAAAGACATATTGTGCCGACCCAATTAATTGGGATATGGGGAAAAAGGGAGAGAATAATAGCTAATCCAGACAAATAATTGTTACTAAGGCGTTGCCGCCGCGCTGCCAATTTCTTTATTTGTTGCATGAGTTTAGCAGACAGGCAGACGGCCCACTTCATGGAAAGCGGTTACCATCGCCTATGGACATTCGCAACACCAAAGGTGCTACAAATGCGCTGCTGCTCTCTTATGGGAGACGGGAATCTAGCTACTGATGCCGAAACACAACTTAAGGTTGTTATGGTAGCATACAATAGACTAGGGGTAGTAGCCATCCAGACGGGCAAATAGCCTACCTGTCTGGGGTTGTTTTGTCGCCCCTTACGACAGACCGTCCCGCCGCAGGAAATTGTACTCTTTCTCCGTTATTACACGGATAAAAATAGCAGAATTCCGTAAATTATATTTCTATAACTATAAACCAAAAAAAATTTTTTCTTCTATTAATATATATATAATATTATTAATAGAAGAAAATATAATATATTAATAATATAATATATTATTCGCCTTTAACTTGTGTCGTAGGAAATACGATATTTGGGGTCTGAGATAGGAAGCTGTAACAGTTAGTGCGAGGGGGATATTGTTACGGCCCAGTACGTAAATATGTCGGCAAATTTACCCACAGATGAATAGATAACCCTGTTATTGTTCCTAAACTTAACAAATCAAGAAGTATGAAATTTCGCACACTTATAGTTTATATAGAGAAACAGTGCAAAATGCATTTTTTTTTAAATTATGCATCAAAACACATTAAATCAATAAAAAAACATTACACACACTACCATGTATTTGACATACATAGACGCATATATACTCTTATGTTTATTGTTAAAGTCAAATTAACAGTGTAGCCTTGGCGAAATCTGTGATTATAGAAGTATAGCCTTTGACAACAGTACCTTAATAATGTTCAAACTTATAGTTTAAATTAATTATCGTCTAATTTCGACAACTGGGTGATCAGTTAAAAATAGTTGGGAGTGATATATAAGAGTTTATATAGACGGACAGACAGACACGTTAATTTTATTTTTTAAGTTGATGACTACAGGACACTAAATAAATTAGTTATTAAAATTTAACGCCATTACCTGTTTCTGAGTGCGGCGATATATGAACAGTGTAAGTTGTAACCCGTGCCTTTGTGATGGCGGGAGCAGCATGGGCAAAGATGGGCCCGAGTGCGGGCTGCCCTTTATTATCGTCACCGCCCTTACGACCGACGCGGCCTATCGTGAAATAGATTTTGTAAAAGAATACCGCAGACGGACTTCATAAAACCATTTACCTAGAAACAATATTTCTTATGAAACACCAATAAATGTTTACAAATATAAGGTTTCTAAGGATTTAGCTTTCTACGGATGCAGAAAACACGTAGTCTCAACTACGTGGTACATCTTTTTTGCGAGGGGGAAAACCCGATTGAGTACTTACCATCGCAGGGGAAACGCAGCGGTGGCGTGTGGGATTCGCCACGTTGGGGTGGCAGTAGCATCGCTTAAGGATTAATATTGCCACCCAAATTAAAATATCCCGGTGTTCCGACTTTTGCTGTATTGCCAGGGGCCACGGGTTCAGGCTGTAAGGTTACTTTAACACTGTGGTTTTGGCTAGAACTTGAGGGGTGATGATATGTTTTACTATGTAATATTATTTATATCCTGGCAGGATCGGAGAAAGAATACAATTTCCTGCGGCCGGGCGGCCTGTCGTAAGAGGCGACAAAACCACCCAAAGCCAGGTGGTAGGGGATTTGCCCGACTAAATGGCTCTCACCCCTGGTCTAAAGTATGTCGCCATAATAACCTTGAGTTGTGTTCCGGCATTAGTGTCCAGGTTCCAGTCTTCCTTAAGAGAGCAGCAGCGCATTTGTAGCACCTTTGGTGTTGCAACCGCTTTATATCAAGTGGGCCCTCTGCTTGTCTGCTGAACTCCTGCAATAAAAAAAAAACTTGAGAGGTGTCAAGGGACACCCGGATGGAACGAAGTTCCATATTTATTATTTACAAAAAACCTGTATACACTCAACAAAATAGTAAATGAGTTTGAATCCTATCTACTTCAATATAAGAAACAATTTAAAAATCGAATCACATCCTGCAATTCGACTCTTGAAACAAATTTAACCTTAAACCAGATTCGCGATATTGCTCCTTATTTTAATGACATTAAGACTCTATATGTCCGCAAATGCTATTTGTACGTCAGAAACCCATGACATTTAAATAATAATGTACTCCAAATTAAACTCTAACTGCGTGGGCATAAAGGGTTATGCAACTGCATTTTATCTTGGCAAGTTCAAAAACTGTCGTGACAACTTTTTTCGTAAGAATTTTTTCCGTCTAGCCCTCATTCGTACCGCGCGATAAGGAACTACGTTCCAAAAAAAATAAAAAAAGTTAAAAAATATACAGTACTCTACAGTCAGTAGTAGTACAGGACTCTATAGTAAAAGCTCGGATTTCACCTGGTGTCTATTTGCTCGAAGATTAGCTTAAAACTTGCGTACTTATGAATGATTGTCACTGGTTAAAGGCAAAGCCCTATTTAAAAAAGTTGTTTATTATATACCTAATAAACTGCACCACCTACATCCCCATATTAGGTTAATCTATTCCTCAAGTTAGGTTGCCTGGAAGAGATTGCTTCAAGCGATAAGGCCGCTTATTGTTTCTACCATGACAAATTTAATAGTATGTTGTTACAATTTTATATTTGGTGAGAAATAAAGTGTTATCTATCTATCTAAAAAGAAAATGAAAAATAATTTTAAGTCTCGAGAACTCAGTATTAAGTCGAATTAGTTCATAAGAAAGTGGAATGGTTTCCAGTACCTACATTACTGTTATCCACACAGATCTAAACAACTTGTATATTACATGAGTTTACGCACACAGGTTATTTTTTTTAAGTTTATTTGACGCTTTTTAACCGACTTCGAAAAAAGGAGGAGGTTCTCAATTCGTCGGGATCTTTTTTTTTTTGTTGCTTTTTTTTATGTATGTTCGCCGATTACTCCGTCATTTATGATCCGATTTACGTGATTCTTTTTTTGTTCGACGCGGAATAGCTTCCAATTGGTCCCCTAAAAATTTTACATAGTTTGGCCCAGTAGTTTTCATTTTACGATCATTTTTTTGTTCCCGGTTCTTGGGACCTATATTTTTTAAGAAGCGCGGCACCATTCGTATGTCCTCCCATACATAGCTAGACACTAAAAAGTCTAAAAAACCGTTTATTCGGATGAAAATGAATGTATTTCTTTCAAAATAGAAGAGCCTACGTGCACAAAAAAAACCGACTTCAAAAACTAAAAAACTAAAATGTATAAAATAACTTATTTCTAAAGCTATTAAATATTAATATATATTATTTAAAATATCTTGAAGTCGGTACAAAGCAAAACATAAAAATTACTATATTTTGAAAATTACTAAGCACCGACTTTAAGATGTTTTAGATAATATATATTAATATTTAATAGCTTTAGAAATAAGTTATTTTATACATTTTAGTTTTTTAGTTTTTGAAGTCGGTTTTTTTTTGTGCACGTAGGCTCTTCTATTTTGAAAGAAATACATTCATTTTCATCCGAATAAATAATTGTTAAAAAAAAAATTGCTAGAGTTCAGCGGACAGGCAGACGACCCGCCTGATGGACAGTGGTTACCATCCATTTTTACATTTGCGACACGAACAATGCTACAAATGTTCTCTTAAGGTATACTGGAACCTGAACACTAATGCCGGAACACAAGGTTGTTATGGTGGCATAACCTAGACCAGGGGTGGTAGCCATCCAGACAGGCAAATACCCTACCACCTGGCAAAATATATTTTTATTCGTATAACAGTACATTGACTTTCTTTGACCTTGACCTTGAATTGTTTGCAGTGGTCCTTTGCCGCCCGTCTGTGTCGGCCCAACTGCCCTTCTGAATTTCCCATTTCTTACATTTTTTTCCGCAGCTATTCGTCGACGGGACTTTTATTAGATTGAATCGATACTCTGCAAGTCTCTCTCATTTTCTGAAAAAGAATACTTCTGTCGTTTTATTCCAAGTTATTGCGATCATGATAAAAAAATGTTAAAGGTGGTCATCTATCCTAATATTATAAAGAGGAAAGATTTGTATGTTTGTAATAAACAAACTCAAGAACTACTGGACCGATTTCGAACTTTCGATAGAACAAAAAAATGTTCTACAATATTAAAGAACATATTGTTACAGGTCCCGACAAAAACAAAATCCACCTGCATATCTGAAACAAAGCACATTTATTACCCGTAGGTATTTGAACTAATAATTATCAACATTAAAACTATTGTAATTCTTGTATGATCGGTTTCTTCTGTTTACTTATTTATTGTAATGCTCTTACTAATTATTCTAGAGAACAGTCCATTGTTCTATTGTAATTGTTTACAGCCGTTTGCAGCTGTGGTCATTGGTCAGGTGTTACGGATTAGATGGACTACAATACGTGCACATTTATATTTGTGAGTTATAAAACCAGGGCCCAATGGAGTGAGGAGGCAGTCGAGCGAGAACCACGAGCGAAGCGAGACGTGTGAACTGCAATTGGGAATCTAATAAGTGACGGATTTTGCGCGTTTTATTGAATTACGACCTTCTGCATTACGTTTGGACTTGTTCTGTTCGGTTATATTTGTACCTGTGTTATACGTATTTGTATAATTCTAATAAACTCTATAGTAATTCTAACGGCATTTTAATTTGAGTCTCTCGACTCGCAACAATGTCATAATCTACAAAAAATTTAATGATTCCATAATATGTCCGACTATTGTAGTTATGTCACTATAACTATACTTTTGTACAATTTAAAAGTTGATAGAAATGCCGACCAAAATCAGACCATATCGTTCAGACCTTTGTATTAATCCCTATCAAATTAATAATTTCGTATTCAAGACTGTAGCAATGCCTGTAGATTACTTTTGAATTATTTAAATCAGACATCCCTTCAAAAGATATTACGAGTTTAAAAATGGCAATCTAAACAAAATACTTGGCGCTGGAATCGGGTTCAAAATTTTTAATTTCTTCACAGGGCAACGTTTGCCGAGAACGTTAGACAATGTTACATTATAGGCAATTTCACCCAGATGTGGCGTTGGGTGCGATGCGTTATTTGTGATGCGCTACAGTTTTTGATTGTTAATGACGTTAGAGGATAACGTATGTCTATACACTCAGCCCTGTTGCCGGCGACTACACGGTGGACGCAATCAGGCCACAGCTGACGGAATGGGTCAACCGCACCAGCGGCACCCTGACCTTCAGGACGACGCAGATACTTACCGGACACGGATGTTTCGATAAGTATCTGTATCGCATTGTGGGCTGCTTGCCTTCCCCGGACTGCCGTCAGTGCGGCGCGCCCGACACGGCGTTACACACGCTAGTCGAGTGCGCCGCATGGGCGCCGCAGCGCTTCGAACTTGAGACGCACGTAGGTCCGGTCGACTCGCCCTGCGACCTGGTGAGAACCATGTTGCAGAGCAGCGACAACTGGGGGGCTGCGATCACTTTTTGTGAGACAGTAATGTCTCTCAAGGAGGCCGCAGAACGCGATAGAGAGAGGAGTCCTGCAGCGCGTGCTAATGCGTCTACTCGAGGTCGCCGGCCTTCAGCTGGCACCCGGAGAGGCAGGTACGCGCACTACTTCCCTCCCTGAGTTAGGTTCCGTTACGCCCCCGCCTTAGCTAGCTAGGAAAGCAAGGGACCATCGACCCCCATCTAACGAAGTGGGGTGTGTTCTCCCAGGGCACACTCCAGGCACTTTGTTGCGCTGGATCGGCTGGGCGTAACTTTGTTCTAAATCTCAGCCTTTCCTTCACAAACTAAAGCGCAGGGTCGACAGGGAGGAGGGGGTTTTTAGTGGGTATTGGGGTTGCTTCCTCTGAAACTTTCCACACCAGCTGAGTCGATCGCGGGCGGATCACTGTCAAGAGCATACTATTGCTGCAGTGATACCTCCCCCGACCGACGTGTGTCATTCCCTAGCAACGACCCAGTCTGTGCGTAAATCGGTAGCACTTTCCCTCGCCTCGAAAAAAAAATATGTCTATACACTTATGCGGCTATTCCATAACGGCGATATTTTTAACGTGTTTAATATCGTAATCAGCCACGTGGATACCTATAACATTATCGCAGATGTGGCCCAAGGATAAACGTGTCAATCAAACTATATAAAACATAAAGGAGGTTACAAATTATTTAACATTCTATAGGTAATTATATCTATATATTAATACGTGAAGCAAAAACTTTGTACCCTTTTTACGAATATTGCGCGGACGGAGGAGTATGAAATTTCGCACACTCATAGTTTATATAGAGAAGAAGCGACGAATGCAATTTTTTTAAATATTACGCATAAAAAATACATTCAATCAATAAAAAACAGTAATTAAAGTGATATGGTGATATTTTTGAAACTAAGATGGCACTATGTTATTTCAACGCCTGTTGTTTATTCGTTATGTGATTCGTTTGAAAATGTTATGGCTGAACCATATTTACATAAAAAAAGTATTTACACGTCGAATGAGAACTTCCTCCTATTTTGTAGTCGGCTAATAAATATATTTTGTCTATTTGTAAATTCATAAACAAAATTTAAATTTGGCGCTATTCGAGGTTATTAGGGTGACGCCTCCAGTTCGCGTATAAAAATGATTTAGCATGTTGTCAGGTGTATGGTGACAAGTTGGCTGCGTCATGTGCGGTGTTGTTTACAAATGTCGCGTGTCGCATCGATATATCACTTCGATGAACGTGTCGTGACATGACGCGACACTTGCGTTGCTAACAACATGCCACCGACACCATAGTTTATTGTTACTGAATATTCTCTTGTATAAGTAATTTATTTTTATGATGTGTCACGTCATACGATAAAGTTTTTTAATGTGTAAACACGGCATGTAAATGTGAGTTTGTTTAGATTAACATCTGTTTGGGTGTGTATTTTATAAATTTAATAATATATGTATGCATGGCCTCACTAAACGCGCATGTTTTGTTTTATGCACTCACACCGTCGAATTTAATTTGCGATTTCCAGACCGTAATGTAACGGTTTTAAGCGCGGTAAAACGTAGTTTTATTATGTATACAAGTCGCGAAAACATAAGGAAATAGTATGATAAATATTGTTTCTTTTTCGTTTAAAAATGGTTAAATATGTAAAATGGTTTAAGCTATTTTACATATTCGATGTCAAGTCGATGATCAATTCAATATCAGCTGCATCAAAAAAACGTATACTATATATGAGTTTTGATACAGTGAACTAAGTTCTCGTTTTTCCAGATCTATTTAATCTTAATGATGTACCAAGAGGGTTAGCGTGAATTATTACACTTTTGAACTCATTACGACGCCCATAGTACAAAAAACTGACGAATGAATCGCTTTCACGTGTTGGGTGCACTCAGTAAATTGTCTGTAAGTAAATCTTGTCTTCTGTTTAATCTAAGCTAAGTTCTAATCTAAGCTTACACGTTCACATTGTAGTAAATGCATGGACCACCCCTTTCAGTAATGAAGTGTCGTAGGCGATTTATGAAGGCATTACAATCGCTTCCCAACTCGTCTTGTTTGTACTGCGAGCTTTAATCGCCGTTAATCCAATGGGAATAGGGCATAATATCGCTCGACGTCAACCCAATACGATCGACAGGTTATTGAGTGGAAGTATTTAGTGACCCGCGATTGATGCATTTACCCTACTCGCTAACAGGAAATTTGTAGGATTATTGTAACTTTTCAATGCATTTCATTTATAGAAAACTAGCTGCTAGTGAAATGAAGAAATTAAATCAAATCTCAATGTTGAGATTGAAGCGTGATATTACAAGAATGGATAAAGTGTCTTTAAAAATTGCATCAGTGACTAAAAAATTAACTAAAAAAAGGGGGTGCTACACTATTGAAGAATACTTCTACATTTATATAGCAGCTTGCTCCAGCCTCTTATATTGTATTTTGTAGAACGTTTTTTTTATCTTGCTTACGTTGTAGCATAAAATTTAAGTACGTCATGCCATTATTATAACTATAATAACATTTTTTCCATTTCATTGTGTCTTTGTCATATGAGTGGGCACGGTTTGCTACAACTCCATTAATTCTTCGAAAAGTAATTCTGTACAAAACTTATAAAAAGAATTTGAGACATAAATATAAAGAAAAACAATTTAAGATAGACGTGTTGCTGGGGAGTTTCTTGCCGCTTCTTTTCCTTAACAGCACTAACACGTTGCGAAGCGGTGTACATAGACTAGGAAGTAAAATTAAATTTTAACCTATATGTATGACCTTCAAAAAGTGTTCTCCAGTGGAACTTATTTTTGTTTTGAATACAAACTTTTAAATTTGAATTTGAAATTAAGGAGAGAGGACCAAGGTGGTATAAGTGGCGTGGATTTTAACTCGATTTTTCATAGCCTACTTTTAAGAAACGAGCGTAGCGAGGTTCGAAAAGACCATAAATTTATTGGCGTCTATATATGGGGATATACAAATATAGGCACAGAGGTTGTACGATCGCAATTTTTGGTTGCAATTCTCTAAATAATATGTTGTCTTTACGGTAACGCGTACGAAGTTTCGCTGGCATACTGACTCCAGGTCTATACCCTTAACACATTCACAGTGGCCCTGACTCATCTGTACTTTCCACACCTGCGCTACGGGGCGATGTAGACCTCGTTTTAAAACTGCCATTGTAACGGCACGAGGCATTATGAGCCCCGTAACGTTTTTAAAACTAAAATCTTTTTTGGGTTTTACTTACATAAAATAGTTTATTGATTTTTGTTTTGTTTCACGGTAATAGGTGAAGATAATCTCGTATTAAGGTAAGGTAAGGTATATCATGGAATTCTGGTTTAATAGCACATCTTAGATATATGTTCATCTTTTATCTGCACTAAACCAAATTGTAGTTTTTATACATATCCTTCCACTAGACGGACAAGGTTCTTTCTTTAGGGTTTTTAATATTTAATATTTTATTTTTCTACTTATTTTTTCTTGATATTATTTTTATTCTTTTCTTTTTTATCCATTTCTTTTTATTCTTCATTTTTATAAAAATAAACTTAATTCTATTACATCGGGTTCTAATATTATAAAATACATCCTCTTTTCTTACATCTACATATGCTACATTTTTTTAAGAATTTTCTGTTTATTACATTTGATTTTCTACATTTTTATTTAGCACTATTTCTCAACATTTGCACCAAATTGTAGTTCCGCCCTCCGCACCACAGAGGCAATTTTTTTTCTTAGCCGCACCGCGAGTGAAACGCGTTCGGGGCCACTTAGACCCCGTTTCGCAGCGAACGTGTTAATAAATAATCTAAGTACAACTTATTTGTTTGCCGATTTAAATTCAAAGTAAGTAACTTTGTAAAGAATTAATTTGAAAAATTCTTCATTGTTTCTCCCAGGAGCGGATTCAGTAAGTCGTCGGGGGCCTAGAGAGATGGCGGCGGCGGGAGGCGGGCGGTCGCGGGGCCCCAGCCCGCAGCTCTCAATTAACGACACAAAAGAGCGAAACTTTCTTTGACGGTTGGAAACCTCACACACGGCCATATCGTAATTAATTCCTTTAAAATACGCCTCGAGTTGGGCTCGCAATTACGCTGACAATTCATTAATGCGTGCATTTTGTTTAATTTAATAACTGCGTGTAAATATTCTTTGATAAGTTCTTGTTCTGTGAAGGGAAACATTCAAGTGTCTTTGTTTTCAAAATGTAGTGTAATTTGAGTTGTAATGAAATAACAGTTTATTTTCTATTGTACAGAAACATGACAATTACTGTGGTTTTCTGAAGGGGAAACCCTGCCCAAATAGTTAATATTTGGTACTTTCTTACCCAACTCTCTGCAAGGTTGTTACAGAACGCTCCCAATAAAGTACAGGCAATTAAAAAATCAATTAAATTAATTTCTTCCGATTTACACAGAACTTATCGTCCTCACGCTTGCTATCACAGAATTACACTGAACTAGTGGTCGCCCAGTGGTCGAAATTCGACCATAATTAATTTTAATGATAAGTTTGAACATTATTCAGATTCTGTTGTCAAAGACTACTTCCATAATCACCGATTTCGCCAAGGCTGCACTGTTAATTTGACTTTAACAATAAACAAAAGAGTATATATGCGTGTGGGTGTCAAATTAAATACGTGTAATGTATTTTTTATATTATATTTTTTTCAAAAAGTAGCATTTATCGCTTTTCCTGTATATAAACTATAAGTGTGCGAAATTCATACTTCTCCGTCCGTGCAATTTTCGTAAAAAATGGTAATTTTTTGCTTCACGTATTAATTTATACATTTAATTCTCGCACAGTATGTTTAGAATTTGTATATACATTTTATGTGTACATAGTGTGTGAAGTAGAGTTAATTTTTAACTTGTATTTCTATGACCTTCATAAAATGTTCTCCAGTGTAGGTACATGGTTTCAATAAAAAATTTCGAATGTAAATTTATGACCAAATGACTCATTGTAGGGACAACAGTAGTGCTTCACATTGTAGCAGACTCATAATGGGAAAAGATTTGCAAATATTTGCTCAGTTATATGGCTAGCGAAAAATTCAAAGCTAAGCGAATTTTTGTTAAGCTTAGTTTAGAATATAAAACTACAAATATGTAAAAAAGTTAAACTGCCTCTGACATGAATTTAAGATTTATTTATAGTATTGTGAAGGTATACCATGTGTGGGTGTCTGTTTGTGCTGGATTTATAAATTTAAACCGTTATTTCAAGTGACTGTAGGTGATGGCGCACGCAGTGAATACCGTAGACAGAGAACCCTATAGACAAATTGATATCTTATGACGCATTCACACAAGAAAAAGAGCAACTTATACTGATGTCGTATAAAAAAATGAGACAGAACGATTCCATTTTTTGTTTCACGAGCGTGCCACTGTTTAGCACACAGGTTTGCTAAACAAAGTTGACAACAGAAGTGCAGATAGCTACTGTCGTCCTACAAAGTACAGTTTTTACGTAGTTTATGTTAAGAAATTCATATTATATTTTGTTTTGAACAATTTAGACTTACTATTTCAACCTTTTTTTAAAAGATCATAGTGGTGTAGCGTTAAAAGGTGTAGAAGTGATAGTCGAACGAAAATACCAGGATTGTCTTTTCATTCGTAAGTATACTACTGTTTATCAGTTACTAGGCATTCAGTAAACATTTTATAATGTTCATATATTGTGTATAGTGTACTCTAGACATAAATTCATCGTTAAAAAGCACAAAAATAACAATTATAAATTTTAACCTAAAAACTTTAGTGTGGCCAACTTTTCTATAAATTAATCCCACTATTATTGGAAATATTAATATGTATTCTGCATCGTGTATTATTGATATATCTGAAAAATTTAATGGCTTCTTGCTGAACCTGATAATTTACATCTTAATTGGATTGTAGCTACATGACGAACAAATTGGAGACCAAAACCGTCATCAAAAATTTGTAGTAGACATTTTGACAATTTCCATGCACTATTTTGAACTGCGTATACATCACGCAGCAATAGGATTTGAACCTAGTCATAAAGATAGAAACATTCATACGAAGCTTGTTTTATTTAAAGGACAATAACGTGTAAACTGTAATAAAAGCTAATTAAAAATAAATATGTGCTATTATTTATCCACAAATCCAGTACCTACTATCACATAAGATACGGCAGTTATTTAGGACCACATCATCATCATCCATCGTCAGTCTCCTGCCCTCATTGCAATCAATTTGAGTTACGCAGCATGTCTTCTCCTTCGCATAGCATGCATAGCAACCTATGGATGAAAATCGATTTGTCAGGTTCATTTTACAGGCTTCCTTACATACAAATTTCTAATTATCACGATTATTTTTCCTCACACGGTAACCCTAAATATAGTGACGTATTCTTTTTTGTCCCTTTCTGCGACACGCTTAAGCGGTGTCTATAGGTTTTTCTGTCTACGATGAATACAGATAGAAACAAAATGGCCGCAGAATATCTCGCGCACAGCACACACTGCGCTCTATAAATGCCCGCCTTCGCTCGCATCCCTCATTTTACCACAATAGCCGGAAAAATATAATTTCATCTCTCACACTATGTATGTAGGTTATACAGTAACATTGTATGTGTAATTGTTATGATTATAAAATATACTGATTTCTAATATGATATTATATTGTCGTTAAAGTAAAAAATCGAAATGTGTACTGGGACACATATTAAAAGTGAAACATCAACGGACAAGTGGAAAAACGAATCGCAACGGACAAGTGGAAAAACGAATGGCAACGGGATAAGTGGAAAAATGTATCGCAACGGACAAGTGGAAAAACGAATCACAACGTTCAAATGGAAAAACTTCAACTGACAAGTGAAAAAATGAATCGCAACAAAATTTTAAGTTAAAGTTTTACGGGAAGATTGTTAATGTACTTGTCCAATTTGAAAACCTGCCCGTATAACTTTTATAGCTGCGGCATTTTAATTAATTTTTTATAATTAAAGAACACTTATTGTGGCATAACTATAATAGTTAGACATATGCTGTCGCAACACTTTTTGTAAATAATGTGTTCTACAAAGTCGTAGTACATGATTTTATTCTATCATCAATAGTTTTCGCAGCGCAAGCGATTTAAGGTATTTTTTTACACCTTGGGTTACATTATTGGAGTAAGGATCCCTAATTTTCTTGTAAATATAATATAGTTCTTTCTTGTAAATATAAATGTCACCCGGGGATAGTGTAGCTTGTCAAAAGTGAAAGAATTTTTCAAATCGGTTCAGTAGTCTTTGAGATTATTCATTACAAACATTCAAAAATAGATAGATATTATATATGTTTGGACCAAATTTCTCAAAAATTCTCCACTCTTGATGTTTTTATTTTATTTTTAGTCAATCTAAAAATATTTATAGATTTATTAATGTCATTGTCATTCATAATACGGTTATTTCACGTTTAATACTTATTAATAGCTAGCCCTTGAAAAACAAAATCTAGGACCCCATTCCAGCCCGACCTATCGGGTCTAATTGTGAATTTAAGCCATCCGGGAGCAAACTACTCGATTACAAACAAAAATTTCATCAAGATCAGTCCAGGGGCTTAGGATAAGTTCAATTACAAACTTTAGAATTTTATATATGTAAATTTATTCAAGGGGTTCAAGTTATCTAAACCCGGCATTACTAGGCGTAGATATCAGAAATCTGTGGAGCGTACAGGGCCGGCATCGGGCGCCAATAGCAAGGGTAGAAAATGAAGAGCGCAGGGCCGGATTCTGGCAGAGAGTGGTTGGCCCACCGATATTCGCCCTCAATTTTCCAATTTAAAGGAGCGTAAAGAACACCCGGCGCTTGGATATTGTTCCTATCGCACGTAATTTTGTGATACGTCTAGTGTGGTTTAGGGTTATGAATGAAGTGGTTATAAAGATAGAATTATCTCTTTATTGTTTATATATTAAAAAATAGGTTATTATCATGGAAGAGGGGTGTTTAAGAGCGAGAATCGCCGAGTAAAAAATGTAAGAGTCAGTGGCCCGAAATAAATATCGCAGACGGGCCGTTGCGGTCGTGCGAAGAAGTGATGAATGAATGAATGAATGAATGAATGAATGAAAACTCTTTGTTGTTATTTCTTATTTAGGTTTATGGCTTGGCAGCTAGGCCTTTAAGCCAGATCTTAGATTACAATATAGTTTCTTCATTTTCTTAAGTCTATGTATAGCTCAGCTGAACTGTAGGTTATCAACTAAAGGCATTCAACGGAATTCTTGTGAAAGGCCACCTTTACGGTTCACATTTCTCACAAAAACACATAATTTCTACTTAAAAACTATCAATATCCTACAACTATTGTTCATTTTAGAGTAATTTTACACATTTTAGAAAATAAAACTGCACAGCATACCATCTCCTTTCAGTTCCCGCCGAAAACTCCCTATTTATTGTTTATCATAACTTAAACCTAGCCATTTAATATAAATACGTTTCCATTACAACAATGGGCGGCCTATTCGCTTGTAGCGATATCTTCCAGGCAACCCAGTGTCCAAAGAGACATTACAAGAAAAAATAGATAATATTCGGCGGTTTAACTAAATTCAATCTTAATTAAATATAATTAAAGAAAAATTTTTTTTTATTATTATTATTTTCGTGCTTGCCTTAGCCAGCCGGCACGGAGTGGAGATCGCTAGAGCTAAGACTCAAGCTCCAGGGGTGGAAGTGATAAATGGCATCACGTCAGAAGTAGCTTCGGTGAACCTGCAGCCCTCCTCGCTACATCTCTTAGCCACTCATACCCATGTTGCCCCTGTCTTCATTGGCATTTTTTGGGGCCCATTTTCCATGTTCCCCGAACATTGCGACAGGCAGGCGCCGTAGTCCCCATATTCCCAGACCCCATGTACGACTAGCAGTTCATCCTAATAGCCCGGTATTTTTTGTCCTCATTTCCCACAATAGTCCTACACTGGCCGGGGTTTGTCCTTGGGTGCATTATTACATCGTATGATGTAGACAGGGATAATGACAGGGATAGTGTCACGCCACATTAACATTATATTTGTCAAGGGGCCACTACGTGTTGGCCTCCCCATGGCAAGCAAGCCCTCCAAATGTCTGGGCCATTTTTGTGGCCCGTGGTCTTGAAAGACATACAATATTATAATAAATTAATATAAATATACATAATTAAATATATTATAATTAGCTAATGTTATAAGGAGTAACTTAGGCAAAACTTCACGCGGATGAAGTAACTATAGCGAAAGTCGTGTTAGTTACACTATTTATAATTCAAGAACGGCTGTACTGATTTGGTTGAAAATTAGTGGTAGCTTAGAACCAGGAGACGGACATAGAATACTTTTTATCCCGTTGGAACCGGTAGAAATCACCTGGACCGATTTTGGTGATTTTTTTTGTGTGTTTGAGTGGGTTCCCGGATGGTTTAAATCCACAATTGGAACCGGTAGGTTGCTCTGGGATCGGGTCCTAGATTTTTATTTTTTCAGAGCAGGATAATGTCTGCTGGGGCCGCTAGTACTATATTATACAACGGTTAAATCAATTTTTATTGTATTTTATTTTTAAACTGAATTATATTTTGATCAAATCTTAAATGCCAAATCCAGTGAAATGCTACGCTTCTATTAAATCAAGATGGAGGCAGACAGGCTATACGCTGCATTTGAAGTTATCGTTTTGAAACATCTATTGTAGTGAAAAATTCAATCCAAAATGACATATCTGAATTAGGGCGGACTGTTCAAATAGTGTATTTGGATTTGACTTATTTCATTTAAGCATTAATACTACAGTAATAGAAATGAAAATAAAATAATTAAATTGTGCGGCTTTCCAAGAAATATGAATGTTTCTGAAGACGTTGAAGAGAGTGCTTTGTATAGGGTTTGTAGAGCGAGATGGAATGCTCTTCCGTTTCAAAGGAAGATGAAGATTCTATTCAAGAATATGAAGATAATAAGATTCAAGCCGCAACATGTTGTTGCTTGAAGAGAAGAAGCAGCGTAAGAAACTCTTTTCTAAGTTTTCGCGACTTGTATACATAGTAAAACTACGTTTTCACAGTTTTAAGCGTGGTAATTTATTTGTTTTTTGTTATTCCGACGTTTCGGCCACTTTTCAGTGGCCGTGATCACGGAACACATAGGAAACAATCATTTTAGTTCTGAAAGAGACTCGTTTCATACCTAGAATGATGCGAGAGGCTATTGAAATAAATAAAAAAAACATCCAAATTTCAATAGAGAAGATGGTTGGCAAGTACCACCTGTTGAGATCCGATCATCAAAACTATTAAGACTCAAACCCAGCAAAAACCAACTGCCAGCCCTCCAGACACTGTGAGCTCTTTCTGCGTGCAACGGAACACAAACCAACTTGACTAATAATTTCTTTTATTTTCCCTTCCACCCATTGTAAAATTATATAAAATTATTAGAGCTAGGCATGTATGCTGAAGAGTTTCTTGTGCCGCTTCTTCTCTTCAAGTCATACCATGTTGCGAAGCGGTGGCAAATTAGATTAGGCTCCCATAGAGTAAATAATAACCATAAACAAAATTAAAACTGAATAATCAAAATGAACAAGTTGGCAATAGGCTATAGAAAACTTTAACAATACTCTTTGACACTTGACGTCTTTTTGTCTTCCGTGATCACGGCCACTGAAAAGTGGTCGAAACGTCGGAATAATAAAAACCAAATAAATTACCGCGCTTAAAGCCGTTAAAGCGTAGTTTTATTATGTATAAAAGTCACGAAAACTTAAGAAAATATTATTTTACATTGTAAAGTTTTAATATTGCACGCCATATGAGGCAAAATGTTTTAATACAATAACATCAGACCTTATAGTGTACATGCATATTTAGTAATAAATTATTCTATTCTACTCTATTCTTAAAAATACACGACGAATCGAGGACCTCCTCCTTTTTTTAAAATCGGTTAATAATACAAACAAAATCATGTTCATATTTATATGTATATTAGTATATCTACATTATAATGTAAATCTTTGCACTGCTATTCTAGCGATATAATTCAATATGCCCGTGCAATGCTCAAGCGACTGCACTCAAAGGGAACTTGCAGATAGAGCCTTAGACGTCATGTCGTCTAGATAAGGGAATCAAAAGCCTTCCTCTCGATTCCTTACGGATGCTAGCTAGCACTTAGAGGCGACGTATATCTTAAACGGAGTGCCGGTGTCAATGTCTCGAGGTATAAGTGTAACCCTTCGTAAATTATGTTTTACATTTGTAGTCGGCAGAGATGTGACTTATACAAGCATCTGAGATACAAGATACAGAGAAGAGACCTCATCGAAGAAAAATTAGTTTTAATATGTTTGAAGAACTGGCCTCAATTAAAACCTTCAAAATATAACATTTCATAGTTCATGTAAAAAAAAATAAGTTTAATCAAATTGGGATCTCTTTCAAAAAGTATTTTATCTTGGAAAATTATTTAGAAGATAGATTTACATAGATTTATATCTAGTATTTCAAATAAATTTTCAAAAGAATCTCGTACTTATTTCACTAGTATCTTGTATTTGGTTTTCAGATACTTTGTATAGGGTATCTTGTATATCTCTGGTAGTCAGTTAACTAGAGGTAAAATAAGCTTTTGATAGCTATCGTACATGTAAAAAGTCACTTTTAAACTGTTAATTTACCATTTTTAATTGAAGTTCCGGCTTTTTTCATTTCGTACGCGGGCAGCGGAGGTTAGGTAAGAGGTTAATGAAAGTAGATTAAGCGAAAGTTGTTTGTCAGGATCGTCGCAAGTGGAGGTCTATAGTCTCTGCCTACCCCCATGGGACACAGGCGTGATACTATGTATTTATATAAAAGAAAACAAAATGAGATTACGAATCAAGAAACAAATACATATGTTCACGCTTTATCAACAATTCCATGTATCAAAAAGCGAGTTCAAACAAAAGAAGCATTGTTGTACACGTGTATCACATTTAAAACAGGGACATTTTCGTTAAACAACTATTTTCCGTTGCAATAAGCATGGCTTGTTCGAATGAAACACCAGGGAGAACTAACTGAAAATAAAAAGAATGAAAATGTTCTGCACTTTTGTTACTCTACCCTACTTAAAAGTTGCAACGTGAGCAACGTACGCTCCCAGCGACCGACGGGATGTCTCGGGTGGGTTGGGACTTTAAGTTTTTGCTGTGTTATTTCTTGAGTCATGATTTTTACTTGAAAAGATTTTGTGATCACATCGAGAAGTCAAATCTAGATAGCCCGCTTTGAGTGATCTGATCTTCTGTAAAAATAAAAATTCTCTGACCATGGGGCCGTGAGGCTTATCCACTTTATCGAGAGCTTCCAAGGTGATTGACAGAAAACTCGCGTGACCAAAGGGCTGGCCTATATTTAGGGCAACGGATTAGCATTGCCATTACAACATGGGGATGCGAGCATTTTGGGAATGCCCCCCACCGACAGCGATCTGGACTTCATCTTTTACTTGTAAAATATGTTTTTTTTTTCTCTGCCGAACTGACGAACATTTTCAATCCGCGGCTGTACATAACATTGATATCCGCTGCGGCAGACACCGGGTCTGACAGTTAGTATGTGGATTGCACTCGTCGCATAATTAGATTGCGTGTGAATATGCGTGTTAATCGTCCCGTTTGGCGCTGTGCTCGTTATAAATCAGCCGTAAATAGCCGCGGGCTGTGTTGCCAGGGGGCGTCATGGCCGCAGGTATTGGCGCTCGTGCGATGTATGACCAGCTCTAATAGATTTAATGAAGCTGAATAGGCATGAACTGACGTTTATAACCCTGTTGTATAACTAGTTGGTTATTCGGGTGTATTTGATTTAATATAGTATAATAAATAATTGTGTTATTTAACCTAGCCATAGTATCTACTATAACGCGAACTAATCTTATCTGTAGCTAATGTCAGTGACTTTATTCATGTTATTTTAATTTTAACACTAAAAATTCACTGAAAATAACTAAATACAGATATAACTAAAGAGAACTGCATACGTCTAGTTATCGCAGTGGACAACGACCTACTGGCTAGCACAACGCGGAAGCGCACGTATTAATAGTTGCTTTATCTAGCTCGCACGCCTCCATCCCGCTCACACATAATGCTATATATCGTACTATCTGTACGACTTCTTGTCAATAAAGTCTTGCTTCGCTTGTGAATATTGCTAGACTGCCTCGACTCTCGATTGGATTGCTTTATACTGTACAAATACAATATGTCTGCTCGACCGTGTGGACCGAATTGATTAGAATCACACTTGGCTAATGACTGCCATTAAAGATTGCAATACACAATGGCCTGTTTATCTAATCACAAATTTTAAACACAAAGTAAACAAAAGAAAAAAATGTGTTTCTTCAGACGCAGGTGTAAATTTGCTTTTGTCCTCGGTCGTAATAGTATTAATACTGCTCAACTGAGTAAAAACCATTTGGCTGAAAAGCCCAGAACAGTAAGCACACAAATCACGAACATTTATGTTTGGATCACTTTGGTTGAATCATTGAAATTGAAGGACAGAAGTGAACCGTCGGTATGGGCCTAAACGACTGTCGCCGCGTCAAAGCGCCACAGAAGTACGGACAAAAGGTTTTTGTTCCCTTTAATGTTGCCTCGTGAATCGCAACTAGTTCCAGAGATACGTGGAAACTTTCGCAGCTAGTTTTCCAACAAAATGCGGTGTTTTGAACACGAAACTTACGAGGGTATTTTAAATTTTAGCACTAAGCGAAAAAGCGGAAATAGCTCCAAGATGTTTTGGAAGAGTGTATTTTGTGGATCGGGAACTTTTTACACATGGTACAAAGCTTTTAAACATTATCGGTGTTGTTAAACTATAATTGGTGCCGCGGCTAATGGACTGTTTTGGGCGGCAGACGTTTTCGTGAAATGGGACCTAGGTTGCCTGGACGGACAGCTGCTGAAGGCTTCCTGGCCCGATGTAGTCTGATCTCCCTTTCCTTCACAAAAGCGGCTCGATTCCTGGTAAATTACGTAAGTGAACAATCTGTTATTTATTGTCTGGGTGTCTGGAATCGGTCCCAGAGGTCGCTTAGCTTGGGGATATATCGCTGATTTGGTAGAACATTGACGTAGTTACCAGTTTAGCATTTTTAAAGGACAGCGATTTTTGCTTTTTTAAGTTTTGAATGAATTTGCAAGCAATTGGCGATAGGATTAGGTTATACTAGATATATATTAGAGATATATCACCGTAATATTCCACCATGGAGAATCTTGTTGCAAGTATTCTGGTATGCTTAACTCATCTTCTATAATATAAAAATGAATCGCAAAATGTGTTGGTAAGCGCATAACTCAACAACGCCTGGACCAATTTGGCCAATTATTTTTTTAAATGTTCGTTGAAGTCCAAGGATGGTTTGACGAGACAAATTCGAATAATTGGCGGGAAAACCCTAAAAACAGCCCTTTTCATTTTCCCATACAAACGTTCTCTAACTGAAATGTAGAGTCAATTTGAACTTTATTGCCATTCAATAAAGTTCATATTAAATTACAAGCTTTCACTGTTGTCTAAGCAACGTAGGTGTGTTCCGAATGCTTCAGAGTCAATTTGCTCTTTATTACCGCTGCACAAAGTTCAAATTCAATCATATCTATCAAAACAGTGTGCGTGTACGCGTTTTTTATTTGATCATGTGATGATCTTTAGAAAAGTTGTTGTGCATGAGCCAAAAAAGGTTTCTGAGTTGGTTCACAATCGGACCCGGTAGGTGGCGCTGCTGTCGGCATATCGATTGATGCTTTTCCGAACAGGACGACGTCTGCAGGGACAGCTAGTTTTGTATAGAATTACAATTAGGTCATTGTCCCACCAAATAAGCGATATAATGTGTTTGTCGATGTTTAATTAAATTTATTATACACATAAAATAAATCCTCAACTAAAATGTTAACTAATCCTTCGCGAATCGGGTTAACCTTCCAATTTGTCTATTGAAACGACGCAAAATGAAATTTTGGGATTTAGGCGCCGTCAAAGCCATATATCTCTTTGAAAGATAACGTTCGTTTGGACAGAATTATCCATTTTAGAGAACACACATTTAACTCTATCCAGAGGCACAGGTTTATTCATTATCGATACGAAACGATGAAATTGTGGTTAAAGAATTTTTATATAGAAGTTTCTGTTAACCGTATTGAATCGATCAGTTAATATTCTCTCTGAATTTTTTGTGCAGCTACCTTAATTTTTTTTTCCACTGAATTACGGAGGTGTAAGCGGAAGGGAGCAATAAATACCAATTTAATTATAATACTAACTTTAATTATATTTCTTATAATATTGTATTGTTACAACTTAGGTTCCGACAAGAACAAATTCCACCTGAATATCTGTAAAAACATATTATATTACCTGTTGGCATTTGAACTAATTGTAATTCTTTTATGATCGTCTTCTTTTGTTTACTTATTTATTGACATACGTTTCTAGAGCACAGCCAATTTTTCTATTGTAATCGTTTACGGCCTCTTGCGGCTGAATCGTTAGCCAAGTGTGGCGGATTACGTCGACTACGATATGGGCACAATTGTATTTGTGAGGTATAAAACGACGGCCTGATGGAGATAGAGAGCAGTTGAGCGAGAACCACGATCAAGGCATGACGTGTGTACAATCGGGAATCTTATAGTGGCGGACTGTGCGCGTTTTATTGAATTACGACCTGCATTACGTTTGGATTTGTTTTATTCGGTTATATTTGCACCTGTGTTATACGTGTTTGTATAGTTCTAATCAACTCAAGAATAATTCTAACGGCATTTTAATTCGAGTCCCGCTAACTTGTGACAATATGTTACTTTTATTAATTTAGCGATGTACGTGTAACAGTAATAACAATATTAAAGATTAAAGAACACGTTTAGCGGTTACTTAGCAATTATTTTCTATCGAGAAAATTTATCGAAAATGCATTTTAACTACAATGGTACTCAGAAATATTATCAAGATTGACATATTTTTTTAACCTCTATAAAGTGTGTGAATATTGGCTGAGGAATCAATCAAAAACGCTTTTCGTCTCTTATCAGGCTGTCAATGTTCTTCCACGGGAACCGTACATTTTTCGGGATAAAAACAAGCCTATGTGCTATTCCAGACTATAAATCTCTGTGCAAATCTTCAGCCAGATCCGTGCAGCCATTTTGGCGTGATTGAGTGATAAACACCCATCCAAAGGTTCGCATTTATAATATTATATAGTACAGATGGATATAGAATTTATTTATAAAAACTACAAAGTAACTTAATATAATACTATTTTTATATTAATTTTATTTTCATAAGTATTACAATAAACAAAATTATGTATATTATAAATAAAAGTAGCTTATATAGGATAATAATAATAACTTGTTTTTTAAGAAGGTAAGGTAAATACAAGCTTTTGAGATCCTGGATATCATGTAGCAGTACAGTGCTAGGCAAGACAAGTAAAACGAGCCCAAACACGACGGGTCTTTCATGTTTAGTACAGGAGTTCCTATGGCCACCTTCCGACTTCATCATAAGATCTGCTCCATGGTACCATATTATTGCATAGTCACGCAATATACATATGCCTGCAAAATTTCAGCTCAATCAGAAACCGGGAAGTTGATCAAATTTAACTTGCAAGATTCTACTCGAACTTACATACATAGGTACATCGATTGCAAGTTAAATAAATCTTGTAAAAAGGCAAAAGCGGAAGAAAAGAGACCTGATGCGAGATAGTTTTTGGAATTATGCAAAATAACTTCTTTTCTTGGTAATTACCCCTACTATTAACAACAACAAAAATTAAGTCTAACGGACAAACCCTCGCTTTCACTTTGCGTACTTTCCAAATAAAAAGCCGAATTAGGGCAAGATAACACAAACCCTTTAGCCGTATATCGTTTGCTTGTTTAATAAAACAGAACATTTTAATAGGGGGTTACTACAGCCAGTAAATTTACTGGGACTCTCAGACGAATAGAAGTATAGACGGAACCTACATGAACAAAAGCGTCAAATGAAGCGAAGCGTAATATAATATTACATTTTTGCGATTAGTGTATATATTAAAACTACGTTTTTAATGTTTTAAGCGCGACAATTTATTTGATTTTTATTATTCCGACGTTTCGGCCACTTTTCGGTAGCCGTGGTCATGGAAGACAAAGATGTTAAGTGTCAATGAATATTGTTAATGTTTTATTTAGGTACCGCCAACTTGTTCAATTTAATTATTCAGTTATTATTTACCCTTTAGGAGGCTTATCTAATTGACCACCGCTTCGCAACATATAGTGGCTTGAAGAGAAGAAGCGGCGCAAGAAACTCTTCATCAAACATGCCAAGGTAATAATTCTATATAATATTAAAATGGCTGGGAGGTAAAATAAAAAGAAATTGTCAATCAAGTTGGTATTGTGTACTCGTATTAATTTGATTATACAATACAATACTTGATTGTATGTACATCAAAATTACATGGAAAAAAATACAAATACACAAAAAACTTACTTACTAAAAGGTAGTACAATGGGCGGCCTTATTACCGACATATTATTACTTGCTTATTATATGACAGTAAGTTCTCGTAACGCACTGCAGCGCAATCGGCTTCCTATACCAAAATCAGCTTCCTTTAGGCGGCTTCACTCTGAGAGCTCGGGACTCAGTCTACTTATGTTCGTCTGAGCTGGAATTAAGTATACTGTGATATTTAATTACCTGGGCAAAAATTACAGCTGTGATTGACCTTCTTTTATGTTGCAAGCTTGGAGTTACTCACAGTGCTGAGTTGTTGATTCAACTCGCACTATGAATGAAAGAAAGGTAGCAGAAAGGAAAGGTTGTGATTTTAGTCCAGTTTATTAACATCAAAGTACATGTTATTTACAGCGTATTAGGTTTACATTCCTATATATTGTTACGAGTTACGCAGGACTCGAATTAAAATGCCGTTGGAATTACTATACACGCCGACAAAATAAATGCACACCTGGTTTACTACCTTTCCCGCATTTGGACTTCGTTTGTTTACTTTGTGTTTAAAATTTGTAATTAAGAAAAACATTCCATTGTTATTGTACTTATTTATGGCCGCAGGTGTGCAGATTACCGCTTCTCGGAAACTTCAGTCCACGCGGTCGATTGTTGTATTGTACAGTTTAGTACAAAACGCTGCCCGAACGGGGGGGGGGGGGGGGGGTCCAGTAAAGCGACGATTACGATACGAGCAAGACGTTTGTAGTATTCTATAAGCAATATAGTGATGGACTTTGCGCGTGTTATTGGATTGTGCAGTTTGTACTGGTTGTGTCCAGTTATATTTGCACCTGTGTTATACGTGTTTGTATACTTCTAATAAATTATATAGTAATTCCAGCGGCATTTTAATTCGAGTCCTGTAGCTCGTAACATTATTCTTACTATCTTCTACCCTCGTTTTACCCGCATACTATTTACTGAAGCAGCGTAATAGTAGACCTCTCTATCCAACTGAACATGCGAATCAATAAAGCTCGCCGGTCAAATGCATAGCAAATACACAGAGTAAACAGACAGACAAATATCAACAGATATGAGCAGATATTCTCTGTCGAGATCAATTACAATAATTATAATGGAAGCATGTTGTGTGTCAACCGGAATTATATTGACTAATTAGTTTCGTAGTAGTGCTAATATTAAACGAATCAACCAAAGTGCATCAATTTACTGACAGGGAATGACGGTATTTAATGACATTGAACGATTTAAGTGTATATTTGTTTTTAATATTTTTTATTCCAAGAGTTCAGCAGACAGGCAGACAGCCCACTTGATGGAAAGTGGTTATAGTCACCTATGGACATTTCAAAGGTGCTACAAATGCGCTGCTACTTTCTTAAGGGAGACTGGAATCGGGTCACTAATGCCGGAACACAACTCTAGGTTGTTATCGCGATGTACTTTAATCCAGGGGTGGTAGCCATCCAGACGGGCAAATGTCCTACCACCTACCCGAGCCTGTTTGTTTAACTGATTCAACGAATTGAAAGACGTGGTAGTGTAACAGCTAGCGCGGGGCGCGGGTTTGATCTGGCCGGAACGCGTGCACCACTTAGGCAGTTTTCTGACTCAATGTGCATATTGTTACAATTACCACGTGCTAACAACGGTGAAGGAAAACATCGTGATGCAACCTGCACATCGAGATAACCGATTTGTCGAACCTGCCAAGCCGCCTTGGACAAGCGTGGCGGGTATACTGTCCGTTCCCCCTATATTAGGAGGTACGAGCCCAGCAATGGGATATTTATGGGCTGTTATTATAATAATCCCACTGGTGAGTTTAGGCCCTTACAGTTTCAGAGAATGGAGTCATTTATAAAAGACATATATCAAATGATGATATTTTTTCTTCAAATAAAAATAAAATAAAGAAAGAAAGCATGTTATTTATATATAAATAACTGTTGTGCCGCGACTTCGTCCGTGTGGTATTTTTTTCGCAGAACCTTTATTTGTTTTTTAAATAGTAGCCTAAGTTACTTCTTAAAACATCAGCTCTCTGCCAATAAAAGTTCCGTCAAAATCGGTCCAGCCGTTTCGGAGATTTTTTTGATATAAGTACCGTATATAATTTCATATGCATTTAAGAAGGAAGAAAAACTTTATTTGAAGAAATAGCGACGTAATTACATTTTTTATACACCGAGCATATTTTGAGAATTTGTACGCCGGATTGTCAGCAAACAAGGTTTGCACTCAGCATATTGCTGTGCCGTAATCATATCCGACACAACGCTGATTTTCAGTGCACACCTTCCTTTTGGCGTAAGACCAAAACGACCCAATTTTGTTAAAAAAGAAAATAATAAAACTAATTCTACTTAAGTAATACTTATTTAATTATTAAAACAAATATATCGAGGCCTTCTTCATAACAAATGGTCGTATACGGAATAATGTCATTTTTTGTTGTTTACTAAAATCTATGCATGTTACAATTTAGAAAATCTTACCAGTGTGCAAGTGTACCTAAATATAAGGGTAATCCAAATTTCAGCCTTATACAATCAACTCGTTTTATTTTATTCACAATTTTGTTCCTTGTGTAAAATTACACTTTTGTCTGTACGCCCATTTGTTATGAACCCCTTGATATACATTTTAATACAACTAACAATACAAATACTTTGTTACTTCAAAATGAAAATAACATCTTTAAACTTTTATGATTAAAGTCAGTTGAATTTTTGCTTGAAAACAAGTAACTACTTGAAACAATAAAATGACTTGTCTTTATTAATAGTGACGAAAACAAATTAAAACATCAATTTGAGATCCCGGCAACTTGGCAAAGAGGTTGGACAGATAAGGGCCTTGTTAATTACTATGGGCCGACAAGTCGACGACACAGTGTATGTAGATTAATAGAGCAACTACTTATAAACTAAACTACCGGCAAAAAGTCTGTTTTTCCATTTAAATTCAATTCAAATTTAAAAGTATTTATTCAAAATCAATTTCACTGGAGAACAATTTTTGAAGGCATACATATAAGTTAGAATTCAAATTTACTTTCTATGTATGTGTTGCTGCTGTTGAGGAGAAGAAACGACAAGGAACTCCACAGGAACACGTCTAGCTAAAAAATGATTTTCTTTATATTTCTTGTTCTATTTATATCTCAAGTTCTTTTTTTATAAGTTTTATACAGAAGTATGTTACACAATTACCTACTTTTTGAAGAATTAATTGACTAAACGCGAAGAATAAACGCGTTCACTTCTCGCTTTAAAAGTGGCTAGTAAAACACCTAGAAAGAGTTAATGAAATATGAAGATTTATAACCAATGTGTAAAATATTAATTTTGTTAAATCTAATATATAAAATTCTCGTGTCGCAGTTTTTGTAGTTAAACTCCTCCGAAACGGCTTGACCGATTGTCATGAAATTTTGTGTGCATATTGGGTAGGTCTGAGAATCGGACAACATCTATTTTTCATCCCCCTAAATGTTAAGGGTAGTCCACCCCTAATTTTTTTTTAATTTTTAGATATCTTTCTTATTTTTATGATACTGCATTAAAAATACATACTGTTTGCGCTACTACTTAAAAATCATTGACAAATCATAATATTACCTTTAATTTCGTATGAACACGTCCACGCCATGTAGGATTTGCTCGATATTGAACAGCGTCATCTAGTTTAATCTTGTGCAACCAAGTGACAATAATGTCAATACTTTACCTCTGTATTAGAAGACGATGTTAGCATTATTATAATCTAATTTGACGTGAACACATACAACCCTAAATTTTTAACCCTCTACGATCAACCCCTATTTTTTCGGGCAGGACGACGTCTGCCGGGACAGCAAGTTATATATAACAATAACATACCTAATCCTATGACTGATAAGTTTAAGAAATGCGAAACAAATAGCGGAATTTTTGGATGTGATTTTTTAAATCTTTGGTACAAATATATTCAATACTAACAAAAGTCGATGAGAGTTAGTGATTATTTTAAAATTTAAGATCTAAAACACCTTATTTTATTAGACATAAGAGGAATTTTAACAAATGTATTTTCAACACATAAATTATAATAATATATAGACGACCGGTCTTTACACTTAGGTTCACTCGTGTAGTATGTACCTAAGCATTCGTATTGTTTATTGTAAGGATGGCCAGCGCACAATAATTAAGTATTTGCACCCGTAGCATAAATGTAGTATGCTGTACTTTTGTTAAACGAAAAGAGAATAAAGACAACATACTCATTGGGACAATGTTGTTTTAATACTGCAACCTTCCCAGTTGACGAGCAGCCCCCGACCATACTACACTCGCAACTTGAAAAATAAAAGTAATTATTTAATACAAAAAGTTGATAAGACTAAGACTGAATCTATATGGATGGATAACACGCCAAAAATTAACATTCTATTTCATTTCGAGTTTGTAATCTTCTTTATCTCTCCAAGAAGCCTACAAACATACTCCAACCCAATATGAATACCTCCGTAAAGGTTTCAATAGTTTATATTTCAATTACATATTTAAATAACTCGAACACTGATTGGAAGTTTTCTGTGGCTAGTAAGGATGACGAGATGACGGGATTGTCGGCCAGCAATATGGCGGGATGGCGGAATGGCGGCTAGACTAGCAATTTAGCCTTTAACGAGCCCACCGCCTCCTACAGAAACAAATTTGTGTCTGAAAGCACCTTTCATGTCTCGATTTACGCGGCGACATAGGGGCTTGCATTCTATGGGATGACGTTGCGTCTATTTTATCATTTAATAAGATTTTTAAACGGTTTTTAAATACAAGCTTTTGAGATCCTGGAAAACATGTAGCAGCAGAGTGCTAGCCAAGACAAGTAAAACGAGCCCAAACACGACGGGTCTATCTTGTTTAGTACAGGAGTTTCTATGGCCACCTTCCGACTCCATCATCAGATCAGCTCCCTGGTAGGGAGTCGGAGTCAAATTATTGCATTGTCAAACGATATACATATGCGTGCAAAATTTCAGCTCAATCGGAAACCAGGAAGTTGGTCAAATTTAACTTGCAAGATTCCCGAACTTACATCCATTGCAAGTTAAATAAAATCTTGTAAAATAACACCGTCGGATGGTGATATAGTAGATGTTTAAACGAGAGGTAAAAGTGACCTATTTAGGCATGAGGTGGTTTGGCGGAGAAGTGTAGGAGTGTAGAATTAGGTGTAATTATTTCAGAAAAATTAGTAGTTTTCTGAGTGAGTTCTTAAATGTAGGCGATGTTTTGACCTCTCTGACAATAAGAGGCAGCGCATTCCAAAGTTTGACAGCCTGCACTGTAAAAGAGTTATCATAAAGGGATGAAGTGTGTATGTAGAAAGGCGAAGGAATTCAAATTGTTCCTTAAGGTAAAAAGGACTACTAGGAATAAATAATATGTTAATGTATATACTCGTACTTAGGTAGTAGGTATATACTTTCATACGCGTTTAACATCGAAACGGACTCTTCAATTTTATTAATCTGTATACATAAACAAAATATAGGTAATGCTATTCTATCAGTAACACCGTCAGCTTGTTGTCTTTCCTATAAAAAAGTTACGCAATAGAAACTCGACCAACAATTTGTAT
The DNA here is from genome assembly GCA_949752895.1 of Dendrolimus pini. Taxonomy (NCBI): domain Eukaryota; kingdom Metazoa; phylum Arthropoda; class Insecta; order Lepidoptera; family Lasiocampidae; genus Dendrolimus; species Dendrolimus pini. The sequence continues at coordinate 605,153 of OX457127.1, read as the reverse complement.
ATTGAATTTTTCGCTGTAAAGGTATTTACTGCCGTCACGTAAAAAGTAAGTTTAATAGCCTGTGTATCCCCAAAGCCGTAAAAGCATCCAATTGGTCTGCTCCAGAGTGCTCTGTCGAGAGTAATCCGTTGAAAAAATGTTTTACGCCCAAACCGCGAAGTCGTTTTGCCTCTTTTTACTCCCAATATTTTTGAGGTGGATAAAACAATTTAGTGGTCAACCTATAAAACGTAAAATAACTTTTGTATTATCAGTAGACTTACCTTTAATTGCTAATCTTTAGTTCAAGCATGGAAGAAGATTGTTAATGTATTACAGTCGCCTCGTAAGAAAATGTAACTCATGAAACACTCAACTTTTGAAACATTTCTACTCCAATAACAAACCTGCAGTCAGTTAAGGGGTTCAGAGAGAAACTCAAGAAGTTTCTTGGTGACCATCACAAATCCCAGGCGAATAAAAGACGAGACACTAGCATAATACGTGGGACATTCAGAAAATCTTGCGAAAAAAAACACTGCTAGCACGTTTTCTTCCGTAAAAGCTGTCAAAGAGCGACCAATTCTTTCTTCATCCCCCAAAATTAGTCGACCGCACTTGAATTCGTTGTACCAACGATACACGGTTGCCTTGGAAGGGCCTTCATCTATGAATGCCATTTGAAGTCTATCGTACGATCCGTCCGGTTTCAGGCGACAGGCGCAGAACCATTATTCAATAGGACACGATAATTTAAATTAGCTCGCAAACAACGTGAAGGGAAATTTTGAAATTGGAACGTACCTATTTTTAGTTATAAAATAATCATATTTTCAAAACAGATTCTAACTGGCCAGTCTCTCATACATACAATTTTTTTCGCAATACTTTCTAAGTGGCCTGGTATTTTATTAAGGACTGGACTACATGGAGTTCGTTGCCAAATTTACGAAGATACCCGACTAAAAGGTACTTACGATAAATCTCTATCTGTATTATATATATCTCAACAATAAGATCACGAATGTTTTACAAAAAAAGTCATTTTGATTTTACACCTTTTGATACTGTATAGACATGTACAAGAATCAAACCCATTACATTAGTGATCAGATTCCGGTCTCCGTTTAGAGAGTGGCAGCACATTTGGTATTACAAAAGTCCATAAGCGATGGTAACCGCTTTCCATCACGTAGCCATCTGTCTGTCTACCTAACTCATGCAATAAAAGAATATCAAAATAAAATTTATGTGAAACAAATAATCTTTATCTATACTAATATTAATACCTGTACCTTAAGGAACGTTTCAAATGCCTTCACCTATCCACTGTCCACAATTTGGGGTCTGATACGATACGTATCGAAAACTTATGACACCTGCAAACACTTCATCCTATTATGGTAATTATTTTACAGTGCAGGCTGTCAACCTTTGGGATGTTGTGCCTCTGTCAGAGAGGCCTAATCCTTACCGACATTAGAAATATACTCAGAAAACACTATTTGTCAACAAATAGCTATGTCTGATTAACAAAATATAATCATGCTAATACATTTATTATAATAACTTATGTATTTTGAAATGTATGATTGTATATGTATATATATATGATTATGTATATATTTGTATATTTAATTCTTAAATTAGTTTGAATATTTATGTATCTATTGCCATTTTCCTGCACAATTTACATCGCGGGATTCAAATTTATTTGATTTAAGTTGTCTGAAAGAGGTCGCTTTGAGCAATAAGGCCGCCTATTGTATTGCCTAAATTGTAAATGTGGTCTGTTTGGTAATTGTATATTTTGGTGTGCATTAGTGTTATCTCTCTCTCTCTCTCTCAATTATATTAATTTATCTATATATTAATACGTGAAGCAAAAACTTTGTCCCCCTTTTTACGAAAATTGCGCTTACGGAGAAGTATGAAATTTCGCACACTTATAGTTTATATAAAGAAGAAGTGCAAAATGCTATTTTTCTAAAATTATGCATAAGAAATTCATTTAATCAATAAAAAACATTATACACACACGCATATATAGATATATACTCTTGTTTATTGTTCAAGTGAAATTAACAGTGTAGCCTTGGCGAAATCTGTGATTATAGAAGTATAGTCTTTGATATTAATTATTATGGTCGAATTTCGACCAAGGGGGACCACTAGTATCTTTAAAGACGTGACAATTACAACGATGCAAACATTTTTTTTCTTATTGGTATTTCGGGATGTTAATGTTTTTACGAAGACAGTCGTAGCTTAACATAAAGTTAAACATATGTCATTCGCACGCCATTGTGCTATGCTAAACAAAAGCTATAAAACTCGAGACGCCGTAAACAGTTTAGGTTGTGATAAATTCGAGTGCTATGCGGTGTTCTCGGGCTACCGACGCGAGTTTGCGAACACCCGTCCGCGATAATGGTTGACAATAAGAAACAGTTCTTAAAAATAATCTTTTAAGGGGGCTATTGGTGGCAGTTGCTTCTTGTTTGGAAATTAAACTCGATGTGATGGGCTGTATGATTATTATTATTGAACTTTTTACATTAATAGAAATATACATAGAATAAATACAGATTATGCGAGAGTCGACATTGAGAATGGTGATTGGTGAATTGTGAGTAAAGAATAATGTATGAAAAATATCATTTTTTGCCTCCAA